>OU342940.1:43514950-43909950 GCA_910592295.1 Andrena haemorrhoa
CGAACATAATTTTCTGGTTACCGAAATTCCCTTGTAAGATCAAGCACCCAACAACATCATCTCCCAAACTCCCTTTCACAACCCAAGCCATTAAACACCCACAAACGTTCATCAACCACAACCAAGCATAAGAATCCCTCGATACATAAATCGATTTCCTCAGTGCATATTTACTCTCTTACAGGCACGTCAATGGCTATCTACCGTCCGATCCTCGAACCGGAGGTCCGTTCGCCGGCGAACAATGCCATCCTAAATCATCGTGGAAGGTCCTGGGCCCCGCTGGTTCCCCGCGCAGAGGATCAAAGGGGACGGCGGCGGGCCGCTCGGACCCGACTAACAGATCTCGCGCTTTCGAGCGGCCGTGTAACACGGTGGGTGGAATGTTAGCTCCACTTGGCCTGGCGGGGGAATCAGCCAGCTGGCAGGGGAATAATAACGAGCCGGACGACACGGAGCGAAGTCAGAGAGCGGACGGGGCTTTATAAATCGCGAGGATGTTCGCCGGTGTCGAACCAGTGACACCACGGCCGCGATCGATCCTACTGCAACCGGTTGTCGCGAGCTCGATCGCGACGGTATCCCACGATCCACGTGTCCGACGCGGGGCGCGCCGGTAGTGTTCGCTTCCCTTGTTGATTTCTGGCCAGGCCAGGGCTCCCGAGCGGACGAATACGGGAACGCAGTGCTCGCCGAACGAGGAGCAAACGATACGTCGAGCTTGGAGCCTCCGCGGATGCGATTTGCCACGGGACGACGCGGAGGATCGATAGTGCCAGCGGAGCTACTCCGAGTCGAGCGTGAGTGATTGTTGTTATAATATGTTCCGAATAGAATCCGTTGCTCTGGCCGTGTACACGTAGATGAGTGGAGACGTTGGCTTTCGGTGGAGAGAATATGCGCATTTCACGAGTAATCAGATATAGTGGATCTCCTTTCGCTGATGCGAAGTCCACTTGGGTTGGGCGAAACGTCGTAAATGGGATTTAATGCGTTGTTTGGGGAACGGGGCTTTTTATCTGCAAGGTGGTATCGTGCTGTAACGATGAGATTGATATGTAATTAAAAAAGTACGTGTTTTCTGGGTAGGTTCACATTTTTATTGTTTCTGTATTGTGGTTTATGATAAATGGTGTTACTTGCTATGAAGATGCGGTGACTCACGGGTTTGTTCGTATAAATTGAGAAGAACAAGGTTATTGTGAAAGCCAGTGCCTTGCTTTTGACCCGTCGTGCCTAGATTAGCATCACTTGATAGAATATAGTCTTAATACGAGAAATAAGGCTGCAGGTATAACGTGGTCGAGTGAACCTGACAGTCTTCCGTGAACAAATTCGTGAGTTACTGTACACTGCGTTTCGAGTGTATTATGGCAAAACCTCGAGTTTGAGGAGCTTTAAGGTGCATTGACTTTTGGTGGAATGGGTGGTATATCCTGGTTACGATGTACTTAAGATTTTCTTTGCAAGTCGACTAAGTTTCTGTTATCGTAACGGATGAAGCAAAGTACTTGGCAGTTCTTCGAAAGTTGCGAAAGAGCTGTTTTTGTTATATTTTCTTCGTCTTTAGATTTATTTAATGTGACGTTGATATAGCTGTGCTCAACATTCAATTTTCATATTAAAGTGAATGGAATCGTAAAACCGAACAGAAGATGCTGGAAAATGCCACAATAATTTATCGTGTCTTTGTTGCCATTACGTCTACAGATTCAGCTTAATTAACGATGATGCTGATCGCTCAGAATGTTGATCGACACGTTTTCATTACGCGACATCCTCTTTCGCTATAAGAATACACCTTTCAATCGCAGAGCTTCCTGAAATCTGTCAATGAGATTATATTTGTTTATGGCAGAACATAAAAACATCTTTGGCACTCAATTATCGATTATAGAGTTGACGATGATCTTCGAAACGCGTGTTATTCCCGCGTTAGTCTCTTTTTGAGAAAATGGTGTTATGTAAGCACCTTGAACGTCACGGTGTCTCGAGCGTTACTTCATAGTGATATAAGCGGGACAACGCGAAGATAATAACAACGTTAGCTTTGCGGTTTGTTGAAAACAAAATCGGTGGGATCAGGTGTACGTGTATATATATATATATTCATGAGTGTTATTAATTATTTTTCATTTAAATTCTACTTACAAGCATACCATTCGTTACTGTGCCCTCGCATACAATTCGAGCGTGTCCCATCACGCGTCGAAATTATTCATGAATATACTCAGTGTAATCTGTTACTAGATTTTGATAGCTTGGACTACAGTCGGACATAATTGGAAGGTGCTTATGAATATGCGAATAAGAAACAGCGAATATATAATTATGTGCCATTCGTTTGTTTATTATTTATGAGGGACGTTATCGCTCGTAACCATTTCGTGGCATATTTACGTGAGGTAGTAATTAAGTCTTGGTGTACGTGACAGAACGTTGAGTATTAATGCCAATAGAATTAGCTGTGTAACGAATCGGGATTGAATCAAAGAAAGAGGAATGAACTTCATTTGAAATTATAGAAAATCCTACAGTGTTATTTGTGGCACTTAATTAAATTTACAATCTCTGTTTTACTCTGCTCCTGTTTCGAGGTGAAAACGAAATTTTCAGTTGTTCGTAATTCTTCGCAAGACGTGTAGAATCCTCAGCATTTCTTCGGCCAGCGCCAGCTTCGCCGCAAACGAGGTTTCGAATCGCGTTGAAAGCTTCGGAATTGCGCCGAAGGAAAGCTCTACTCCGAAAGTGAGAAGGGATTTCATCTGACTCGGGCGATTGATACAAGACGTTCGTAATCGACATTCTCGTCGATCAGTTTTCTCTTTACTCAGGGCCAAACTGTGAAGACGTAATAACGTCAGAGATACATCGGAGCCCTGTTAAACTTTTCCCCGCTTCCTGTTAATTTCACGACGTGGTTAACTTCAATACGCAACTTCATTGCACTGTGCTGAACATTACGAAAGATATTAAGTCGGTGCATTGAAGAATAAACAATACGAGAAACCCAGCACACAATATATGATAACAGTTCTTCACTCTAATCGTTAATTAAGTCTATATCTAGAATATATTTCCAAAACCATCGATTTTCTCATGAATTCCTCACTCAGAAAAAAAACATATGATCAAAGAAGAATTCGATTACCATACCCATTAGTATTTTAGAAAAGTAACACATTCCTCATCAGGTTACCTAGATGACCCACAACTACACACAATCCATCCACTATTTACTAAGTACTGACACATGGGCGTAGGCCAGGGGTGGGTTCTTCCCCTCACAGGAGAAGAATAATAAATTAGGTGTTCGCCCGAAATTAAATTAAGATATTACAAAATAAAAATAAATTAAATTCTGAAGTAATTCCGCACTGTGTGCAGATTCCTTTATTTATTTAACTATACGTAAGATGTAATAACAAAATTCGTTTCTCTATTCATTGCCCCTCCTTGAATGAAATTCAATAGACCCGAAGATCAATGAAAAATTCATGAAAGTACACCTATGATACAGGAGCAATTCTCAAATTCACCCCCGATGCTGCTGTCACGCGATGCGTGTTGCAGCCGAGCCTAAAGCGTGACCGTTGGCTCCCATCGCCGTGTTTACCCGTTCCCAAAAGATTTTGAGCGCACTGGACAGGGTTACGGATGGAAAGTTCAGCCCCCGGCATGAGCGTGGCTGCCGTCGCATCGATCGCGGCAAATTGGATTGCCGCTAAAACGCCGGGGCTATCTTACAGCTTACGGGATAGTGTTCAGTGCCGCTGGGAACGGTACAAAGTTTGGTAACGAGAGTGAATTCTGACGTTCCGCTGGTCCCCGGCCTAGGCGTACGACTTCTGAAACGCCGGGGAACACGAGCGTATATTGGCCACGGGATATGGCACATGCAACCGGCCGTTTATCGTGATTAACGAAAGTCGTAGCCCTAACGAGACCACGGACGAGAGAGCGTTGGTCACGTGTGCGCGAGCGCGGGCTGCCTATAGTCAGGCGGCAACGTAAGAGGCGAGCCGTGAGTACCACTGTGACGTAGACGGTAGCAGCGGGTAACATTGGTCCGGCCACTATTAAGGTAGGCTCTCACTACGCCGAGGAGAGACGCAATTTCTTTTCTCGCTCGCATCTACATATACGCGCCTCGCCTCGGTTTTCCGGTACCTCAGGTTTTTAGCTCGCCCCCCGTTCACATTTCAGGACCACGCGAGAGGGATGCAGCTCCATCTTTACCAACTGGGAGTGAATTAGAAAAAACTGTTTATAAAATTATTGCTATGACTTGACATTAAAAAGAGAGCACTAATTGAAAAATATATATTTTCACATAGTAAGTAGTAGTTACGGATATGATAAGTTTCGGTTTTCATTTTTGGCGAATTCTTCGAATCTGGAGCTGCCCAAAACAAAAATATGGCACAACACAGTAATGGGTGCAGGTTCAAAATTTGCAATAAATTGCTCATTTGTCAAAACATGCAACCAAACGATGTATTTTTAACCGAATTCAAACAGGAGGACGTTATAGATTCGACCCGTATGTATTTTTTTTTATGTTTGTCCCCGCATAACTCCTCAGCATGTGGACCGATTTTGATGATCTTCTTTTTCGATAGAGTGCAATGCCTCCATGGTCCCATCCTAGACTGCATCAATATTGACCCAACATTTTGCCGGTTCTGCATGTTGTGTCAATATATACAAAACTAAAAAGTTAAAAAAAAAATTTTAAACTAAACCGTCTTCAAAATAATAAAAATGCACTAAAAAGTAAAAAATAATTTTTTCCCTTATTTAATCTACGACTCTCATACTTTATAAGTCGGCGCCTCATCATTTACACTGTGTAAATTTAGCGCCGACTTAAGGGATTACGCCACTCTGAAAGTTTTGAAAAATCGATTTTTTTTGTTTTGCATTTTCTTATTACGTGAAGTTTTAAGAAAAATTTAAGTCATCATAGACGCAAAAATTTCCCACAATAGCCGAGAGATAGACTTTAAACGAGGCGCGGATGTCGATATTCCACAGCAGGTGAAGCTTTTTTCGCAGCGTTTTTCTCGAAACTACATTTTCAAAGGTGACCTATCAAATATCTTCAAACCAATTCGTATATAATTAATGGTGTAAATTCGTTTTTTCACGTGAAAAACGTATCATTTTCTTCACTTTCCTCTCATTTGTGCAATAAATTTTTTTCTCTCAAATACGTACGCTACATTGTAGTTATTTTATTAAGGAACATGAAAATCATCATGTTTTTGATTTCAGACAAACCTGGGCGTTATAATTTGTTAGGTTCAGTCACGCGTGTAACCGCGGAAGAGCCTCGCGGGAGAACAAATAACTCGGTCATTTTTTAATATTTTTGTACAGTATTTATACAATATATGCACTAATACATGCTTTACACATAAGAAGAAAATAACTAATTTTCAACCTCATAGTATCAGTAAAAAAATTTGTGTAGTTTAGTGCTGTTTCGAGCGCCTCAGGGTGGCGTAACCCCTTAAAAAATATGAGAGTCGTAGATTAAATAAGGGAAAAAATTATTTTTTACTTTTTAGTACATTTTTATTATTTTGAAGTCGGCTTTAATTTTTAAAAAAAAATTTATTTTATGTATATTACATGTCATAACTCAAAAATTGTCGAAAATGGAGTTGCACCCTCTAGATGCAAGGTCCTCATTTTTGTTGACATTGCATCCACGGGTCAACACGCCTCTTCCCCACAAAATATTCTCGAGGAGACAAAATGCATTAAAGAAAACCTAGGAAGCAAAATATGAGACCAGGCGAGGTGCACTGAGAGCGTAATTTAAGATCTACATACCTAATGCTATCGACTTTCCATTCCCTAAATTGTTTAGGCACATTTTCCACCGTCTATAATTTGACTATTTTGTCGGATCGGTAAGCGAGTAATTAATATACGCGTCCCCATGTAAGCTCATACTATTTACGGCGCTGCCGAAACTGTCGATCGATAGAAAGTCGATAGCTTCAGTTAGGATTAACTGTGAACGCGTTCCCCGTTTTCATGGGAAATTTCGACGACCACGGTTGGTCGTATGGGAATAGGATGGACGGATTGGAATCCTGTTAGGATTATGTATCCTGGGGTTTCTCGTATGTCAAGTGTCTTGCAGTGAATATATCGTATGATGGATGTTTGAAATGCTGAAACGATCGATGGTGTTATGTGTGATGCGGTGGTTTGGATACTAAGATTCAGGATTTTGAATGCAGCGTTTGTATTGGTTGATTTAAAACTGATGTAATTTTAGTTAGAGTTTTAGAAACGGTTTCAACGAATCATTATGCTGATTAACGGTTATGAAAAATCGAAATTAGTGAATATATCGATTCTAGTATCAGAATCAATTTTGTTGTGAAATTGTTAAATATGGTTGTCTGAGAAACTTGTGTAAGGAACTTTTTTGAAAGAGTTATTTGAAAGATGAGAATTAAATCCTGAATTTCTCAGTACCTTTAATAAACAATAAGCGTTCTGAGATAATATATACCTTGCAGATATTCACTTGATAAACTATAATTAAGACAGCTGCAGAGTCCACTGGAATTCGCATTAGCGAAACTGGCGCAATTAGGTACACGCATTAGACACATACCGATCTACCCTTGCGAGAAACTGGTACGGAATATTAAAATTCATTAGTATCGACCCCGATAAAAATTCACGCAGATAATTCTGCACCGTACTCATTATCACTTATTTGTCGTCAAGCGGGAATATTTTGTGACGAAATAAATTTTTCGCACAATATACCTTTGAAATAAAAGTGTAGGTATCCTAAACACTTCCGTTCACAAACTAGTGAATGCACACTTTACGGAGACGTCATGTGAAATGCAAGGTTCCCTAACAAGTTTTCGCAAATGTACACGACAACCCGTTTAAAATGTTTTTACACGGAAAACATCGCTCTCATTTACAGTTTTCCAGAATAAAGTCACGCCACGAACAGTACGATGTTGTTAAAAGTTAACGCCACTGTGTAACGCGATGGTAGTTGGTCAGGCGGAAATGTTCGCGCAGGCAATTACTGTTGCAAAAAGGTTCAAGGAGTAGGATAATAAATTCTTTTATCTCACGGTGATATATTACTTTTTTCGTGCGTGACTGGTACAATGTGACTTAAGGTGAGATAAGAGGTGCATTTTAACACGCTACAATGCCGAAGGGCACAAAAGATTCAATAAGTTTTGCTAGTGGACGTGCTGTTTCTTAAATTTTTAGATGAACACTCGTTATCAGTGTAGGCTTTAACCTTGATTTTTTGGGAGAATTTCCATCTCTTTAACCAGCTTTTGAAGATTTTCAATTTTAGGAATAGGACGTGTTTAAGGCTCCTCAGGATAAACAAGGTTAAGATAACGTGACGAAGCGATAATAAGCTTGTAGGACCTTTTTAGACACACTGTTTTAGAAATTTACGCGGATTTTGCGTGGTGTTCTTTTGGCGAACTTTGGCCATTTTTCGTGAATTTCTAATGGTCTTTCAAAATGTACTTGATCTACAAATGTTACAATTACAAGCCAACATTGACACCTTCTGAAACACCTTCCCAAACATTTCTCGTAATTTCTATATTATTTCTCTCATTGGACTCATACAAACTACAATCTCTGAGATGCATTTCATGCTTTGAAAAAAATCCACTTCGGTGACCCAGCTTTCCAAGTGCCCAAGTATATACACATATCCAGTGGCGGGTTTAAGGAAAAAGGCTCAGGTGGCAAACGTTCTAGAACGCCCTGCATAGATAAGAGAATTACATATTACGCGCGTGTGGTATGAAAATTATGGGAAATAAAAAGAAACATAGTATTTGGATAAAATCATAATTTTTTTGGAAGATGGGCATCTGGTGGGAGCCCCCTGGGCAGAGGCCCAGGCGGCAACTGCTTATCGGTCGACCGTTAAATCTGCCACTGCACATATCGGTCATCAGACACCACCTTTGCACTAACCCAGTGTACCCCACACCCTTGTTGTGTCGCGACCCCCTTTTATAATATTCAAATAACCTGCGACAATAAGGTAAGATAAATTTAATAAGGTAATAAAACACATTAAAAATAGGTATTTCAGATTACAATTCTAACTCAATAATATTAAAAAAAAACCATTGCGACCCCCCAGAAAACACTTCGCGATTAATTTGGGGGGAATCACTGCACTAACCTAACACCAGTATCCCAGTTCTACCATCATTTTAATACAAAAGTGGTGCCCATATCTGGTGCACTACACCCAGCTCAATTTCAAGTTGTGTACCTATAAAAAGAAAGAGAGAAAATCATGCGTAACCATTAAGATCCTTCGAATATCACATTCTACCTCGTCATGGGCAAGAATTCGGTGGAATCGCGGCTCCTGCGAATCTTCCGCATCGTATGCGTGACTGTCTAGTATTATGCAACGTCTCATTTACCAGGCAAGTTGTGCCACGCGAGGTCATTACACGAATCGATGATTCGCCCAGTGCGGGCCCATAAATTCTGCCGGGCAATATCGATTCCCATTGCGTGATATGGTGGTTGCCATAGCTGACACACGTACAGCCCCTTGCACAATTTATACGCGCGCACGTGAACGGACGCGGATGCACGCGTACGTTATTGTATGCATCGAAATGTCTCCGAGGTGTAATATGTGGTGCGACGGTGCAGCGCACGGCAAATCAATTTTTGATTACGACACGTGTTTGCGTGCACGCCGCGGATCACGGCTGCAGGTGTTTAACACAGAAACGTACACAGCGACGCTGGCTGGTAAACAGGAATTCTCGTTCGATTCTACGGGACACGTCTAACGACTCTTCGAAACGGCTAATTGGAACGATAGCTGTCGATTAAGTATAGAGGCTATCGAGTTGCTTCTTCTTCAATTCTAAATTACTGTGCGATTGAAAGAGTAGTTTTTAGTTTTTAGTCCCAATGGTATTGCAACCCATCTCAGACATAATTATTAAATTAACTTGGACGGTGGATAGTTTTAGGCACATTAGACGATGGGTCCATTTTGACCAATAATTTTATTCGCACACACGAAAATGAAGTTTCGTGTTAAAGTTCGATTTTGTTATTATCTAAAGTTTGTATCGTCATCAAAGAAGTAATTGATGTAACCTGACAGTTAGGATGGGTCCGAAAGGACTTTGTATCCTCCGTGCGAGTGTTAATTAATGTGTCATCAGATCAACCTATACAAACTTCCTTCAACCTATACAACGGCAGCTATAAACAATATGTCAACCCCTATTTATATATTTTTATGTAACGCAAGCTACTCACAGTCTCGACACATGTAAAGCTACCGGATCGACGCTTAAGTCATGAAGAACGATTCTCAAACTGAGAAGTACACAGTAAAAGCGTTAATACAGCATAAAACGAAAAGCGCATATGAAATAAACCGACTAATCACCACTTACAAATTCATCGTTCAAGAAATTGGTAGTAACAGCAGGACAACTATCATCAGGAGTTAAACAACGGATACCAACCAGTCACGACATTCACCAATCAGGCTCCCTAGAATTTACGTAGGATAACAACCGTTATTCCACTCTCCATTCGATCAGCTAATTATCTCTATAATGGCCGTAGTAAATCGCGGGGGCATGCGTGCCTTGTAGCCAATGGACACTGTATGCGGAACGCGGAGGACACCGTGTAGGAAAACACTCGTGTTTTAACTGAGTAACAAACATTATTTCAAATATGAGACACGCTTCTACATTTCGGAGGAGAAGACGCGAGATGGGTCCTCGAGTAACAGAATTATCATACCTGTGTGTAGAAAAGTCGGAATCTAAAAAGGCACCGGGCAAATGTGATTTTTATTGTTAAATATTTTATGAACTGTTAGGTGTCTATATTTACGGCCGACCATGGGTGAAGTATTTTTCAATTGTCTACCTTTCTACGAAGTTTCATGGAAACCGGTGTGTAACACCTCGCGTGGTCCCCTCGCAAGTGTTCTTTGGGCAGAGTTGGGTATATACTAAATAAAAAATTATTTAAACAACGGATCGGATAAAAGTAACTTTAACTTTAAATTATTCGCCGAATAAAGTTATTGCGGGTTAACTTTATTCGACACATAAAGAATAATTTCTTTAACTTTTATTCGTTATTCAAAATATTTATTTAAATAAAAACTTTGCCCATCTCTGCCTTTGGAATTCATCGGGGCCTTATTTATATGCCCGAATAGTGGTTCCGTGTGCATACAAATTTCAAAGAGTTCTAAAAGTTTCGGGTGCACAGGAAGTTTCTGGAAATGTTGCATTCGGTTGCTAATCGTGGTGCGTTGATAAGGGATGATTGGAGAGAGTCATTTTTACTTTATAAGATATCGTCATGTATCACACTAACAAGGTAAGTTGGGTTAGCCGAATATTCTGATTTTTTTTAAACTGCAGACAATTTTTCCTTTGTGCCCGTTTTCGGGTTTTCAGGGTGAAAACACCCCAAAATTTGTGATTTAAACAGTAAAATAATCCCCACCACAAATTTTAAACAATTCGATTACATAGTTTTATACAGCATAAGAAACCATTAAATTTCCTTTACAACAATCTTTTTATATCCATTATAGTGTTCGAGATATACTGGAAAATAGGAAAACACTCGTTAACCGTTGGGGGCGTTTTCGCCCCGAAGAACCGAACATGGGCACAAACGAAAAATTGCTCGATACTTCTATTGAAGTGTTCTACAAACCTGCATAGTTTAAAAGAAAAATCGGAGTGTTAGGACAGCCGAACATCCCTTGTAAGTGGCGGAGGTGCTGAGGCCTCCGAGCTTTTGGTTGCATCGGTGATAAGATATGTAGTTATTCCGGGACGTTCCTAACAACGGTCGCGTCTCCCCGCTTTGGGTATTGGATCGTACTACTATCCGTCGTGCACGTTTGTGTGTAATTATAGATCTGGCTCGTGCGAGAACCGGAGAAACGGCGGCCGGAATGCGCGATAACGGTGACTGGGGAACGTCGCTGATATTCTATAAACAAGTTTTTCGCGAAGGCCTGGACTGCTCGGCGCGTCTGACAGTTGCCGAACGATAGTGGCGCGCGCGTGTCCGCCTCCCTTCCGTCCCGTCACGGCTGCCCATTCTTCGCCGTTTCAGACGATTGTTTGATAAGCGGCACTATAGTTGAGATTCATCCAGATGCCACCGTCATTGGTCCAAACGGGGCTGGTGAACTATTTCCAGGAGCGCCCAGTTAAAAATTAACTCATTGCTGTGCCGATTTTTAGCGTTCGAGGGATGTTTAGTCAGATGGAAAACCTTTTATTTTTTTGGAAATTAACGGTTTCCATATTTCGTGTATAGGTTACGTTGGTGAATTTTTTCAGACCTTTTTCTTGATCTACTTTTTTTTTATTGGAGGTAATAGTGCCTCAATAGCTTCGAAGCAGAAGAGAATCTTATAAATTTTGAACCGCTTTTGATTTCCGAAAAAATTCTTTGTAAATTCATTTAAAAATTAGAGGTCACTCTTCTCTTGTTATATACCAGAAAATAGAATCTTACAATCATAGTACAGTATTGAAACAATTCGAAACCAGATCTATTAAAAATGTTGAGAATAATACTGTAATGAATACGAAATGTACAATCCTGAAGATTACCCCGAATCAGTTGAAGTAAATTGATAAATCATTCCGCTCAATGATAACTAAGAAGATCATTGAAGCTTTCTTCAAGGTTACAAGTTCCATCGGGAGAAATATCAATGACTCACCATAGAGCGTATGGAGTGGAGATTAGCGTAATCGATGCGTTATTATTAATTGAGATTTTTCACATCATGCATCAGCTTTATTATTCCTTGCTGCCTCGCAAGCGGAACCGATGTCACTCGCATTTTATTTTTGGCAAGCCCAGATGTGCCTTTTGATCGTGGCAATGTGAATTATTCGAGTCCGCGTGCTTTCCAATAATTCCCGAAGTTAAATTTGACTGTGACGGAACTATCGTCGATTACACGCCGTAAATTCCGTGCTCATGAAAATAGATCGTGATTCATTCCCGTCGCCAAATGGATTTCTTTTGAATTTTGTAGGACGAGGATACCTCATTGGGAGCACTGATTTCTGGTTTCACTCTTACCAGTCGTTTGGGAGGACCAACCGACGGGGGAGGAAAAATATTTGATCAGCCAACAGTTTCCACTTCCCTTCGAGTTGTTTAAACGAAACCGGATCTAGAAAACGTTAGAAAATATACTCTACGGTCCGAAAGCTTCTACATGCGTGTATTAAAGCACTCAATTCGGAGTAAAATATGTCAATGCATTATTATAATTGTTACATTAGCTTCATTGCTTATTCAGATGTTGGTAGAATTTCCATTGTAAGTTAAAACATTTTAATCCTACAAGATTTCCAAAACAGTAAAATCCTATTACATTTCTTAGCGTTAACAGTATATGTACACAGCTATTGCTTACAGTCGTCCAGTGGAATAAATCGTCATTGGTTGGGCACGAATATCACAGACTCTTCGATCCAGTTTATGAACGACATTTACTCCAATTGAGAGCAAACACGGACTAACCCACATTGAACACAAATTAATTTTTCCTATTTTATATGATTAGTACAGTCTATTTAATGCCTGAACGCATCTTTATCCCATATCGCTACGCAGCATATTGTATTTAAAAATTATACAGAAGAAAAAATAGAAAAATTCATTGCTGTATAACATTCCATGAAATTACTTACCCACTACCACAACATACTTGCTTAAGCATTTATACCATGCCATCTCAAACCAAAGTTTTCATTCAAAATTACAGAATAAATAAAAGCATCATTGCCAGTGGCCAATATAATACTAAAATATTCTCCTACCAAAGTCGCGGTGTCACCAGCCCTCTTCCCAGCAAAGCTGTCGCTGTGTCCTCGCTAACGAGTGTCTATAAAACCATGGCGTTCGTAAAGAACTAATCGCCAATGAATCAGTAAAGTAAACTTGCACAATACACGAAGCTAGTGAATGAGATGGCTACTGTTTCCCCCTTTCGTTATTAACAGAGCTCGAGCCATTGACGAACCTGACACGTCGCATATATATAAAACAGAATGGTGCACACGTGTCAACATCGAATTGGACTTCGATCTGACCTCGTTCTGCAGGGATTGCGGCTCAAGGAAAAGCACCGAGAGCACTGTTCATTTATTTTTCTTGCCTGGGAAAACACACGCCACTGAACGCTGAACAAACCAGCGACGTCGGTGGAGTCTGACTTCTCGATGCCATAAGGCGTTCCGCGGTAGATCGTATGCGAGAACGCGACATTATTTGATGTCACCGAAGGTACATATACATGCACGTATGCACGTAACTTCAGCGAGACAAAACCTGGTGGCAAGGTTGTGGTCTCCAGCGAGATGCCTTTCTCAAGGCCACGGCGCTGAAGGCCAGTTTGCATAAACGCCGGTGAAAAAGCTTCACTGGTAGCCACGTGTTCGACTTCATTTTAGGTGCTCGTTTATTTGTTAACCGTCGCTAATGTTGATCCAGCCTTGGTGCTATGTGGATGATGAGTAATGGGGAATGTATCTGAAGTAGTTGATAAAAAATGTTAGAGGAAATTTGGAGAAGAAATGAGAAGAAGTGTGGATAATTTAATTGCGTTTACTTTTGTAATAGGACTAGAAGTGCCAACATTAAATGTTTTGTTTTTTCTTTATCAGAAATTGTTCCACGTGCCAATGGTAATACTATAGTGCAGAATTTAATTTTTGGCACTTACAGTTTTTTCTACAAGGACTCTTCAATTGTTACCTTGTGGTGAATTATGAGAAAATTATTAGTGAATTATAAGAAAATACTGTATTTTTAACAGCATAGGGATGAAACAAAGAGGCGATCTCTTTTTAAGAGAGATAAATAGGGACTCAATTAGACGGCGGAATGTGAGATCACTTTGTATTTACTTGGGGAATGAACGGGAGCAAATGCGGGCGTAGGGCTTCGTGTTTACTCTTTTCGTCACTGCTATTGCTGCATAAAGTGGAGTTTCAAAGGAACGATTGAATATAAATTCTTGTTAAATTGCCTTGATTTTTTAAACAACTTAGTTTGTCAGCAGAAACTGATGTGATCGTTCTATAATCTTTTTAAAACTATTCAGTTCTATGGAATCAACGGCCGGGTTTGAACGCGCGCCCGTGGCGGCATCAACACAGCCGTTGAGCCGTTGCGGCGCGTTTGAATTGTTTTTCGACCGCTAACGAACTCGAACTGCGCTCGCCCGGCGACTGATAGTTCTCGGAACAACATCGCCGAGAGACGATCCGTGACACGCAACCTTTGCGATTTTACTTTTCGCGCCCAGTGTTGCGCCCTGTATTTTTTTCAAGCATCGGCGATCGCCCTGCGCCCACACGCTTGCATCCACGCTCTCGGAGTACCGTCCATCTCTGTTTGTGAAGTTTGTATGTGTACGACGTCTCTCACGGACCGACGACCAGCTAATTAAAAAAGGTGTTTCGTCAGACGAACGCGTCGTTCTTTCCACTTGCTTGCCTTCCCACCGAGTCGCGTCAACGCCGAGAATCCGCTCCGCTCTTCGCGGAAACAGTGGCTTTTGTGCGATTGACACTGGAAAGTAGTTGACGAGAAAAATAAATCCTGTTATACCGATGAATTTCTTCCTCCGCTACATTTTTCCACCTTCAACCAGAGGATACGACTAATTAGAGTTATATAATTACTACAATTCTCAGACAGAGGCGATGATTTGAACGTACCCTAGTAGCATTTTTGTTGGCCAACGGTTGCCAACAGTTGGGAATCAGTTGGGATATAGTTAGTGTTTTTGCCTACAAATTCCCAACATAGGGGCGCGGCAAAAAAGTTACGACAGTTTGCCAACCAATATTCAATGTTGGGCCTACAATTATTATGGTTGGTGAATTAACAAAAAGTTACGACAGTTTGCCTACGAATATTTAATGTTGGGCCTACAATTATTATCGTTGGTTAATTAACAAAAAGTTACGACAGTTTGTCTACGAATATTCAATGTTGGGCCTACAATTATTATGGTTGGTGAATTAACCAAAACTTTAGAACGATGATTAAATGTTGTCTTACAAACGTCAGAAAATTTGCTACATCCAAAAACTTGTTATTATATTCCAAGTTGTGATTTTTCTTTTCTTATTTATAAACACGTAATGAGGTCGTCTGTCTTAAGACGAATGTGAAATTTTAAGGAATGAGTCGAATGATGATATTTTGTCGAATATTTCGCGTCAGTGTGCAGTTTTTATAAACAATTAATACTATTTATGTAACTAGAAATTGAAAGTGTTTGGAAGGAAGTGTGTTGGGTAGTTGCGAACAGCGGCTGCTTCGCATTCGGAAAGCCCGTGTTCGATTTCCTCCTCACGGCAGGATTTTTGTTTTTACCTAAACCAGACCAGGCAGTCCCTATAAATAGTTGGGCAACAGTAAGGAAGCCTATCTTGGCCATCTGTTGTTGGCCCAGCCTGAAAAAAAGTGCCAAATCTAACTGATGGCCAACTAGTATTATGTGCGTGGCCCAACTGTATGCCAACCCAAAATGCTACTAGGGTAATTACTCCACTCGTTCTAAACTAGCCAATTAACTTCCCTTATTCCACCGTAAATTGGATGATACAAAGTGGCAGTGCATCGAGGATTTACTACTGCTCTAGAAGCCATCTAAAAAGATTTACAAAATAATCTGCAGATGTAACAAATATAATTAAAATATTGTGGAAAATAAAATCTCTAGTATTTCATCAAATTGAGAAATCCAAATAATATTATAAACTCCTGCCTCGAATCACGCTAATTTAAACCTCAATATATTAACAAGTATTTCTATTTATTTTCAAATACTTTTCTGCGACGAGTTTGAATCGTACCACAAAGGATCAATTATTCAGCACACAGGACGCTAAAACGATGGTATAAAGCGCGCTACATGAAACCTCTTCAACGTGCTCATTGACAGGCCGTTGAATACACGCGATTATTGTCTCGCCTGCCACTAACAAGATTAAATTAATTGACAATTGGTCAACGTTCATCCGTATTATATGTCCTCCTCCGTCATTCCCCGCCGCGTGACACTGCGTTCCATTATATTCAGGGAAAATAACGCTGGGAATGCAAAGGGAGCAACGAAGAGACCACATTAACTTAAGAAAACATATCACTTCAATTAAATCGACACCGAGTTCCTCAGATAATCCACGCGTTTTGCGCCATTCTATTTTTGCGAGACTTTTCATTCCGCTGCATGTACCACCGATGGCCCACGCCAGCGTATTAACACTTCAGCTGTCGCCGGCGTATTTTCGCCAGTAGTTAACCCTCTACTCAATAGTCTGCCAATAGTTGACTCAAGAATCCCCGCGAACTTTCGTGAATTCCTGTTCCCCAGCACCGTTGAAAGCCATTCAATACCATCAGCCCGCGTTCGAAGTACTGCCCCCAAGTATTTGTAACTCATCACTACTCATAAGATAGCCTCGCCTTCTCCTCCGATGAGCTTCATCGTTCCAGCGCGAAATTACACGGTGCCCGCGCGACAGCGAATTTCCTAGTGAAATTTCGCCCTAGTGGGAGTAGAAACTGTCCTACGAAGTTGGATATAGGCCCCTGTGAAGGTGTACGAACGTGACGGCTCGAAACAAATGTGGGAATAATTGGAAAGGGCCAAGGGCCGGGCGTTCAGTCGTTGCGCGCTCGGTCTCGCACGCGCAGATTAATGTCCATGGATAGGCTTATCGACCATCTCGCGTCCGTTCGAATGGACGGCCGAATTTATCCGACGAGGAACGCGCACTCCCCAGCTGTAAAATAGACAATAAATATCCGACGCGCTTGAAGCTGCTCCATCCAAATTTCCCCCCTTCCTCCCTTCCTCCCTCTACTTTCTCCCCGTTTTTTATCGGTCGAAGTTTGCTTGGAAAAATCGAAGCGGCTATCGAATGGCCCAGGAGCGAACTTCTCCCGCGGCCTGGATAAAGTTGCCAGGGGCGAGCATACGGAATATCGGGGATGAGTGTTTTAAACGACTCTCTGAGAGCGTTCGTTTATCGGCTGACTATCCATGCAGGTTTGAATGGAACAGGTGAATGAAGATACGAATGATGTAGGGGTTCTCTTCATGGTGGTCGCTTTGGTGGTGTTCAGGGCAGAGATGGGCAAAATTTGTATTCAAATCAAATTTTGAATAAGGAATAAAAGTTGTAAAAATTATTCGTCATGTGTCGAGTAAAGTTAATCCCTGGCGGCTAAAACCAGACAATTATTCCACATCAAAGGAAGTTAAAGTAAACCTGGGAATCCACCTGGAAGCTAAGCTATGCTATGCTATGCTATGCTATGCTATGCTATGCTATGCTTTGCTATGTTTTAGCTCAGCTTTCGGTGGAAACGGTTCCATAAGAATGTATTGAAGTTAATTTTTTAAAACGTAGTATAGCATAGCTTAGCTACTAAGTGGATTCTCGACTTTAATATGGGAAAATTTATTCGACACTCAAGTTAAAACGCTCGATCAATAAAAAAAATTAACTTTATTCGTCGAATAATCTGAAGTTAAAGTAACTTTTTTTTAGTACTGTTATTTCATTATTTTGTTTATTTAATGGCCAACTCTGGTCCAGGACATGCTCAAGTTTGTATTTCCGTTTTATTTAACCCTCGGAAGGCGGCCGAAGAGACTACGTGTAAGGCGAACGCTGTGGCAATTCTGACCCGTAGTACATTTTCTCCTGCACGTGCTACGGAATAATTGTTTAGACGAGAATACTGTCTACAAAGCGTTTTTCCAGGGGTCGAATGAAACTGTTAAAATGTTCAATTAATTATGAAATGACTGTAATTTTATGACTTATTTTTCTCTGTTCTGAGAACACTGTTACAAAATGTTGTGTTAACTAAAACTTTTATTCCATATAGTGTTGTGTAAATAAGAAACTTTTATTCTCTTGAAAGCTGAAAAAAGTTCTAGTTAAACAGGAAGATTTATTCTGCTCTGAAAAAGTTAAAGTCCTGACAAGTAGATTTCCTGAAAATGTGGGGTAGATAGATCTGAGTGAAAATAATTATATCAAATTCACAATGTCCTTTCTCTCCCATATTTATCCTGCTTCCAATTCCTTAAATAGTACTAATATTAAAAATATTCCTAATTTTTATATTTTACCCTTGAAGTATATGATCCCCCAGAACTTTTATTAATCGCACCTAAAATAACTGTTAAAACTGAGCTCTTACAACAGAGTTCAAATGTTAATATACAAAGTTGACTTACAACTTACAACAGAAACGAAATGATTAAAAAGTTCGATAAATAACTTGTATTCATAAAAGTTAACAGTTTCATTTAACCCCTGGTTTGTCCTTGCATGCACCCAATCATTTTATTGCTTAAAGAAAGAGAAATATGGGTGTAGCTCAAGTTACACGACTCCTGGAGCTATATAATTTTAACTGTGAAACAAAAGATTCAGGCGCGGGTCACCGGTGACCCGTCCCGCGAAGGGTTAAGTGTAGCGTAATGGGTAAATGGTCTGGGTTAGAATTATTCCTTCTGTATTTCGTTGTGCAGAATGTGTGAATGATATTTGCGTTAACCTTCTGCTTTAGAGTATCTCACTTTGAGCATTTTAAAAACAATGTGAGTATGAAATACGAAGGGAACCGGTGTTATTGTTTATTGTTGTAGCATTTGCTTCGAGCTACTTGGGAGGATTCTATCTATCTGCCAGTAGATATTTATGCATTCCTATTAAAACTTTCTGTTTCCTTGGGGTTGCACGAATTCACAGAAATGTAAGTTTAGAAGTCATTCTTATTCGATAATTTCCAGACACGGAGCTTCCAGGAATATTTTATTTCACTTTCGAAACAATGTCGAACTCCATTCCGACCTCCCCTTACGTATAAACACGCCATACGTCGGACACATCTTTTATACATCGAACTTTTCTTTCGCAAAAGATAAGAATTTCAATGTTCTTCCTAGTTTGAATACAAATTTAGTTGTTGGATGCACCTACCGGCTTGCTCTGAATAAATACATAGGAACGTCTTTTTACAATTCAAACGGAATTATCAAGGTTACTTCGAGGATGAAAACACTTTTGCAAGAATGATATCTAAAAATCGTAGAACATCGGGTACATTGTTGTATACAATTTCTCTGGCATCGATTCATTTCGATTTCTGTGTGCTATTTGACTTACCTTAATTTTCAAAAATGACACTTTATCGCCTCTGCTGCTGCCGAATTCAACTAAAGGAAAGTATTTCCTAACGTGGAAGTGTGTATATTTTTTATCGTAAACATCGTTATTAACGTCTGAGTTATTCAGACTTTGGTGCTTGCTTTTGAAGCATCTCAAAAATCTGTGCAGAAAAGATATCAAAAGACGTGTTTGATAGGCAAGAAACAATCAGGGAAATATCCAACGAAATAACGTTCAACTAAAAATACAAGTGATAAAATGATATTTTCTGCCAGCTACGTTGGCAAAATGTTTCGGCTACAATTGTGGTAAACATATTTTTGTGGATTAAACACGGAATTCCTACACACATGAATCATTTTTTACAGATGTAAATTCTGGAGGGAGCCCAACTTCATGGACCCTGAACACGATAAACAATCTTCTGGAAATACCAAAAGATTTACTTGATCTTAACAACAATATTTGTTTGCTTTATATTAACCCCGTAGCTTTACACATTTTCTTTACTCCTCACTTTCACTTGCCCAGCATAGTAAAGAAATTATGACAGTGATTAGTGCAGGTTATGCCTCATATGTAATTACAGAAACTTTGTGTGTTGTAAGCTAATCTTGTACTAGTGTATGCAACATCCATTAATTTATGGAAAGGATTTCATTATACAGAGTCTTGCACTCTAAAAAAATTGATAAAAATAAATATTACACAGTTTAGTGAGTGTTATCTTCCTCTGCTCATATTTCCCAAAAACTGCACCACTACACTTGCAAGATACAACTGTAATAAATAGAACTCTATTTTTAAAAACAAACAAACACTTTAATGACTCCATTTTATTTCCATTTCTATTTCTTAGTACAATTCCACCTTTGTACATTATTCTAAAAATACTCATCGACCACCATGCCGTGCACCGACATATTTATTAAATAAATAAAAGCACGCTATATAGAATTGATGGCATAAGACCTAGATACGTAGGTCAAGTCTTACATACCTACTTTCTTTTCCTTGGAATTGTGGCACGTTTGATTGGTCTCGCCTGACCGGCACAAGAATTACCAGTGTTTAATGGCCTGTTACGGATTTCAAACGCCGGAAACGAGCGACGTCTGCGGAAATCGTTACGCCACGGGTGCGAGATTCGACGAGGACCAATACTCCCTGCAATTCTCTAAGCGCCACGAGGCTCGAAGAACCTCCGCGCGCAACCAGACCGCCGTTGAACAATAGAACGGAAGCAAAACGAAACGGAAGGGTATTTTAGATACACTGCTACTCTCGATGCAACACTTTCTCGCCGTCGAGGCAGCTTGCCCGCATAAAATAAAAGTTTCACGCCTGGACTGTCGAGATTGTGAAAACTTTTACTTTGCATTGACGTTACTGTTTATAATATTCGTTTTTTCTCAGTATTTTTTTAATATTTTTAATATTATTATGCATTAGATTTTACTTATATTTTGGTCACTCTTCAAGAAATTGGGCAATTGCTTAATTTCATGTAAAAATATATTTCCTGTTGCGGAGAAGATTATGATAGAAAATGCTTCTTAAGTAAAGAGATGTGTGGTTTTAATAAGCATTGCTAATCTAAGATGTTGTAGTATTGCACTTAGGAAATAGACAGAAATAAAGGCGGTAACTGCCTTTGACTATATTTTTAGATTACTGCTTCATGGAAATTGATAAAGGCGTCTGTTCTGGATCGCAGCTTCAGTTTTAAAATGTTGATACTGTTTGCACACGATTTTAAATGGTATTCGTCGTTCTTAGTCGAGGCCTCTTCAGCATGATTATTCATTCATGCTTGAAAGCTTGGAGGCGAATCTTCAAGGTCTGGCTACTTGTTTCGAGCACCGTACAGCCACTTGAGCACTTTAAATTAAAAGGCGCGCATTTCTCCCAAAAGGCTATTCAGGTCGCTGAAAATTCACGTAAAAATTGCACAGTAAATAGAAGCATACATTTTGTTGGTACACAACTGCAAGTACCAACAACCTCATAAATCCATACACTTCACCTGAAGCGTGGCATAAATAATTCAAAATCCTATTTGTCCTTTGTTACTCTTCAACACTGGACGTTTAATCACATTTGGAAGCCTTATCATGAAAACAGAATTATCAAGAGTTCTTGTCTCATACGTCAGCGGGTTTCTGTTACAAAAGCAACGAAGCAATAACTGCACAAAAGCTTGAATCTTAATTTTCGGTACTTTTTACCAAAGCAATTCGAAAATTAAAAATTTAGGTCGTGCATCCTCGTCAATTTTGGACGCGAATCTGTAATTTGAGTTCTTACTAATTTCATCGATTTGCTTTGTCCTAAATTATATACACTGTGCCTCGACTGTTCGAAATTTGAGCAGATTTCTGGGATGCAAAACAAGTCTGTGGCGGAATAACACGTTTCGGAAGAGGAACTGTACGAGGGGCATGGGGATGTAAATCCGTGGCAGCAGAGGTACAGCTGCTCGCCTCGGATATTTGACGTCCATTTGGAAAATTGAACAGACCCTGGACACAAATATACTCGGCTAGTTTCTTCGCAAATATGGAAATAGGTTTTGCTGAGAGTGAACGTTCGATAAATTGAAACCGTGCCATCCCCCATCGGCACGCGATTTTACAATCACTGCACGTCACAGCCGTGGCGTTCATTTTGTCCAAGATCATCACCTAATCGAGACCGTCGGATGGTCTCGTTAAACGATTTGCTCATCCGTACGGGCTGATTACTCGCTGGTTAAATTTGATCTTCGATTACTGTGACAGAATCAATTCGACGCCCATTATAAATTTAGGAACGTGCAACAGATATGCGTTTAATTGTACAGATCGGGTGGTTTACTTACGAATGTATATATTAATTTAGAAATATAAATCCCCAAAGTTCAGTTTGATTTTATTCTGCAGTTATGCAAAGTGTACGAATTCTATGATTTAGTTAGGTTCGAAATTAGTAATAAATACTTCCATGCTTCAAAAGTATGTTTATGAGTATTTCAAATTTATTTACTTTCGAATTCTTTGAAGCTTAATACTTTAAGATTAATACTTTAATCTTAGTTTGAACCTTGTGAAATAATTTTTGTATTTTTTTTATTCTTGGAAGGTTCGTGATATTAAAGATTTTTCTATTAACGAACAGTGGTATTATGTCATAGGAAATTTAGACGTATTTTGGGACAGTTAGATAGTCCCTGTGGGTATTATTTTTTGGCCTAAATTATTAAAACAATTATACACTTCTAACTTATGAAAATACTCATATAGGATTCGAGCACACTTCATCAGATTACAATGCTACTTGCAATATCCTTGATCCCGTCACTTTTTACAAGGGAGATAAACTGGTACCAACAGCATATTTCTCGTTCGGGTATTTATTAATAGAAATGCCATTATCAAGGCAACGTGCTATTCAATATTCCTTCGATTCTGTCTTATTTGATGCTTAATTAAAGAGTACCATTAATTCCACTTTTACTTCATGACTAATGTGGTAGTACTCATGAATGGCATTGGAACCAACTATCTCCCTTCTCATAGGAAAGTTTCGATAACGCAGAAACAGTGATAATAAATAATAATGGGATGAATGATAGATACGTGTTCTTTACTGTTCTCTGTTCATTGTTATTTCCATCTTCCTTATTGCAACCACATGATAATAAAATAGTACACAATTCCTTTGAATGGAGGGGTCCCTTAACATAATGTATTATCATTAATACCTACCAAAGATCTACGATCGAATTTAAATTGGCATCACAAAATTCTACTTGCCACCAGATACAAATTTCCATTTGTTAACAATCATATTAATTGATAATAACGAAAAGTAATCACATCGCATTATCAATTTTACAATTTAAAAAGCTTGAATAATTCATCCTCTCGTACACTCGGAATTACTCTCGCACAAAACGAGCGTTGCAGGTACAAAACGCTAAGACAATCTCAAGTTCGTTCTCATTTGATCTTTATCAGAGCAATTAGCAGACGCAACGGCTGATTCTTTCTTCCGTGAAGCTCCTAAATGCCCCGTCCTCCCGAGATACGCGGAGCACGTTCCATTCTTAGGCGTCCTCGGCCAAGACAGATTAAAGTTCTTACAAATTCCGACTGAGTCGATCTTAATTCCCTTAATAATTTTCGACGAGCCGACCGTCCGCACTCCTTCTTCCATTCTTTTTTCTGCCACGCGGAACCCTTCCGTTTGACGACCTTCCGCCTTAACGAGGGAGTCTAACTTCATTGACCGAAAAAACCCTTACTCTGCGAGCCACTAAAAGCGAACCGTTACTGCGCGGCGCAGGAATTGTATCGCTCGAAGTAAAGAACAAGGGAGCAACGTACGTACGTCGCAAGAAGTAACACAATGCCTCGGTAAACTTTTATCAAGGGACAGTAGAACAAATGTTCGCAGAGTTACGTCGTTCGACGGGGAAATAAACAACTGCATTTCTCACTTAAAGCACGCTGAAGACAGAAATACAGCAGGGTTCGCTGCTAGATTGCTTTAGCAGTAAAAGTCAGTTCCAATGAATTATTAACAGCGTTTAATTATTAGGATAATTACAATCAGCGTTGGCAGCTAAAACAATTATTCAAGATAGAAAAACTAGGAAGTGGCACATTCATTCAAAGGTCATCTCAAGGTCACTTTGCTAAGATCACTGATTTCATCTTTTTATCAAATACCACACACTGCTAAAAAAATATGCGGTGTGATTTAAGAAACTCAAGTTCACCTTGATATCTCGGAAAATATAAGATGCTTCTGCCCCACCGAATACAATATATTTGATATAAAACAATTTTCGCTAGAATCAATAAATAACGAGTGATTCCGGATGGCAGTTCTTATTGACTCACCCGTCATAAGACAACTACTATTTTCCTGTAATTGAATATCGCAATCTACTTTTCTCATCGCTTTAACAACACTACCAAAAGCCTGAATTTCCAGCATGGCACGGAAAGTGGTAACACCCCAGCGAACTTGTCCAACATGTTGAGTGCTAGAGTGGAATTTAAGGTCCCCTGTAGGACTTTAAAAGCTGATCAAAAGTTACTGCAATATTCAATTATAGAAAAGTCGAAGTCGATTAAATCCTCCACAGCTCCAGCTACCATTTTCGCTCGGTTTACTTTAATACCAATTTGAAGACTGTGTTTCTCAAGCATCACTTTCGGTCAATGTCGTCGGACATTCGCGACGTTATATTACGTTTTCTTAAAAATTCATATGCCTAAACGCTAGCAATCATGAACTCATTAGCAACTGCCTTCTTCCTTGTGCCCTCGCACTCTCGTAAACACATCACCACTAAAGCGACCAAAGGCAGACGCCAAAGATTATACCCCGCACCTAAGTAGAATCTTGAGAGATTCAAGGTATGAAAGTGAGCAGCGGTTCCTCGGTCGCTGTTGCGGGGTCAGGTGTTATGGAATATCGATTTACATGGCGCAGCGTGCACCTCGAGGGCCTCGTTATCTCACCTTGTGGATTGCTTAACGGATATCTAAACGACGATCGATCCGCGTGGACCGGAGGCTCCGGTATCTCAAGTTTTAGCTCTGAAACCGCATTGATCGCGCTGCAGTACTGTAATTAGCATTTACGTGGTTCCATCGATTGTTCTCCAAAGGGCACGCAGTTATTAGCGCAGGTACCGTTTTCCGAAATGCACGTCAATCATGACGTAAAGTCAATTGGGTTTATCTAACACAAGTTACTCCAGAAGTCACTTCACAGCTTCGCGCCGGGGACAGTTGTTGAGTTATCGAAAACATGCTGGAGTTATTGTGACAGATGCACCCCGTCGTATCGCGATTCGGGGACAAACGTGCCGAATAGTAAACTCGAATGCTGGCTCCTCACACGTGTTAACGAATGTTCGTTAAACATAATCTCCACGCATTCGTTATTCATATTTTTTACATTCCACAGGCCGACATATCAAGCATTGGGAGACGAAACCTTCCTGGTTTTATTCAGTATTGTCTCTCGTTTAAAAGCATCCAGGAGAATGGTATTAATGAATTTTTTTCCCTTTGTTAATTCTGTGACCACGCAGTTGAGAATTCACTTTTCATGGGTTCCTCTCCACGCGTCCAATATTGATTTCTAAAATATTTATGTAATTACTATGTATAGGGGTCTGCATCGATAATATTTTCCAACAATTGGAAAACAACCTCGTTGGTTCACTCATGTGGCTCGAGGCAAACGAATATTCATGTGTGTCCACGTGTTTGTTAATTTACCGACCCGAGGTGGACCAGTGCTCACTGCTCACCGTGAATAACGAATATCCATACAAGAATGCGAATATTGAAAATATTCTTGCATGTTTTAACGTGTACACTGGGGTTCATAAGTATTTATCATAAAATGTCTGATGGGTATTTGGTGCAGATTGAATACCTTTCACTACTTTTATTTTAAAATACCAAAGAAGGTATAATTTATTGGAGTTCTTCAATACATTTGCATTTTTTTTCACACTTATTCCACACAGAGTGGGTGTTTTAATATGTACATGTCAACGACAGTGAACTATGCCATTTCTCATCGTAAATTTTGAAATGTTGGTAAGTTTTATACAATTCCAGACCATTTGTCCCTTCATCGCCAATATTATCACTGATTGCGCTCTCACTTGTTCGAGAGCTTAACGAGAATTCATAGTTGTCTCACGTGAAACGAGCGGCATGTGCTCTTCACGTAATAAATTCCTGATAATAATTTCGTGAAATTATGGCGCGAACGTTGATGTCGCGTAAGTGATTCACGTCACTGCGATTTTTAATTCCATCTCAGAGCGGCACGTTCGTCATATCAGTAATCCAATATCGTGGTGCACTTAAACTTTACATGATACTGCATTACCGTTTTTTACAATATTATTTAAAATGTTCTAAACTTTCTAATATGTTATATTACAATATATTGGGTTTGTGGTACACTCTGAAGGGCCATTTCAGAAATTAGGATAGGTTTGGGGTCAGGTTTCTTACAAATTTTAATTGAAATGTTCTATTTTTCTTATACCTATGCTCTAATTTGAATCTGTTGGATTTGTGATACACTAAAGTAAAGGATAATTTCAGAAATTGGGTGGTTATATTTGAGGAGAATATTCTACTAGCCTCCAGAATGAAAAAGATTATAGAACCATGGGTCTGGAAACGCTTTCACTTTGAGGCACAAACATTTTCCTTAATTAAGACGTTAATTAAACACTGACTACCTGAAATCTTCCTACATAAAATAAATTTCTATCCCCTTTTTCGGTCTCAATAAAGGCGGATGTACATTTTCCTTCGTTACAAGAGAATATTCGTAACACTCTGCTTTTTATTTATTAGTGCCTGTTGATACTGATGCTTGTTAGGAAATTGTTTTTGTGATTAAATGTCTGTGAAATGAAGGCGCAGAGTTCAGCTTACGGGGGAAATGCTTGGAAGCGTATCGCTTGGAAGAGGATTTAAAATTAATGATGGAATTAAATTCTTTGTTCAGCGATAGCTATACAGACGCGATAGGAAATTCGTTGCTGAGGCAATCAGGTTGAATTTCGATCAGATTAAAATTCTGAATAAATAACAAGTGGCCTAAACTAAATCAAAATTTAAGTTCAAATCAAAGTAACAAGATGAGAACTGGGACTATTTGTTAAATTATTCTGTATTTACATATCCGAGCAGTCCGAGTATTTGAATATCCATTGAATAAAATAATATAAAATTTCAAATTTAGAATAATACGTTTATTCAGATCAATGATTGATGTGTTAAATTGCAATATTATAACGTAGAAAATTGTTCGACGTTACACAAGGGTCCTTAATAATTCTGTAATATCCAACTATTAATTGTCTAAAACTGTAATATCATACTACATATTTGAACACATCCATATTTCAGATATATTCCTGACATTTCAGTATCCCCTCGCGAAATATCCCAGCATAGCTATTCAAATATTCCCAGCCCTACTTTCGAACAGAAACTTTCCCTATCACACTTTCGATGAAAATTTCTATTCACAGTCAAAGGTAGCCTCAAGGTAATCTTAAGGTAACAATTCTGCCACGAACTGCTCCAAACACAACGCTGCAATCTATCATTGATCCAACTCCATTGAAACAGCGTAAATACGAGCTGGACACGTGGGTCCACGACGATCTAATTGTGGCTGAGGTTATTCACATTGATTCATCGAGTTTGCGATCGCTTGAAAATGCACCTCATTGCAATCCACGCTGCCCCAAGTGGTGTAAGAGTGGCGAGTTCGGATACACATTTCCACGTTGACAATGCGTATCAGAATGTTGTAACGAGTAAATTAACCGGTCACTCTGAAACGTGCCTGCCCGTATAATCCGATTATTTTCCTCGTGCTGGACCGTCTGGTTTTAGCGAGTGTCCCGAAACTCGTCGCGGTATCGGAGCGGAATTCCCTGCGTTGCGTAATTCCGGATAATTAACCAGGATCGAACGAACGAGATTGCAACGACTTCGATATTTGCCCGGGCAGATTCCAACTTACGGGGTGCTTGAATATTAATGTACAATCGGCTCAGAAATGTCCTTGCAACGGTCATAAACAATATAGCGCAGATGGTACCACCCCCTGGGAGCATTAAATAAAAGGTACGCGTGTATTATTAAAGTTAATTGATATTCAGTGGCAATCTGAGATGTACTTAAACCGCAGCGACGTGAATCACTTACATGACAACAACGTTCGTGCAATAATTGTATGAAATTATCATCGAGGGTCTAAGGTAGGCATTACACTGTAGTGACTATACCTTATGGTTAGCGCAACTTCTTTCATCACTTATATCTGATCATGTTTTTACCATAGTTTCTCTCCACAACTAGAGTTGTTAATTTATCTGCGTTCACGTATTCAGGTCTTAGGTCGGAGACAATTAATTCTTGAATACTTCTGGTCCCAATAACGTAACACCCATTTATATTATTGTTCGATTTGCTAGTATTCTTGGGGAGGAATACAAGCCTCCGAGTTACGTATTGCAAATTTTATTTTTTATTTCCTTTTGTATTCTTATTTTATTTTCTTACAAATATCGGTGATTTAATTCGTAGTATGCCTCTCGCTACCACTTGCTACAACTCTGAGGCGCGGATTTCTTTTTGTGAATATTAAAGAGATAAGGCGTATTGTGATTGGGTTTAATGTTCATGAAATATTGTGGATGCATCAGAATAATTCGCGAGGTACCATTTTCTGAACGAGAAACTAATTGTGTTAGCATAAATGAATTGAAAACCTGTACTGCAGAGGAAATGATAGCGAGGCTTGCAACGAGATGTGAGTGATTAGTTTTGTTTCGTCGTTTCGAATAATTACGAATAATTTCAAAAGAATATCGGTCACGGCTTTTAGTCTTGCCTTGCGTTATATGAAACCAGTTACAGTATTCGTCGTGTCGCGGATCTTGTAATTCGTGTTAACAATGGAAACTTATACAACACACACGGCGAAGGAGTCACGCTGGGGAAATCACAGCACGTCTGCCTGACAAATTAATGGAAAAGTTAGGAGGAGTTTATTTTAAATGTTCGGTTGAAACTGTAATTCGATATTCCGCCGGGAATCGCAACAAATTTGCGTGGACTGCAGCTGTCTGTTACGGTGATATTAAATATGTACCTACGACATTTTAATATTTCACGTTAATATTGAAATACCTACGGCAAAATATTGGGAAACGCGTGTGTGCATATTGTAATGTATTGATGAAGAATCAATTTAAGATATGTGAGTGAAATTAGCTTGATGTTATTTGCATTAATCACTAGTGACAGAACGAATATTTACATATTTGAAAAATTCACCTCTGAAATAAAGTAATTAGGAACGAGAATTATTGGCCTTTAAAATAAATACTCTTTGATTTGGATAAATATATCTCGATAAAAGCGCGCTTGTGGATACTGTGTTTAAATTTAAAAAGAGTAAAAATAAGTAAATTGTGCTTAAATTTAGAAAGAGTAAAAATAAGTAAATTATGCTTAAATTTAAAAAGAGTAAAAATAAGTAAATTGTTCTTAAATTTAAAAAGAGTAAAAATGAGTAAATCCTGTCTGATATGCCATACATTATTCTCCACAAGAATGTTACACAAATACGAGCCAAATTGGCTGTATTCTATATTCACAACAATAATATTAAACACAGGGAATGTAATAATGGATCTACCATTCACTGTATAAATTTACATAGTCCGTTTATTCAAGATGCATTTACTGTTTGAAATCATTGAAGGTGGTAAATAGAACCTGTTTAACCACTGGTGATCATCGGTAAATTGTATAACGTGGTACCAAAATGCCTCGATTGTTCTCAAATGCAGAACACGGGGATACGTATTCATATCGCTTACCATTTGCTTGATAATACTCGAGTTACTGTGAGAGAATTTCAATAGAGATTCTCTAATAGAAGAGTGGGAACCTTATTATTAAATTTCATGACGGATAAGGAAGTGGCGGAAGGATGCAGCATCATATTCAATAAAATATCCATATACTATTATGCATATATTTGCACATATTCACTTTCAATCTGTAATTGTACTTTTCCCTTTCAATATAATTTGTGATTATGTATCACGACCACGACACTTGATGCAAGAAAATTGTTAGTTTAAAAGATCCTCCAACCCGAATTTTGATAAACCGCAACTTTGGGATTGCTAATTAAGTTTAAAAGCACACCATGTGCAATAAACGTGAGTTTCCAAGTCCAGAATCAATGGAAATTCAAGTCAAATCCAGTTACAAATGCTTTTTGCGCTGAAGAATCGTTTAGACAGGTATTTGTGTCCCAAACAAGTTGACCAATTTAATTCTGTGTCATCTTTGCGCAACCCATCGATCCGTCCATTGGCATTCAAGCATCAATGCCACGTGTTTTGAATTGCGAGTGGGTGCGTGTACGCCAGCCAGACAGCGCGTGCTCATTAAAAAGAGTAAGAGGCCGACGTGTAACTGCTGTCTACGACTTAGATCAATGAACGAAACGGTTTACGGGCAATTACGCTTGGCGTTCAGAGAACCGTGACCAGTGCAGTCACCGCAGCAACGCGATAGAGAAGTACTTAGAGAATCGTTCCGAGCAAATAAATTCATATTTCTGACTGGAAGCTTGCAAACATTTACATGATATTGAGGATACCTATCAAAGGAAAATCAAAGGATGTCAGTATTAACTACGTGGAATAAAAACTGACGCGTGTGAAATAAGGAGTAGGTAATTTAAGTTTGTAGGTTTAAGTTGTGATAACAATAATTTACAGTGATACTCGAATTATCATTATTAATAGATTTGATAAATTTCAGTTTGGAGAGGGACAATTCACATCTGTAATTATTGTTACAAGTTCGCATGTATTAATAAAGAATAATAAATTTAAGTTCGCAGCTTTAGGTTGTGAGAACAGTAATTTACAATGATATTCAAATTATCATGATTAATAAATTCAATAAACACTTTTGAGGGAGTCAATAATTGATATTTCAAGTTTCCAATTTTTACATCATCCAATTTAATACGAAGGTACAAGTTTGATATTAATTTTGTACGATTAGTTTATGATAGAAAAGTATGCATACATCTCCACGAATAGGCAACGACTATCTATTTACCTTTAGTATGAAACTATTTCATTCGCTTGAGTCCCAACGCACACATTTTTTCGCCCACTAATTATTCAATGTCAAACGTGACAGACAGACTCGTTTAGCTACTGAAGCAATAGTAAAAAGAAATTCCTAACAAGGGGCCGTTGTTAGATTATCGTCGAGGGTCCCTGATTAGACTCAGTGTTCTCAGTGCGTTTGTTCACTAGCCATTCGCATCTACGAACACAATCTTGCTCGAAGACCTTCGAAATAGGTCGTTTTTAGCGTAGCAATTTTTTTAAGCCCTCTTAATCACAGAACAAAGGGGGAAGTCACTTCGTAGCAGCTGCTTGCCTCCGACTTGAACGATGGGACGACCACGATGACAAATGAACCAGAGGCAATTACAACTCAATCTAAAAACCCTTATTTCTAACATTGAACTAAAACTTCAAGAAACACTGTTCGAAAAAGTTCGTACGTCACTGCTACTATTTATTTTTTCACCATACCTATATCTACTTGTACTTTTACGAGAAAATATTTTCATTAAAAAAGCTTGTAATGTATTTTTACTTCGAATAAAGACTTCCGTTCAATAAAGCCAACGAACTTTTGCACCGATCTAATAATTACATTAGCAAATAAACTGGGAATACCCATGTTTCTTTCTATATTTTATTGGTGGTAACTGAGACTACAGAACTGTCAAATCACGAAGAGGTATAAAGTTCAAATACCCCCGTAAGGTAACGTTAAAGATTTGGAATACCGGTTAAAAACTGGAACAAAATATGTTCTTCCTTCACACCAAAAACGTCCCCACTCTTTGCCTAAGCATAAGCTTCTGTTGTGAAGGTAAAACCAGAGATTTGATGAACCTTGTTTCTTTACTGGCGGATTAAAGTATTAAAACTCAATTTTCTCGATAATGCTGTTTTGTGACATTCCTTGTTTTTCCCCCTTGCCCTTCATACCAGTTCTTTGCAATACGAATTAATGTACGTAATTGAAGTGAGGTGAAGGTCAAAAGAGAGTTTTCTCGAGCAGCGTTGGTCGATTGTTCCTGTTTGCAAATGAACCCCTCAGCAAACCGACAACGTTCGTTACGTGTTTACACGTACATTTACGAGGCGGCAGGGGGTTGTCCTCTGGAACCGTGTCATTAATAATACTCGGTAATAGGAGGACGCATTGGCAGGGAGGGAGTGAGAGAGAGAGAGAGAGAGAGAGAGAGAGAGAGAGAGAGAGAGAGAGAGAGAGAGAGAGAGAGGGAGAAACTAGACGTGAGGGAAGAGCTAGGGGAGTGGGGCAAGCTAGATATATCTAGCGTTCTGGCACATCATGCTAATGTTCTACTTTGCATACGCTATCCGTGCAGTTTCAGCCAGGGTTACTGTCGTTAATACCGCGCCACTCATTTTATGTCAGCTCGAGATAGTGCACAGCAAAGATTTGCTTTGGTACTTCGTTCTTCGCGTCGAGTTACACGACATTAACAGGGAGGTAGACGAAGGACCTGGCTACGTGTACTCGAGAAACGGTACCCTTTTGTCGTGCGTCGCGTAGGTATTTGTTTAATTGGATTTTCTGGATTTACGAAGCGTGACGTTTCGAGAAAATTTTTCAATATAGGATACACTTCAGGAAAATAAAAACTGTTGCCCAATCACATATTCATAAGTTTACCCTTTACCCTCAAACGCTTCATAATAATAATAATAATAATAATAATAATAATAATAATAATAATAATAATAATAATAATAATAATAATAATAATAATAATAATAATAATAATAATAATAATAATAATAATAATAATAATAATAATATTAATAATATTAATATTACGTCTTTATTGCTCCAACAAATTACGCTAGTTTGAAAAAATGCTGTTTTAAAATCCTACCCCGCTTCATATGTGATACCTACATTCCCTTTCTTTGCTGTTTCGCAGTTTGCAGTGTTTGCACCAGATTAAGCAGTAGGTACATGTTTAGAGTAGTTTTACTCATTGAAAATAGCTGGACCTACCGGAAGCCTGTATTCATTTGTTTTATGCACTTTAACCTCTGAAAATTAATTTTCGTTAAATATATAAAAATTCAGACCTTTCTTTCTAGTTTATGTGGATGACCTTTCTTTCTAGCTGCCGGCGCTAAAGAGTTAATTGCGCAGCCTTCCACGTAATGCTTAGAACCGCGTTCTCAAAATTCAGATTCTTAGCTGCACCACCAAAAGTCACGAAAAAGGTAATTTAGGCTATTTTCGTTGCGTTTTGATTTATTGAATCGAGAAATACCTTCCTCCTTTTAAAATTTCACTTCCGATGGATATTATGGGCCACCAGTGGTTCACGTGTAGGGAATACAATCCCGGTCATTATTTACTATCCCGGGATTTTTTAAAGTCCATCTCGGGATCCCGGGACTAATCCCGAGATTGGGTAATAGAACATTTCAGTAATTTGAAAAGGATTTATTATGTGTTAAAATTCTAAATCTTTATTTAAAGTAAACAAACATACTTTCTATCATTAGTCTGAAACATAAGCTAAAATCATATTTAACAATAACAACAGTAGAACAATGAAGAATAATAAAATCTCAATAAGTAGATAATATCAGTAAACCATTATGAAGATTTTTGGAAATGGGAGCAAAGAAACAGCAAAGCACCTAAAGTACATATCTACACTGTTTCGCCTGTACGTGTTCAGACAAGTTGCGATTTGCAACTCGCGCGATTTCGAAATAGTGAAAAGTGAGAATATCATTGTAAAAATAAATATAGTTTAGTTAGTTATATGCGACTTAATATTATTATTTAAATAAATCACTGCTATTATTATTCTTCTTATTTTTATGAAATGACTATGTTCATTTATTCTGTTTATTTATATATTTTTCATGTATTCATAAAGTAATTCAGATTTTTAAAAAATCCCGAAATTCTCGAGATTAGTTATATCGAATCCCGGGATATCTGGGATCCAAAAAACAGCCGGGATCGCGGGATCCTGGGATACCTTATCCCGGGATTGTATTCCCTATTCACGTGGCACGCAGCATGTTAATAAACTGTCTAAGCGCGTCGAGTGCTAATGGAAGTGAACATTTCCACGAGCTGATCCATTGGTAATGCCCATCCAATTACCAAACTCCGTATTGAATTAATCAAAACTCGACCCGAGCTCATTTGAGAGTCAGTATTCCCTAGTTTTCAGCGGAGATTTCCCACAGCAGGGGCGGGGGGTAGGGTCGATCTAAGTGGAAATTCGAACGCGACAGAGGAATGACCGGGGGAGCTGATCTCAAAGGGAATTGCGAGAGAGGCGAATTGGTCGTCTAGGAAAGCCTCCATCCCGGCGTCTTGTTAAGATCGGTCTCACTTTCTCGCCCCTACCCCGTCGCTGCTCTCCAGAGGAGAGGCTGCAATGAGGCGTATAATTAATAGCCTGTTGAACGTGACAGGCCCGCGATAATAAGTTCGCGCGGGAACGATCGTTCGCGTTGCTAAAACCCTTACGAGAGAAAGAAGACGGGGTGCTGCACCACGTGTGGCACGTCGCTAGCCGTCGCACCGTTCCTCCCCCTCGAAACTGCGCCGTCGAAAAACTTGACCCGTTTCTCGCGCAGAAAATTTCCCAACGATCTGTCGGCGGAACACCCCCTGGTCAACCCCTGAGAATGTTCCACGTCTCGTCCCCCTTTCCAACGTCTACTCCGCTGTTCCCTTTTTGTTCTAACCCCCCGTCTGGTTACCGCGTTGCGGTGTTCTATTGCCATCGTTCAGCCGCAAACTCGATTTGCGCCGCCATTCGCCCGAACAGCCGATTGAATTTCGATGGGGTTTTCGCGCGACGACCGGGAAATATTGTTATTTCACGTACCATACGCTGCTCCTCTCGCGCGATGTAGATCGAGCGCCGGGGGAAAGTGGACTATCACCTCGACGTTATCGTCCTGCGACAGAGACTTTTATTCCGCGATCTTTACGCGCACCTTACGAGCGTGGCCGGCCGCCGATCGTTTCTGGGCTCTTTGCTATGATAGTGGTTTCTTAATACGTGGCCATTTGTCGGGGCGCGGTGCAGAGCGAACGGGGTGGTCATGCAGGAATTTATAAGTGTTGGGTTCTCGAAAATTGTTGGGTTCACTTTTCACGTCTATCTAGCCATTGGGAACTCTTTCACCTACCATTCGCGAAATCTCCTTGCAGTCACGGAATGTTTTCAAGGCCTAAAGACTATGAGTTCATTGATATGACTAGGATTACGCCGCCGAAGGTTGTTCACTGCACATACCGAGGCCTTAGGCGGACACTCGTTACCATCCCTCTTTTCTTAAATCACTAATAGAATAGGAACAGACTATAGAGTACTATATACTGTCTCCAGAATCTACGGATTCCAAACTGGCCAATAAGAAATCAATTTTGTATCGGCTATGCCTACCCCTCCATAGCAAAAATTTTGCTTAAGGCAGTGTTTCCCAAACTTCTTTGAGCCGCAACTCTCTTTTATAATACTCAATTAACCTCCCCCTCCCCTCCATATAAGCTAAGGTAAATTTAATAAAGTGAAGAAAACACATTAAAAATAGGTATTTCAGAATATAATTCTAACTTAATGATGAACATATATAAGTACTATAAATCGCCAAATAAATAACCGTGGCGACCCACAGGTTGAGAATCACTGCGTTAAGGCTTGTACATATGAAGCACCTACATTATTAGTGTTCACACTTCGCACAAGCAAACATCCACGAGATTTTTTGTCTGTTATATGTTAATAATATATAGTTTTCCATTTATGTACATAGTGTTAAACAAGCGTTGTTTTCCTTCCATACCAACAAACCGGTCAAAGTGCGATTCTACGGAGGCAACGCAAGGCAACATGTCCCATGCGATGCGTGCGAGGGTGATTGCACGCGTTGCATGCGAAAAAAAAAAGATGCGACGGTGTTGCTTGTTGCCCGTTACCAAAAAATTACCCTACTAGAATCCCACTTAGTAAATTCGGACGTATACCGCTATGATCGCACGTAACAGAATTTATGACCCGTTAAATTTCGTCTGGACAATAACTGGTGGCGAGAAAAAGGTTGAGTTTGTTGGAAAATGCTTCTTCCGATGGGCTGGGACGCTGTTGATTCCTGTTATTGCGTTTCTTGTCGGGGCTTGTGATAATGTGCTTTTTATGCTTGTGGCAAGTTTGAGATTGTTCTCGACACTGCGGAGCAAGGTCGAAGCGAACGTGACGCGTGGAATAATATTCTTTTTATCGCGGAAAGGGTACGCGCGCTGAGGAATGTTTATGATTTTTTTCTGCGCTTCGACCGAGGCGGTCCCGCGTGATTGCTTCTTTTACCCTTGCACAGCGTATCGAAGGAGTTTTTAGCAACATCCGTGGCTCGTATCTATGATGGATTATGGGAAGGAAATTTTTGTGTGGGCGAATGGTTGGAAGTTTGCGAAAATTGCAAGATTACGTTCAGTATGAAAACAAGCGGGTTTCTTTCACTTTGTTCACGGAAATATATTTTGAAAGCCCACTTGGGAGATTGGAGAGCCGCTGAATATATCAAAAGTTTTAGATTTACATAATTATAAAACTTCTTCTTCAATTTCGTTAACAATACGATAAATCGCTTGAAACCTCTAGCAAGCGATTAAAATTTATCACGCACTTCAGCAGAAACAGACTGAATTTCATTTATTTTAAAGGTTTATTCATCCACCTTTAAATAACATAAGTACCTACATCCCTACTTCCCTATTATACATATAGAACTAATACTACTAATATATAGAAGCCTTTCACGCCTAAACAGCTGAAAGGATTTCAATGAAATTTTGAATATTCATTACTTACGTTCTATATAAGATTATAGGCTATTTATTTTATTTTGGAAACATCATAAAATAATTGCCAGGTGAAACCGAGTAACGGGTCAGCTAGTTTCGTCTAAAAATGATAAATCATCTACATTCAGTGGATTGCATAAACCCATCACAAAAAGAAAACGAATCACAGATGTACACAAGCTAAACTAATTAATCACAGTTTTACCTGTTAGCGATTAATGTTTTCAAACCTATCGCGCATCGTTTCAGAGCATCAGAAAAAGCAAGCGCGGAATGCGTTATGAATGTTATCGTTCTGAAAATGTCATCCAACAGAGATCCGTCATAAATCACTGGCAGCCACCTGCAACCCTGTCTCCTTTTATTTAACCATTCGTCGAATACCTACCGTTGCACCGTACCGATCATTTTCGTCGTTCTACCCCAGCCACAGTCTCCACGTTTCCCCGCAAATACCGATTATTCGAGCAACTGCTTTTTCATTTCGAAGAGTACATTCATATCGCGCATTCGTCGCTATCTCGCCGCGGCATTATTGAAAACGAGCACGTAGCCAGCTATCGCGGAATTCAGCTGCGTTTGCATAAAATCAATTCGCCCGACGTTTCCCTCCGCACGTATTTCGAATTAAAAAATAACAAAACGAACACCGCGGTCCTCTGACCGTTCAGCTTCCTCCGCGCTGCACCCTCAAACATTTCCCCCAGTTTCCCGTACTTCGTCCACTTCTCCGTGCCATTTTTCCGCCACTCCATCCACCACTCGGCATCTTAAACGTTTCTGCCCTCCGCCGCGGCGTTGCTTCCTTTCCTCATTACTATTTGCATTTTTTATCACTTTCCTCGCGCCGCATCGCCCCCGCTACCCCTCGACAGCGTCGACATCCTAACGAGATCGTAATATCTGTCGATTCCTCGCGCTTAATTGGCGTTTCCGGCGGGAACGTAATTGCCGGCCGATTCGTAGCTTTGCTTATTTTCCCAACCTTCCTGTAAACGTAACTTCGTTTCGTTTGAGTGATAGGTAAATGGAATTGACGCAGATAGGTGATATAATTGATGTGCTTCAGTCGGAGTGAGATCATATGAAATTGTGTGGATCGATCGATTAGGAGCCCTTGAATTTGTGCGTCGTTTGAATTCTAGTGGTTCTGGATTACGGATTAATATTTGGAGAAACTTGAATATTTATAATTGCTTGAGGTCGGTTCAGACCGAAGATGGGCAAAGATAATATCTAGATAAAATCGAATAAACGAGTTCAGATAAATCGCGTTACTTGAAGCTTCGAATAACGAATAACGGCAAAGTATCTTTTATTCGACTCGTTATTTAAATTATTTTTTATCTAGATAATGCCCGACTCCGGTTCAGTTTTCAGAGTACGAATTGAAGAGAGAGGGGGGGGGGGGATCTTATATGGTAAAATTAATTTTTGCAGGTAGAGGTACTTGTTTTAAGTCATATCCAAGTTAAAATCAGGTCAGAGTTTTTTTGAATACATTAATGCCCAAACTGCTTTGTCACGAACAACGCAAAACCTGTCATCATCTTGCCAAGAGCTTTGCCAGTCGTAGAAATGACGAGCTTTTGTGTTCTGGGGTTAAATTATTATACATTCTCCTACACTCTTAATTTTACCCCCTGCATACTACCCCCTTTTCCCAAACACCCACAGTTCCACCCAATAATTACAATCATTATCTTTTACCCCCCCCCCCCCGTTTAAAATAAATTACGCGCATAATTCAGAGTGCCGCCAACGAAGTGTACACACAGGTAAAGAATTGGTACGCGTTGCACGGTGCGTGAAACACGAAAACCTCTTCAGCTTTGAATATGCGCCGAGTGGTCCGTCGCGGGAGGATCATCAGCGATTTAATTGAGATTTATTCTAATTGGATGCAGACGGCATATAATTTGCACGGGGAAAATGGCGGCTCGCTTATAATGCTCGACGTGCTCTTTCAGCAAATTGTTTCGCGGCGCCGTTTCACGGTTCTCGCCGAGACCGTCCGCACGACACGCACCCCGTGCGCGCGACGCGTTCGGCCGAATCGCGGACGTAATCTCCCGTAACAGCCGACAACGCTGGCGACTGCTGCAACTTACCGGCGCCGTAAATCATTGCATTATTGAAGAACTACACGGGCCCCGCCGATTCGCGTGATTCCTTGGTAATGAATGGAACGTCGGGTTCGATTTGGATGATGTATTGGATTCATAAACATGGAACGGGTGGAACGTGAAAACGCCGCGACTTCCGACCAGGCGCCTAGCAATTCGAGCAACTTTTCCTCCCGACGCCTCTCGTAACTTTCTCGATACGATTCGGTGTGGTCACTGCGTGGCACCTGTGCGATCAAGTTGCTGGGACAAGTATTTTGTGATTGTAGTTGAAATTCAAAATTTTCATTGATATGATTTAGGGCTGAGTAAGGGGCATGAAGTGAACAGCCGAATAATGTACTCTCGAAAATGGTAACGAAAGTATTATGCAATGTTGAAATGCTTTAAGAGGCTCACTTTTGGGGTTTTTTCATTTTTGTAGATGATATCAACGAGTCTTCGAAGTCACGGGGAATATCCTGGACGGTGAAAAATAGCAAATTAACGAATAGTGTTGCAAAGATTCTTGTAGATTCTTTAAGATTTACTGTAATCTAATGAAAGCTACTTATTTTTGCTTGAACTCTCCCTTAGTTAAAAACAGTGACTGCAGTATGTACTGGAAATATCAGCTTTACTTATAGCTTCGTTTCAAATCAAAGCGCATTACGCAAAAGGTTGACATTCGAAACTGTGAAACTTATAGAACTCTGCTACGAGACAAGAAACAATTGCTTTCCTCATATTGTCTAGCGACAGCCGCTACGTAGCAAATACCAGCGTAATGCAAGGTTAACTTGGTCCGGTTGTCAATTTCTGCTATTGTTCGAGATCTCGAAGGAAATGCAAATTACTTTCGTAACTGTCGGAAAGTTCGATCGCGGGGCTTCAGGGAGGAAACGGCGCGATCTTACTATTACCTGTCACGCAAAAGTCTGAATAATTTGGTTTGCCGATTGAGTGAATAGTTCGTGTGCATCGGGCGTATATAGGATACTAAATCGGTAGAAAATAATCAAGGATAGCATTAAATAGATCTGGATGTAAGTCCAGAGTGCGATTTAAAAATTATGGACAGTGGATAGCAAGTTTGTTCCAGGTGAACGAGATTGTGTAGCATTAATTGCTTTTCTTCATATATGCGTGAGATAGAATTTTGTAAATTTTGATATCATATGAAAATAACAGCAGAACATTGTACGCCGCTTTTTTATTATTTATTTTCTTTTTGTCACATATTGTTATTCACTCTGTGTACAATAAAGCTCTTATATTATTATTATTATTATTGTTATAAAATGAACGCACAAGTAATGTATGATGGAAGGTAGAAAGAGGTTTAAAATCGATAGATAGAATTATTAATAGTCATTAATAGTAAATAGAGTAGTAACTGAACGGTAAATAACAAAAAGTGAGCAGAAATAAAATTGTTCTTCGTGGCACTATTTTGCGTTTTCGAAGCCTTTTTCTGTATACATAACAATAAAAAGTTATTAAATTATACTTCTTTTCAGGAGTGCAATTGTATTTTGAACTTTTAGTACCAGAAAGTAAGTAATGGCCCCTTTGATTTAGTTTCGTGTTATTTTCGTGCACTAACGTAAGTTTTGTTTCTATGTACAAGGTTTCTCCATTCAATAGCAATGCCATTGCACATATATAACCGATCAGAAAGAATGTACTTAATAAAAGGAGTAAATGAAGGGTGTAGAGAAAACTGACTTGAAAAAACGCAAATGTATTGCATTGCATATTCAACGAAAAGTTTTCTTCACTGGAAAATTTGTACTCAGAGAAACCCTTGCGTTTCTTCAAGTATGAGAAAATTATTATAGTCACGCTTTCCTGCTCAAAGATGTTTATACACGGGTAACTGCATCACAACGTTGGGTTTATCTGAAAATCTTTACGGCTTCCACAAAATTTCCAACTACAAAGTCATTCCCTAAATGAAGTCGTTAAACTGCGATAATTCCTGCTTATGGTAATGTTACACTCTCATTTCTCGCCGTTTCTAAGCAGACTATATTGTAGCATAAGGAATACGTAAGTCGTAGAAAAGAGAAATAAAACGTTGCAAAATTGTTTCTTTTTTAAAGAATATCACAGAAAATCACGAATTCTGTATTATTATAGGATTTAAAACGTTTTCTATAAAAAATACATTGTTTTATTAGATTATGATAACATAGCTAGTAGTTTCTTAAGTTTATTGTTTTGTTTAAATTTCTAAAATTCTTGGATATTCTGTCAATCAGAAATATATAAATACGTTATCTCTACTTCGTTGCAAGGAAAGTTGGAATTAAAGAAAATAATACGAGTGGTACACACTCGCGAGGCTCCAATAAATAACCAAAAATTCGTGAATAAGCGATAAATACCACAGCTGCACCCAGTCGCGAGGAAACTCTCGAATATTAATTAACAAACGAGTGCTTTATAGAGCGTGAGGCGGCTAATGACGATTTCATACAAAATAAAAGCCGTAGATGGACGTTTCAACATCGTCCCATATTTCTAAAAACAATCATGAATTGAAACAGATAGGAGTCGAAAAGGTGAATTTAAAATAACGTAGAGGGGTGTTTCGTGTCAATGTTTACTGATGCACTCCTATTCATTTCGACAAATTTGCGAGCACTCTGCACATGTAATCACGTGTAAACCGTCGAACATTCTCATTTCTGAAGCCACACATTTAAATGAATCGGAGTGAGCGGAAAACGTGGGACAGTCGCGTGACAGTCAAGGTTTGAACAGTTTGAGTGGCGTCGGCGTGTTTTCACGCCGAGGGAGCTAACTCCTGCGCATGGTTTTGTCGCGCTCTCACATCGATATATTCCAAAACGCATCGAAAAGGGGAGTTAAGCAAAAGATTCTCGGCAAAAGCAATCACTCGGAACGGCCTGGCCGACTTGAAGGAGCATTTTCACAAAACTTCGCGCCACTTACTGTGTTGATGTTCGTGTTACTATAAAAGTTCGAGGACGCGTGAATTTTGGAGTTTGTCGCTGTGGGGCGGTGGAAGTGCGAAATACCTTATACAATATTTGGACTTCGGTCTTTGGCCAACAGGGTTCAGTGTTCGAGGCTTGAAGTGAAGCCCGAGGCTTGAGTGTTTTCCTAGCTGTTTTGGACTTTTTTCACCTCGTAGCGATGAGTGTTCGAATATTCCGGTGAATTCCTAGATTCACTGGTCTTCCAACTTTTACAGTAACATTGGAAATACATGATATCCCGATTGTCGATTCGGTATTTATTATTCATCTTTACCAAAATAAATTGTACACCAACCACTTTACCAATCGGTTTTTTTTACGTACATTCGTAGGTGATGCAATAAATATTTCCAATAGCATATCAATCGAGGCTCGAGATTTTTGTCCAGAGACGACGACGACGCAGAGTTATCCCCATACATTTATGCATACGCGTGTATGGTCCGTGTGCCGTGCGTGACACGGCAAAATGAGATTGGACAATAATCGTCGTCGGTGGCTTCAGACCTTATTTACATTCACTGGTGCTCTATAGCTCGTTATTCTTACGTTATAGAGGCCCGTAAGCACACTAACATTGGCGCTGCAGCGCGCTGGGATAATGGGGAACAGACAATTTCGCTCATGTTCCGCGACGTCAGTTTCCATCGCCTATTTGGTAAAATTTCCCAGGGGGGCTGCATATACGTATCCAGGCGATTTCGATTTTTTTTTGCATGGTGGAGAGGGCTTCTTAACGGTGATCCCTTGACCGGGATTAACGAGAATGGTTATATGTAACGAGACGCACGGTTCCCCTGCTGTGATTGGAACGAAGTCTGTGCGCAAGGGTCCGTTTTGGCAAATAATGTGTAGCTTATGAAAGCAAGCAGATAGGTAAAGTTTGTTGAAAATCAAATTCGCTGTAGCTCGAAAAGAAAATCAAATAGGACATATGAACACGAAGGACATATGGGTTTATATGAATTTTTATTAGTATTTAGATGTCCTGAAGCCACCCCTACAATATTTCCCAATTATTCTGGGACACCCTGTATAAAGCATACTGTAATTACATTACCCTGTTCCAAGCACCGAGTTTATATCCCTTCCAAAATCATACCGTTAACTCACACTGAAGCCCTTTGTTTAAAGCTAGTTACGGTTAAGGAGCTACTTTCAAAAGTTTCCGCGATGTCTCACGGCCAACTTATTTAAGCTTTCAGCGCTGTTATTCAAGCTATTTAAGACTGAAAGAATAAGACGGTCCCGGGGTTGATATTAATGGCGCCCGTTAAAACTGTGGAGAAATTAGTTCAATTTTTGCCGAAGTCCCTCTACATTTTCCACGAACCTCGTTAAACCCTACAAGCATAAAACTCCCACTCTCCAAAGAAAATACAAAATTACTCCTAACCAGGCACGATGTGGTGTTTTTCTTGTTTGACGCCTTTTCAAAAAAAGTTTTTCAGAATAAATTCCAAATGAAGCGAGCGCCCTCAGAATCGTGTCTCACTCTCGACGATAGAGTCCGGAAATATATCGAGAGAAGACTGTATAAATCATATTTGTAGGATTATGACATGCTATTTATTTTTAATTTAAAAATTGATCTCATATTTTTTATCAGATTTTTATCACATTTGTCTTTTAACACATAACCAACCCACACGCGCACGCAACCAGCCGCGTCTGCTCTTAACACACGCGCGGCTATTTTTCCACATTTACAATCACGCGAATTTCCCACAAATATGTGCCATGTCAATTAATCAACAAGCTGATCCCATCCTCGCTTCGTTGCCGTCGAAAACTGGCAAAGAACGATCATTCTGGCCTAGTGCGCGTTGAATACTTTAAAGGCTCGGCCAATAACTATTCAATTACACTCGGCTCGATCGAAGCGGGCTGAATGTATTCGACCCTAAAATTTTATCGCATCGAGCACGGGTTTTCGCTCGACAGGAACAAAACTTCTCGCCCCCTTTTATTGTAAAGTAAGGCGCGCCGTTCCATCCACTATCAGCGGCTAATTGGGTTTAATCGCTAATTACGTTAATGCACGATAAGGTTCGACGCTTTTCACCCCGGTGGGGCGCTAGAATTAGAACGCGGTTAACTATTTAGCTCGCTCGTATCGTATGCCCGCCGTAATATGGACACTTAAATAAAATGCCGAACTTGCAGCATGGCGGCCGGGTGGAAAGCACCTGTACCGTGAAATGTAATTGTTAGTGCCTCGTTAACAGCTGTTTCTGTTAGAGAAGGAATAATGCGCTTCTGAAACCCTTTACGACCGTATTGTCATGTTCATAGCCGATCGTGATCGTAAAGTTTTCGCGGTTCAATAATCCAGCACATTCGCGAGATTCGCGGGGCAACATTTGTTTGTACTACTGATTAAAGTGGAGAGAAGAGTGTTTAGGAACTATTGTTATTTAGGTTCTGTCTATTGGTAATGAGACAATTTTTTTGTACGTCCCGAATTAAAAAGTTCATATTTCTTAGGAAGTAGCTTATTTACTGATGAAGCTACGTTTACACGAATGGATGTAAATAATTTTTGTTGTACATATAAAAATTAAAATATTAGAGATAAGTTAAATATTTAAATCAGGGTCTGTGTATTTATAAAGTTCACATTTGAATAGATTATTATAGTGTTTGTACAATATATTTTGGGGAATTTTATTTCCTCTTATTGTTAAAAAAATTGGCACCGGTTTTTACAAACGATATAAAGAGTTTGCAATACATTTCACCGGTATCCATTTCGACCAGCCGGTAACCAGCGTTGCCCAACTATCCCGGACAGATTTTTCTTCGCGGCACGTACGCGTACCCATTATGCACCGCTCGTGCATTTCATTCGCGAGCAATGTCGATAATTAATTTCCTTGCGCAATTTTCTCGTTCACTTTGTGCAATTGACATGCTCGATACGTTCTACAACGATTTCTGTTAACAGAGTTACAGTGCAAAAAACTGTACACGGAAAAAAGAACGGTTGGTGTAGATTGTAGAACATGCGATTAAACCTTTAGTGTTTGCGCAATTTATCGTTCGCTTCAATCAATTCTGATAATCACGCAATTAGGAATAATGCTGCGCCATTATGTTTCGAAATGAACGTACAAGGTATCTGTTTTTTATGCAAGTATCGTGGAATCTATAATAATAGTGGTACCAAAAAATCTCTACAAAAAAAGTCGTCTTCCATGCTCTGCATCTTTGATTTTAACACGCAGTGGCGTCTGCGTGTTTTCCAGCGCTTAATGGTCACTTTGAAAACAAACCAGGCTGGGAGTTCATTTTCTACAAAGTGTTCCCCACTTGAAGGCGCATTTTTCAAAACCCCTGCGACACTCGAAGTGTTAATATTATTTATTACGTTATTCATTACCTACAAAGGAGACACTCAGTATACTATACCAATCAACAATTACGTTCACAATAGAAGGGACATAAATCTGTAAGGCGCGACGCGAAGGTTTACTCTCATTGTTTTATATGCACAAATGGAAAATCGATGCTCCGTTTCGCTACGCGTGAATTCATTGTTTCGCTGAATACATTTGTCTTCCGAAGAAAAAGCTGTCTCCTAAGGGGAGAGGCGAATGAACAGGCAAAGTGTAGTCTAATATCAGCCTCCCATTCAAATCAGACTCTCAAATTATTCTGGCGGTCTAGCGGGATAATTCATTCGTCGCTTCAGGCATAATGCTGCGGGATTTCTATCGCCACCATTCGCCATTTTGAAGAATACAATTCGAAATTCCGAGAACAAGTTAGAAGCTCCCACTCCATTTTCATCTAAATTTTTTTATTAATAACCACTAGCCACGCAGTTTTCACCATTCCGATTCTTTAGATACAACAATCTATTCAAGTTTATTTAATATAAAACCGTTCGGTCTCGCTTAGGAGGCGATTTTAATTAAAACAGGCGGCTCGAGGCATGGCCAATAAATTTGATTTCATTCAACATCGTTTCATACAACCACGATCAATTAATTGTTCGTTATCACGTGAAACCGTCGTCGAACTGTGATCCCGAGGCAGGTTCGTTTTCCTTCCCGAGAATTTATCGACTCGAACATCATTGTAATTTTATGAAATCGCTGATTCTGCTCGCCGATGGAACGGGCGATTGAGGATCTCTCAGGGGATGCTCATACAAACTTCAAGAGCGGCGATGCTCTCGTAAACGATTGTGGTTCTTGACTCGCCTCCGCGGAATCCGGCTAACGGTCAGATTTATATTTAACCTCCACTCGTTGGTTAGGTGAGCATCGTCGATTAGAAGGAATTAGAGAAGCAACGGGCGATCCAAGAAGTTCAGGGCCACGAACGTGATCGTAGTTGAGGAACGGTCGTTTAGACGTGGCTTATTGTGATTTGTGAACGTTCCTTGTTACAGTCGAGTGACAGATTAAGCGGATAAATAGCGTGTTAATGGGAGGGATTTATTTATGACGCGCCAAGTCGATGCCAATGGCGTTTTTTTGATGAAAGGAACATATATCATTGATTGAGAAATATGAATGTTATATAAAAGGGGACACCATTGGGGAATTAATAGTGGAGCTTTTGAGTGAAACGGCTGTCGATATTTGGTAGATGTGCGTGTGATGTGGGTTGGTTTAACTAACTTCCTTATTAATTACTTTGTATTTTTTGTGGTATTTATTGTGGCTCGTAATCAAAGATACAGGAGGAGTGAAGTAATTTTTTTTGCAAAACATTCTGTGGTACAGTGGAAATTCAGATTTTGGTAGGACTGTAAAAATGGATAAGAAAAGTAGATTGTGACATTCAATTATAGAAAAATAGCAGTTGTGTTATATTCCTTCGTAGTTGCAGCTTCTTTCGTTCCAATTTGATCTCGACATTGAAATATGTTCTTCGTTTGAATGAGAGTTTCACTTCCAATAAAAGGCCATCAATGGCCCACGTGGAATGGGACGTGTTAAGGACTTTAATCGATTGGTGTAAATTCAATCCATTAACGCGATTATTTGCGTTTTTTTATAGCCAAGGATATCAAGCTTCTCCTCCTCGCGAGAGGATCGTTTAATTCACCGATTAGCTGCAACCAGAAATGGCAATACACTTGAGCGAGAGAGGGAATGCCGTTTCCACTAATAGAACGGTGTCGTATGAGGTGTTCGCGTGCAAATTCCGATTTACGAATTTCCATACGACGTTCCTGGAATTCCCATTAGGAGCAAGCGTCGCGCAAGTCGAACGCCTTATGTACCATTATCCTCTCGACATACCTCTCGAATCTAGCCCCGCTGTCTATTCATGCCGGGAGTACCTGGCCCGTTCATCTTTCCCTTGCAATACGGTGAATACGGGAACGGAACTGACAAGTCACACTCGCGACGCATCCGACAACCGTGTCGATAAAACTTCGCTCGCGTGTTCGATTGCTAAGGGGAGAGGTCGCGTGTTTGCCTTGGGAGCAGGAGCTCCGATTCGGGGGGAAAAAAAGTTGGGTTTTCAATCACGTAGACAATAAGTAGGAGACGGCAAACAGAGTTGTTATAAAACTTTGAGCCGTAGATTAAAATCCTGAAAATACGGACGCATTGCTTTGTTTGTTGTGCACCTTTGATCCTGCAACACAATAAATACCAGTGAGAAGACAAAGTAAATAATACTTATGTTGGGTGACGACAATAAGCTCATAAAGTTGACGAATGTAATTTTCTATTGTGCACTAATTAGAATACAGGTTTTACTTATTGCGCTAAAAATTAGGTAATATTAGGTAGCCATGAGAACTGTTTAACACGTTCAAACATTTCTTAGGACCAAGCGGCTCGATTTTACTGAAGATTTACTCAATGTTTAATCTTCTCACAGGTTATACATACACGTATAGTTTTTTAATCAGAAAATGATAAAATGGCGAAGTAACTCACCGGCGGACGAATGGGGCCCCTTACGGGTCTTTGACCTTCTTCACATGCCATATTCTGTTTGTGAAGGACCTGCACGTCCATGCCCATCAACTAGCCTCCATACCGGTGGAGGCTTTGGAGCTTAATTTGGATATTTCTGGTTCACAGTTCCGAGTGATTAGAAATCACAGAAAACCTTTGAAGTCTTGCTCAGAATTTTCAAAACTACAGAGAGTGACATATTCGCACCCTTCAGCTATCACTACACTATTATTCAACACAATTTCTCACATTCGTCCACGGTGCCCTTTCACTACCCCAAGCAAACACCGTCCAAATAAATACTGAAAGCAAAGAGTGCTTTCGTATAACTTGAATCCAGATTTCCACTTCCCTACATCAAATTCTATTTCCCCGTGATAGCAGCTACTTCCCGCGAATCCCCTCGCGGCCTACTCGCTGTGCAACGTGGAGAGGCGGGCATCGTCGTTCGAAGAGCGATCGCGTACCCTCGTAAATACTATCGCCGTTCAACGATACGAAGAACGAGCGCGGCTTGGCCAGTTTCACGCCGATTGCTTCGCGGCTAAACAGAGCTTATAAAGCACCGCTGTAAATGCGCCGGGCTTTCTGCCCTCGTAACCGTCGCGGCGAGGGGTTTCAAGCGAGGATGATAAAACGGTTCGGCCGTTCCTGGCCGTGGTGCTCCAGGGCGCTGTTCGGCTCCGTCGACTCGTAAAACGTGCCTCGTCTTTGTAACGAGATTTTTCCAGCGTCGCCGCGACACTTTCCCGGGTCTTCCTGTCCGGCACGAGTTATCCTCGCCCGGCTACCACGTGGGCGCGCGGAGAAGCCCGCCCACGGTACCGCTTGAATATTCAAGGGTCGCTGTATAATTTCCGCTGCGCTTTGTTGCGGCCGCCGCCTGTTAGCTGGCTGGAGGATGTCTCGAGTATTTCACACTCGGCTTCCATCGTCCATATTTTCATGAGTCCCACGGCCTCGCTCCGGGCAATACAATCGTCACGGAGACCTTATTCTCCATTGTCTGCCCGCTGATGCTCTATTACCAGTTTAATTCCCCTGATCTATCGCTGTTGTTTCTTTACCGCTGCGGTACGGCCGTGAAGGGGGGTAGCTCTCTGGCAATGGGCAATTGAATGGGTTTGAAAAGGGGACTCTGTTTTTGGGAAGATGGGACTTTGACATGTGGGAGGATCGTGTATAGGGGACCACGCATTAGTTTAGTGAATTTTGTGGTAGATTATGTTGGTAGGATAAAGGGAGAAGAATTGAGAAAGATAAATTTTAGTTGCTCAGAGCATACCCCAGCTTCGATGCTTTTATGCTGTCGAAGGTTAAGGGTCCATTCTACTTTGTCGGTCGAAAAAGAGGCCTATCTTTCATGAATTTTTTAACGAAATTTTTTAATTTTAATGTTCTTTTTGTTGATTGTATATTACTCCTTGTATTTTTCATATTTCCAAAATATAATTACAATTTATGTTGCAATGTGTGCGTCTCATTGTCAGTGAGAACACAGGCCCTTTGAGGAAGTCCTCCTCGGCCTCAAAGTGGTCCTAAAATAGTAAAAATATAGTGATTATGTCCCATATAGGTGTACGCATGAAGTGGGCTAGAATCGTCCATATATCAGTAATAGTTTTTGTTTCATCCATAAACAAACATCGAAAAATAGGTAAAAAATCTGGAATATTTTCTTTACAAGGCCGTCATTTTGAAACCACTGTTGATAAATCAATAATTCTACTCCACTTTATGCGTACACACCTATAGGACATAATTATTCTACTTTTATCATTTTGGGACCACTTTGAGGCTGAGGAGGATTTTCGCAGAGGACCCGCGTTCTCACTGAGGCGCAAACATTGCGACGTAACTTGTAATTATATTTTGGAGATATGAAAAATACAATTCTATACAGCAAGGAGTAATAAACATTTCATTAAAAACAACACTAAAATTCGTACATTAGTTGTTGAAAAAAATCGTTTAAAAGTAGGCCTCTTTTTCGACTGACAAAGTAGAATGGACCCTTAATCGCGTAGGCGTCCATGTAGCGATGGTTTGTTTACTTGTGCTTTCAAATAATATCAGTATCACAATTACAATAATTTGATTTATCGAATCAGTGTGTATTTTATTTAATACGTAATGACAATTAAACGTTTTATTTTCATTGGCAAAGAAACCCAAACAGAGCACAATCTATGATAAGCTTCCCTACATTTTCGAAGTCGATTCGATGACCTATAGTCTTTTTTTTTACAAAAAAATATCGGTTCGTTCAAAAAAACTTTGACTCCATTCAGCCAAACCGAAGGCATTTAAAGTAACGAGTTAACTCATCTTCCCCGATTAGCAAGTCACGATGAAATTTAAAGAAATCGAGGGTCGTCCCGTGTTCGACGAGGCCCCGTTACCCACGGCCACCGTCTACGCCCACGATTAATACCCGAGGGTGATCCGTTTACGTGGAAATAGGCTTTCCAGCGTAGCTTACGCAGCCCGGGTCGTTCTAATTATTTTGCTCGCTCGCTCGCGTCTAACGTGATAACGCCTCTCAACACTCGGTCCCCGACGCCTGCCACGTCCTGATACTAATGCATTAATTTATAATCATCCTATAATTTGCGGTCGCATCCTCCTAGACACGCGTGACCTCCATCCCAAGCGGGGGGGCCGAGCCATGCATTTCAATTTCCACCTCGAATCGCGCCCGCTCGCCGACCTGTACGCGCGTGTTTCGCCCCCGCGGCGCGCACTTTACAACGGGACAAAACGAAATTGCATTTCGCGAGCCTCCGCCCGTGGCAGAAGCCCGGGGTAAGCTCACCGTAATGCGTTCCCAATGCACACGCGCCTTTGGCGTGCTTAGTTATCGTGGCGCGAGCTGAGATTCGGGGGGCGGCGTATGCGATAACGGCGAACGTTTAATTGAGATTAAGTAGAAGACTTGGGTTTAATCCAGCCGGGCTGGAAGTTGAAAAAGATTTAGTAAATAGAGTCACGAAGAGAGAGAATGTACGTTTGAACGCAGCTCGCGAATAATCTTGGGGTGGTTATCCTGACACTGGTAATTCTTCGAAGAAATTTAGGAGATTGAAATTAATGGTTTCTTTAACACGGAGTGACGTAAAGGTAGACGAAATACCGTTTCTGTGCTGAAAAGATCTGCTTAAATCACCCCCGACAAACATTCGAAAATACTCACATAATGCTTTCAACGATTTGGAATGAAGCCCATTTGAAAGCACGACGAAAGCGTGCGTTAAAGTTAGTTCAACCCTCGGCCGTGATGGGTTTTTGTGGATCCGAGGGTAACGTTACCGATTATTATAATAGTAGGGAAAACGTGAGATCGAAAAAAATGACTTCTCTACTGCTCTAAGAAAAATATCATCGCTCACAACGCGTGTATTTAGTAGGATAGTTAGTACGGGTCCAAAATGACCCAGGCGTCGACTTCCGAGAGATGTAATGGCGATAATATTAGTGGATATAAATGTGTACTGAAATATTCGAATTTATGAGGTGCAGGCTTTTATATTATTGTTTTTTTTTTTAACTTTTAAAGGGAAGTTAAAATCTGAATCAGAGTAAATTTATGCGTTATCGTTGCTGGCATTGTTGGAGGCACTGCTTCAACGACGGTCTTTTGTTTTCTTATGTTTCTGCCTTGAGTGTAATTTTTGTCGCTGCTCGGTACGGGCTTCCGGGATGCATTGTGCATTGGGCACTAGATAACAGGAAATTAATGGCGTGCTTGGTATAATTTCCTGCGAAACGACAATGAAATCTCATTAGGTACTTTTGGAATCTTCCCGTTCTTCCGTTTATCGCGTCTCCGCTACTCTCCGCGCTGATAGTGTATCTGTAATTTAGACCTCCACTGCAAAGAAATTGCTGAAGAAAGAAGTTGTAGAGTAGATCTCGTATCATGGGGAAGAGTCCCGGTTTCTTTGGTTATACTTTTGCAGTTCTTTCATTTCAGTTTCCCTAGAAATAATTTATTACGCCTTTTCAAGAGTAGAAATGCAACAAGCCTTTTTATGATATTGACACAAATTATTCATTCATCCTTAACTCATTCCGAGTTCAATTTTAGGAATAATTTAATTTCAGTATTTATGCTCACAGTGATTACATTCTCAATATAAATTTCTTACTGCAACGTGAATAATCGCTTAACTTTAAAATAGTGCATAATCTTTTATAGGTACTTGTAACATGAAAATTCACTTTACTGAAATTAACAAATGATTCACTAAAAGCAGGAGTTTTAAACAATTAGCAACTGATATTTCTTATTTGTTATCTGTTTTTGAACTAAAGTTGTCTCTGTCAAGAGAATATCTTCACAACACCACAAAAGTGTCTTCTGCGAAGAGGTCCTAACTCTTTGAGTATTGAAAACACACATTCCAGATATAATTTGAACACTAAAAGTAACAAACACCGTGCGCAAGCATTTTTTTCTTGAGATCATTATTCCTAAATTATTATGCCACTCCATACGCATTTTAAAAACATTTAGTACAGACGTGCAAGGGATTACTACCCTTTTAGTAAGAAATTAAATAGGTAATTGGGTGCAATGGTATCTTTCCATTGGAGACGTTCGAGTAAAATCGGTCCATCCATCGAGTTAATTTGTTCACGCTCGTTCCATGAATTCATAAAAAGGGACTGGCCGCCAATAGGGCCGTAATCCTTTATTTGCTCGGCACAGAGTCCACGCCGACAATTACATTATCAAACGAATGAGATCGTTACCATCCTTACTCACTCGTTGGCAGCCAGTGCAAATCGTTCGCCATTAATAAGTAATCTCATTTAGCAGTTGAGGCGCGAACCCGCCTACCGATTAGCGACGACGCGGCCGCTCACGTTAATTAGGTGACACTTTTTCCTCACCCCGACCGTCGTCAACCTTCAATTAGTTCCGACGCTAATCGCTCCGCTAGCAAGTACATCCTGCTTGGGCATTGCGCTACTTCCAGCGAGTGCCCTTCGTGAAAACATGATCATTTCTGCATCTAGCCTTTTTGCAAGTCAAATATGTGCCTACCATACCTTTTCTTTTGATAATAAAATACCCAAAATACCTTCTCTTTGATCAAACAATACCCAAAATACCATTTCCTTTCATAATAAAATACCTACTATACCTTTGCTTTGGTAATAAAAAACCGAAAATATCTTTTCCTTTGATAATAAAATACCTACAACATCTTTCTTTTTGCTAATAAAATACCCACAGTATTTATAATTCCTATTACTGCACAAAAATTTGCTATATAAATGAATGACTTTAAAAAACTAGTGTCCCCGACCGATGTATAATTTAACAAGATCGTGGCTGATGGTAATTACAGTTATTTAAGATGAAATCGGCTGACGGCCCAATGGCAATTCTTCTATCGCAAATCGTAGTAGCCATTAATGATAAATGATATCGCGTGAAACTCTTTCTGTTCTGATTTAAGTTACAGATAATTTTCTTTTTTATACGGTTGCCACTTAACTAACGTTACAACCGTGACGTTAATGATTCTCCGCGGAAAAAGTAAGGGGAAAATGCGGAGTAAAATAGTTTCCCAGAGGGTCTTGTTTTCAAGAAGTATAACATTGAATTTTTGTCCTCGTCTTTATTTTGGTAAAGACCGAAATTTGCATAAAAAGCAGACTTGGTCAGTTTTGCCAACAAGCCAACGATATAACCCTCAATTGTGTACGGAACTTGCTCACCCAGTATCTACCAATACTAAGTATTCCCCAGTATGAAACTCTGCTTAGGTATCTACCCAACTTGTCGGTTCAAGCTACTTACTCGCAACACGTCGATGCCAGACATTATTTATTCCTAACGTTCCCATCTAGGTACACGATTATCGACCACCTATCATCAGGGAACCCTGTCTGTCATGGGTAGTACTTAAACCGTGAAATAATTCAGCGGCAAGGGTTGGAGGCTCTCTACCCCCAGCACACGGGTCAGTAACTGAACAACGCCAGCCATTAATTTGCGAAAGTATATTCGGTATTTTGATCGAGTTAAATTGCTTCGCATTTAGTAATTCTCACTTAAAAACTGGCACGCCTTGATCGTCTTGCAAGTAGTTAGGCGTAACCGAATTACGCCGTTACGGCGACAGCCGCCGCCTGCGAGGAATATACACGCGTAATTGTATTCCAAGTCTCAGAGGCGATGATTCGCATTTTCGGGGGGCCGTAACGGCATAATGAATTGCGAAAGGATGAGCAGATAGGCAACTGCGTCACTGTTACGCTCCAAATATGCTTCGTGAACGTCTTTCCCTTCTGCGTGACATGTGGTTTCGCTATAGAAGATGATGACGTATCCTTCAAGGCTCACATTATGTATTAATACATTCAGTTCTAATATTATTCATTTCTTTATTTCTGTAGGGGGATAACCGTGCGATGCATGGGATAGTAATTAATAAATTCGATAAGAATATTCCTCCACTCTGCATAATCGAAGTTTTTTGGACGTTTTTAGATACTAAAGATTGTATATAAATTAACAGGTACATTTCAATTTAATTTCATAAATGTTTTATTGTAAAATAAAGGGTTGTGATTTTAATGTTATAATAACTGAATATGAAATTTTTGTGAATAAGCACCTGTAATATTTTTGCATGAATGTATTTAATAATATTATATTTATATATCTTTGGGATATTCTCTGCTTTCAGTTATTTGATATGTATAAATTTTGAATATATCCATTATTAGTTTGAAGTCTACAGTACACATCACTAATAAACCAGCTCAGACTCCCTGGGGTTGCTAAGCCCAACTGAGGACAAGTTTCAGGCCTTGGGGAAAAGAGCAACGAAACAGTACGCCAATTAGTACGTCATTAGCATTCGATATCATCGTGCAACGATATCTTCTCATTTCCTTAACATGCAATTACAGCAAAACATTAATGATCTAGACCCCAGTTATTTCAACCACTGATGACGTTAAATCGCTGATTCTGAATAATTTGGTTACTCAATCAGAACTTTAAAAAATACTGGTACATATCCACGAACCACTTATTATTATATAGACATGAAAAAATTAAATACAGAAAAGTACTTGAAGTAGTTTTCCCCCACAAGAAGCCCTCAAATTCCAAACTCCACTCAGAAATTCGATTGGCTGACTCTTTTCTTCCTATACTACTTGTAGCCGGTCCTAGTGGTCCCATAGATTTTGTCACGTCTCAGATATTCAACGGTAAATCGGAAAATTTCTACCACGAAAATGATGCTTCTGTGCCTGGAATATTTTGGGCACTTGTCACTCGGGACTATTTGTCATGGAGAGTAATAAGGTCGATCCTCAATGCTATAAAAAATCTGGTTACCCACCGGTGCTGCCTTGTACGCTCTGGCACCGGGGCCGGTGTGAAACAACGCTCCAATATTTCAATACGTTATCTGCGAAAAGTCAGACGGAAATGGGCTCGATCGATAAGGTCTGCATGACAGAACGATATAGTCGCCCTGTGCCATTTTTATTGCCCACCCAGTGGGACCCGTGGGTGCCATTATTCCGTTGGTCGTTGACTATGGGTTTCGTATATGCATCTTTCAGGCAACAATCAAATCCAGTTGCGCGCCGTGAAATATATGCAGGCAAAGCTTGTGTTCTTTGTTCACCGACCAAGGAACAAAATGACAGGTTGTTTCCAAGGTAAACCAAGATCACGCGCGAAAAGTTTACGATGCAAACGCACGGAAAGATTGCGTGAAACGATAGAAGATAAGTTCGCTCTTTTTCATTGGTCACCTTGGGGTAACGTACAATATAATCTAAAATGTGTCTGACAAATTGTGATTTTTTCTTATTAGATTATTAATCACGATATTAAGTTTCCTCTAATTTCACAAATTTTTAGATTATACATTCCTCCTAGAAAACTTAGGCACTAATCATTTTTATATATTGATCATCATAATTTTTAGTAAATATCAAAGGGCTTCCCGTTTAACTAACTAAATTAATAAATAAAGTTGTATCATATTTTCTCCTACTTCACAGCTCTGTTTTTAATACATGCAGCATTTAGGAAAAGGAGTTTGGTTGAATAAACAGTGAATAAGTTGGGGTACCTTGGATTAGAATGTAACACTGAAGTATTTTTATTCTCTGGCTGACGACGCACGTTCATTTTCTCCTTAAAATTATTCCCTCTTCAAAACTCCAAAGTTTCCTTGACTTCACTGTACTATTCTAGCTCCAAAAGAGATTGTTTTAAGACAGCCGATACGTTTGTGCAACGTATCAATGAAAGTAATCCTAGAACGACGATATTAAAGCTAGAATTAACTCTTTGCCCTCCAATTTAATCCCACGTCGATCGAGGTGTCGAATGGTACGACGTTGATACATGATATTTACCGATACACTGTGCAATCACTCCTGTGCATGCATAGTATTCGATAAATCTAACAAACGGAGTTGCTTAATATTCAACGAAATCCAATCGCTTCGGTGACGTGAGATGACACTTTGCTGGGCCCTTTCAATCATCCTTTCGAACGATCTTATTCAAATCGATATCAACACAAATCACCACTTTCAGCAGATTTATATAGAATATTTCAAACTGTCGACGTAAACAAGAATGTTTCAGCAAACATGCATCTTGATAGAAATTGCCCTTAAGATATACCGGTTGTAATTAGAAATCCTTTTCCAATTGGAGGGAATGCAATCCCGCGCTTCCACATTGATGCACACCATAAATATCCAAGGCATCTGCTTTTCAGCAAACCAGGAGGCATTTGAAATTAATACAGAAAGCGTCAAAATTAATTTTGTTCGTACTCCCAGGCTTACTATTTCATGCATTTAAAAACATGAAATACGTGTGTACCTATTTCTCTTTCGAGGAGAATGTTTTTAAATGCATAACATGCAAGGCACAGGAGAATAAAGAAAATTGGTTTTCGAATGGGTTTTTTGTAGCCACTATTTCGATCTGTTACTTTCAGAGGGCCGAAGAATTCAACTGTATTTCATATTTATTACTGATAAAAGTGTACCGTTCAAATATTTCTACTTTAGAATTCCTATTTACAATATACGGGGTTATTAAAAAGAAACAGACAGTTTCTACATTTAAAAAAAAATAACTTTTCACGAGTATTCCTACAAACCAGTTCAAGGTGCGTCTCAATATCTTCAACATTTCTTTCCTTTATAAAATGTTGAAATTGGTCATTTCTTTTGTAATAACCCTGTACTACTTACTTTGGTGATTTCCAAAACTCAATGAATAATAGGGAAATATTGTAAACCTCAATAGTATCCGCAAATTTGCTTCGAAATGATTGCCTCCTCGCCAAACTGTAGAAAGTTTATATGCTATAAGAAAAGCTAGTAACTTTTACCTTAGTGTCCAAAAAATTAAATACCTCCAAAACGATTATTCTACAAGTGCGCGTTATACCAGAGTTGCATCCGCCTTTTTCATGAATCCCATTACCAGCTCAGCTTTTACCCATGGCCGCGGAACACCCCGTATGACGTAGCGTGCAAACGGTACTCCCAGGAAGGAGAAACACGATCAGGCCAATTTTCTTCGGGTTCGATCTCAGAAGAAAGTTTATCGGCGCTCGTAACGTTCCGCCTCGTTGCCTCCGGGAATGTAAGGCGAACAGAAAGGGGACGGAGAAAAAGGACTGCGAAAAGGGTTTCACGGAGTTAGGCAGATAAGAAAAAAGACGAGGGGAAGTTGCGAGCATCTGTAGCTGAACTGAATCGCCTCTATCGGAGGAACTTTAATTCCCTTGGCTGCGACAATTTGTACGATTTAAATTTCTGTCCGCGGCAGCGATACGGCCCGGCGCATTCTTCTCGCTGTTTCTCTTTCCCGAGGCTGTTTTTTTCCCCGACTGAAGCTTGACACGTCGGAGAAACTAATTAGTTCACCAAAGATTCCCGGACGTTTGAAGCGTCACGGTGGCCAGTCTCTTAATTAGTCACACTGTGAAAACACCGTCGCTGGTATTTTATACATTTTTGCCCCCCCACTGAAGAATCTAATTTCAGAGTCCCTTTATAGACGAAATTAATTCACAGGTATACAACAGAAGTCTACTGCATCTGTGTCTACCATGATTGTGTGAAAAAAAATGGCAAAATTCTGAAGGTAATACATACTATAATGCAAACTTGTAGTGTCTAATAGTTACTTAGTTTGCTAGAGGTTTTCCCCTAAACTGTTAAGAAGCGTTACTCTTTTAATAAAATAATAATTGATTGACAAGGACGTACTAATTAAAAAGGCAAAATATTTTATCAATTTGTACGTGGTTGCATATCAGTTCTTTATTTAATAAATAATGTTAATTTGAAATAGGGTAATTGAGTTGGTGGTAACTAAATAAATATTGGGAAATGGCATTATAGCAACCAAACTTTTGTGAATGTAGCAGGATTAGTGGAAAATTGAATGAATCTATAGCATTCTCTTTCCCAGTGGTTCATTCCTAATGGATCTTTTTCGTCTATATATAATTACGGAATAACGGAGCTTTTTTATTTCTAATGGACTTTTTACGCTCATTTCAAATATCTCTTCTCTCGTTGGTAACACCATCGTGTCAACTGCGCATTTTAACTCAGTGTTCCCCTTCGGAAAATTTAAAGTCTCTTAACTCCCGTACCGTTAAGGTGGAATTTAATTGCGTGCGGATGCCAAAAGGAAGAGGACACTTGGATGTACCGCAAGTTCGTATAGCGGTAAAATCCGAGATACGCGAATCGCTGAAATTATTTGCCCCGCTCTCGGTAAAATGTTAATGGACTCCCAATGAGTCTCATATTTCAACGAGCAAAGAGCCACTGAAAAATGGGCGAGTTATCGTAGCACGTTTCTGTAATAAAGATCATTTATCATTTACAGTACTCCTCTTTCTTATCAAGGATCTTGATCAAACGATGTATTATATTTGGTGCCATTACGATCTTTATGGATTCCGGTCCATTCACAACGTTTTTCCTACTGAGGTTCTTGCGCTATTTGTTTGTTAATTTATAGGGGATTATACTGCAGTCCTCTTCCAAGAGTAGATTAAAAAATTCGCGAGGGAAAATGTTATACACATCTATAATTTAATGGAAATTTTGTTCCTTTATGATAGTATTTTGTACTGGAGGCATGTAATTTAATTGTGAATTAATCGATACTGCTCGTAATTTCATGTACATAAAACGGAGGACGTAAATATAAAAATTCACTGTTTTTGTGTGATTCATTATAGAATTCCAATAATTACTAATAATCTGGCGAATTAATATTTGTACATTCTGTAAATGCAATGTATTATTCAGAGAATTCCAGGCATAAATTTATTATTCTCGACGCCATTAATCTCCCTTCTTTCAATGTTTCTCGTTATACAATTAATTAAACACTTAATCATTTGCTGCATCGCGAATAATTGCTGTCTTATATCCCCGATAGTTACCACGATTATTACATAAATACAGCTGTCCCTCGTTCCTTTGTAAACGTGACAGGCAATGCACTTCGTGCAGCACACTGATGCAATTACTGCTACGTCGAAATTGTTATCGCCAGTGGGATATCGGGAGCTTCGACGAGTTTTCGTACCTTATTTCCTACGGTGGGTTTACACAACTTAATCTCGTTCTGCGAGAAGCAAGTAACGCGGGGATTATACTGTCGAAACTTTCGCCCCGGGCGACAAAAATACCAGTGACAGTGATTAATCGCCCGGCAGTAGATTGCTGGAGGAGTGGTTCTAATAGGACAGATTTCACGGAATTTGTGGTCCTTTAAATCCTTTCTTTTTCTACCAGAACACATGTGTTGGTGAACAAACGACCAGCGATACGAGACATTAGTTTTCGAAACGTATCAGCTCCCTGAAAAACTACATTCTGTCTTTTAATAGCCAATAGACTACTACAGAACTCCGTCATTAATTTCGTCTATAAATTCTATTAATTCAAACCCAATTAAGCTTCCACCCAACTTCCATTCTTCATCGAATTCCTTGTAAAGCTTCTGCGATTCACCTACGTCATACACGGTTATAGATGATAATACTAACGGAAATAATCTTCCATATTCCACGAAATTTGTTCCCAATCAATCTTCTACCATTTTCCAAATCACTTTCCCACTAGGACGTTCATTCCGCTCCAAACCCCGCCTCAGCCTCGCTCATGAAAATGTATCCCCTTGGTCCTCCGTCTATAAGATTTATAGAGTAACGATATCGATGTTTATCGATAAATTGAGTGTCGTTTGGAGTATTTAAAACAAAGGCATACAACGTATTCACTCTCGAGACAATAAACATCAAGTAGGTAAATCAGTAATAGGATTCCGTGAACTGAATCTACTCCACCAATTCTTGTGGAGTCAATCTAAAACGTGTTACCCGAACAACGTCCTCTTGTAACATTGAAATCGCCTCAGTGCATTTAGCTTGCCCTCAATTCGAAACACATTAAAACTTTTCTAACTTGCTCCGCAGCTTATTACGTACCATGCTCAGGCTGAACGGTAAACGTATCGAACATTCTTTAAATATAGAATCCTTCAGGATATATGTATACATATCCCGATACGAGTAACCTGCGAATTATTTCAACACCGACGCGTGCAATTTGCCTCGACGCAATTTCCAAGCGAGGCGGTCTGGTCAATTTCACCGAAACGTGTCAACATTCGCCTTTCAATTTCATTGTTTCAATTTTGTTGAACCAACCGCACTGTTCCGCCAAAGTGAACAGTGTAAATTCGCCTCTATCCCGATTTCTCCTCGTCGTGACGTCCCCAACCGCGAAACCGTTCTCGTCGGCGGAGAATAACGCCACGTGTTGGCAATTAATCGAAATCGACGTCGGCCCCCGGTGAACTCCCGACAGCGTCGTTGCTGCAGCGCAGAGGATCAGCGTGACGTCAGTTGCCGGAAGTCGCCCGCCGATCGGTCTGCGTACGCGCCGCGATCCCGCCGATCGTTCGCCAGCGGGGCTGGCCGTTAAGATTAGCCACCGCTAGCTGGCAGCGACAGTGTGTCAAGATCACTTGATCCCGCCTGCGAGCGTGTCGAGGGTCGATTGTTGCTTCTCTTTCTCTGGGTCAGCGGCAGAGTGGCGTACTCGAGGCACAAAGCGGCAAGAATCTCGCTGGCGGGAACAGTGGCGGCAGAGAGGAGTGGCTTCGACGAGGAGTCAGCGAGAGAGATCGGTTTTTTTTTCTTCTGGGAGGAAGCGTCGAGTGCCGCGGAATCGATACAGGGCCGAGCGAGTGTGATCTTGTTGCGCGGCCCGCGATCAAGATGCGAGCGGAAGGTCATGGTGTCTAGTTTGCGCGATCGATCCACGCGCGACGTGCCTCGCTGACCGGCGACCGATTGCTTTTCGGGGGTGGATTCCGTGACGTCGCTGGAGCGAGTGATACTCGATCGGCGGAGCGTGCACGAATTCCCGCGGGCGAAGGGTGAGAAGCTACACGCGGCACTTGTGCCGCGTCTGAGTTTGAACGCGAATTTGCACGGTTCACCGTGGTTGGACAATGCGGGTTGATTCAACGAAATCGGAGCAATGGAATTGAAAAGCGAGTGTTTACACATTTCAATGGAACTGACCCAACTGGTTCGCTTAAAAACGGCGACGAATGAAACTGTGCGCAACGGTGTTGAAACAGCTTGTCAACACTTAGAGACAGTGTGTCGGTGTTAAAATAAACTTAAGCAGGAACTTGGTGTTGTCAGCAGAAATCAACGTTCTTTTGGGGGATTCTTTTGTCAGAAAACTATACATACACAATCTTTTCAAAACTTTCAGGTTATATTATTATGTATTTCAAGAGGTGAACAAACATTTTCTGTATAAAAATAACGCGGTGATTCCAAATGGTTTCCTTGTAAAAAAATTCCCAAAAAGAACGTTGATTTCTGCCTAGTTACACTAGGTTCCCCCTTAAAAGACGAACATTAAGGAGACCGGGAAATAATGGAAGCCCCTCTTCTCTCCATTTATACACCATTGTAACATTGAGATGTAATACGAAGTATTTATAATATTCTCATTGTCTTCAAAAACAATTTTCTGGCCCAAAGCAGCAAGCTCTGTTTACAAACAATGCATCAACGCAATTGAAATAAAAGCTTTCAATGTTCAAAATGCGAGTTTACAAGTACTTCAATTTTGTTGAATCGGCCGCATTGTTCGAGCAACGTGAACCGTGTAAATTCTACCCTCGTGTATGAGGGATACATTCCCTTTATGGGGGGGTGAAAGAATTGTGATGTTTGTTGCTTATTTTGAAAAGTGGAACGTTGTTAGCGAGAAGGATAGCGGAGGTAGAGTGGTGAATAGAGAAAAGTTTGAAATGTCTGCGGAAATAAATATATACTGGAATTTAAATGAGCCAGCTACAGCTCGCTGTCTATATTGTGGAGAGCGACGGAATTCACACTGTGTGCAGTATTTCAATAATAATTGCATGATAAAGGAATAAAGGATTCATTATTGTAGGTTTAATTAACACTGATTTGCTTTAATTATCGAATGTACGTCGGGAATTACACAATTATTAAGTCACTTGTAAAAGACCAATTGTTATTTGAATAGCAAGAAATTAAATTATTGTTATCGATTCTTTCGAATGCTCGATTTCGAAATTTCATTGCTCTTTGTACCCGTTCCCGAAAAGCTTACCGGAGAGTACAAACCACAAATATTTTCACCAAGACCAGCACGCCGATTCACGCTAATAATTCACCGGTCAATTACCTTTTAATTAGCATTACAATGAACGCCGCGGAGAACGGCCGTCAATTTTCGATGCTTACAAATACGATAATCGATAGCCGGCTTGCTTTGTAAAACCTGATAGCCTCTAGCAACACGATTAATTATTCGAATTACGGGGTGACCCTAGCCCCCTCGTAGACATACAATTTAACTTGCTCACTTACTTCTCAAGCAACTCGATCCAGAAACATGCGTAAATATGTACCCCCGCCCCCCCCCCCTCCCCGCGAATTGCATCAAAATTCAGTAGCATCGCCGTATAATATCGTAGACATTAAACCGCTACCCCCTTCGAGTCGTTCGCCAACATCCAACCCATTCGTTTGACGCGACACGAATACCTAATAAGGCCCTCCATTCGATGCAAAGTGCTCACACGTCCCCTCCGTGCCCGTTCCCCGCCTCCCGGAAAAGAACGGAGCAGCCAGCGCGGCCCTTTAACGCTCTTTCCAAAGCGGAAACGTTTAAAAAACCACCCTCTTGGCGGCGCGTCCCGGAGACGTGGCAGGGTGGGTGCACGAGCAAAAGACGATCCCGCTTCCCCGGTCGGTTCACCGCGAGACACAATAGCGCGCCCTCAGGACACGATTCGCGTGTTATTCCCGGGGAGCGGCGCGAGCTTCGTGCACTTTCGCTCGTTCGCAGGGGAAAGGAGTGGTAACGAAGTACATCCGTTTGATTGCAGGAGGATGCAGCCGGGGGTGACAGTGGTTCTGGCCACGGTCTGGCTGGCGGTGTACGCGGCTGTGGTGGGGACGTCCACCCTCCACCCCTACCGCCTTGCTCCCGATCAATACTCCCCTTTGGCCCCGCGACGGCACGGAGTTCATCGAAGAGTCGGAGGCCGGCCGGCCTGGAGGGATCAGAATCCTGCCGAGAATCAGCCGCTCGACCTTTCGATCTACCCACGAAGGTCGATCGCGACGGGCACCGGTACGTCTGGCATTCGTTACATCAGCAATTTAATTCTGTCGCTCTGGCTCCCTCGGCAGAGACAGAGGCGGCCGACCTCGACAGCCGTAATATATCGTTCTGGTTAACATGCTCGTTTCTGGTGTAGCTGCCCCGAGGAGAAGGGGCGCGGAAGGGTCGGGATGGGTTAGGAGACGGCTTATACCGAGGGCGTGGGGACGGGTAATGAAGTTCTGTAACGGAATGATAGGGATAAGCGCAGTAAGTTGATCAGAGCCACGGTAACTTGGGGACCGTCGATTGGCGGGAACGAATGCCGAGTCTTTCGCCGGGAAGATGATGCCGCCTGCCGTATCAGACGCAATTTACGGCGCTAATTTTCTTGGTAATTAGAGGGTCGTCGCTGGTGGCACCCGCCGGGACTCGATTTTTATTATACCAACCTCAAATCTCTTTATTACGAGACCGAGACTGCGGAATTGGCATGCTTGAAACTTGCAACCTTATTCCGATCTCGAATGGTTAATGGCGTAATCGTGGGTCGATTTCTCGAACGCTTTTTTTAAACGTAGGTATTCGTGGTAGCTTTGTAAGGTGATTGGAAGTAGTTGGAACGTACGGGGTGTCCGAGGAAAGTGTTGTTATGGAATTTAGGGGTTTTGCGTTAATTTTATTAAATATTCCTGGGATTAATGCGCATTTAAGTGTAGTGAAACTTTTATTTACAACAATTATTTTATAACGCTAATGCAAGGCTTAGAACCTTCGGTTATGTGGGACACCCTATACATGGTTTAATCGTTTACGTTGAGTCTACCCATGGACGATAAATTTCGGTGGGAAAGAGGTTGGTGACTGAATTGTTATTTGAATTTAAATATTTCAAAAGCGTTGAAGATTATTTATTAGGAAAATTCGTTTGGTGAAATGTATTCTAATGGAAATAGTTTAAAGCGTGTTTATCTTCTCACGTTGGAAACGAACTGCTAAAGACGTAAATGCTCCTTTTGTCTATTGTTGAGAATTCGACTGGCAACTTCAGGTTACATTCAGAATATAATAGAGCTTGAATCTCGAAATGCGAGACCGCTTAAATCTCCAATAGAACGCTTTAAACTGAAACCACTGGTTGCGCGTCTTCAGGTAGCCCTTCAGCAAGCTTGCAGCAGATAATGTTGGCTAGCCCTTGAAACTGCATATTTTTAAATGATAGAACAAAAGTGAAACTTTCTTTTTATATCTAAAGAAGTAATTACAATTCAACAGTAATGGTACTTCTCTTAATTACTATTAAAATACTCTAATCTAGGAGTCGTTATTTTATCACTTTACTATGTCGAAAATCAGTCGAACTTCTACAGATAACATGTAGAAATTCTGTTCCACGTAAATAAGGTAACTGAAGGTCGGCCTCATATAATTTGATTAATTACGCACGAACACAAAATATTAATTTAAGTAAGGCAAAGAGTCGTTATTTTCTCACCAGTCAAACGATCGCATAAATTTCGTTTTAATATGGATTCCACCAACAAGCAACATCCATCCGCTATTTTTTTCAGAGTCCTTGGAGCAATCCATCGACAGTAAGTACCTCGAAAGAGACTTAATCTTCCCACGGATGGGCAACAGCGCCCTCGATGATTTTTCATCCCTAGCCGAAGATAAGCAGTCCCGTAATTCCGTCGGCCGTGAATTCACAGACGAGAAGGTCGATGGCAGAAACACAAAGGGCACGGAATTACCTCCTCGCGAGCAGCCCCCGTCCGAGCTGGAGGATCCTTTTGTGGCCGACGACACCTTCCAAGATCAAGGGCCCGGCTCCGTGGAGATATACAAATTGGACCTGCTCAGAGAGAAGCCTCTGCTGGATCCAACGCCCGTCACGCGATTATTGACGAAGAACAAAAGCAAAACGCCAAAGAAGACCAGCCACGGGAGCTGGAAGTCCAAGACGACGGAGTACAAAGCCACCAGCCCTAAGATGCTCTACAAACAGTCCAACTCGTTCGACGATTTCAGCACTGGCATGCCTCCTAACAACGATCCCTTTAGCATAGGTGGCGTACCAGAGCTGCAGGTGGGCTGCGAGGGCTTGGAAGCCTCTAACCACAAGCAGAAGAGGTCGATAGACTCCGGCAGGAAGGATAAGCAGGCAGAGGAGGACCCGATCCGCGTCTGGGTAGACATAACGCCGGTATCTCTGGAAACGGACTACGACTCCGCTGTGGAGGACGAGTACGAGGAAATGGACGAGCTAAAGAAAATGAAGCTGGAGGACACCACGAAGAAACCGAAGCGCAGGGGCGACATAGACGCCACCCGTGCTGGCAAGTCCTTGGACGACAAAAAGCGAGCGGAGAAATTGCCCGTCCGTGGGGACCTGGGCAACTCGAGCGTCAGCAATGACTGGGCCGTTCCGTCGACGATGCCCGTTCCTGGTAATCGAAGAGAGAGGGGAGCGGGGATGGGCGACCTTCATTCCGATAAAACGAAGCGAGAAGCTCAGGAGGCTGATAACCCGACGGCTAATCAAGGTCGCAAGATCTTGTGGCTCGACGATGCCGGCGTTGATGAGCGCCCCGTGGATAAAAAACGTTCCAAGCGCGGGACTTGGGGGTTCGGTGAGGACGAGGGGGTAGTGTCGAGCGACGAGCTACAGACGGAGACCCAACGGCGGAGGCAGTACGATGACAAGAGGAGGCAGGACGAGGAGAGGAGGAGGCAGGAGCAGGAGAGGTGGAGACAAGAGGAGGCGCAACGGCGAGGTCACATTGAGAATCGAACTAGTTCCGATATAGGGAGGATCAGGGAGGAGTACGAGAGGAGGCTCGGGCAGGCAGAGAGAGAGGAGGTGGAGAGGCGCGGGCGATTGCAGCAAGAATCACAAAGGACCCCAGCAAACAGGTGGCAGCAGGAAGAAGAATACCGGCGACGCGTGCAGGAGGAGGAGGCGAGGAGGTCACGATGGCAGGGCGAGGAGCGTAGGAGGCAGGAGGTGCAGGCTTCCCGCGGCAGGTACGAGTCTCGTCCTCGAACTTCTTCCCCGGATGACGAGGAGAGGAGGAGGCAACGGCTGTGGGAGGAGGAGCTGAAGAGGCGGGGGGAACATCGTCTGAGGGAAGAAGAACGAGAGCGAGTGCAGGAGGAGGAAGCGCGTAGAAAGGAGCAGCGTGAACGGGGGGAAGAGATAAAGAGGAGGCAGCAGCAGGAGCTTGACAGAAGGAGCCTGGAAGATAGGAGAAGGGAGTGGATGCTGAAGAGGAGGCAAGAGGCGGAGGAAGAGAGAAGAAGGCAGCAGAGTAGACACGAACCACCTGCCAATCTGGCGTACCCCGTGCGCGCTGGTCCAAACGAAACGAGAATGTACAGGGTGGACGAAGAAAAGCGGATGTTGGAGCAGAAGGAAAGGGAACGCGAGCAGAAGCTGAGGGAGTACGTGCAACGTAACCGACCCATTAACGTGAACGGCACTGCCGGTCCGCAGAGGGAAGAAGGGAACCGGAGGATGGTAGAGGAGGAACGAAGGAGGGTAGAAGAAGAGCGCAAGTTGCAGGAGTATATACGACGGAACCAGCCCATACACGTGCCGAAGGAGAGCGGATCCTACGACAGAAATTGGCTGGAGTACAGGAGGACGGCGGACGATGCCAGATTGAATAATCGGTCGAGTTACCCGGGACCAGGAAACGGAAGAAGAAACCACGGTCCGTCAGCCGCCACGAATATCGACCCGCAGAACTATGTGCACGAGGCCAGAAGAAGGGACGAGGCAAGGAGGATCGAGGAGGAGAGGGCTCGCGAGGCGCAGAGAATGGAAGCCTTGAGGCGGGAAGAAGAGGTCAGACAGGTACAGTCGTGGAAGTACGAGCAGCAACGGAGGAGGCAGGAAGCGGCAAGGCTGGAAGCCGAGAAAAGGGCGAAAGAGGTGACAGAGGTGGAGGCTAGGAGAAGTCAGGCTGGAAGGACGAGGCCGCGCTACGAGGATCGTAGGCGATTCGAGGAGCACAGAAGGAGACAAGACACGAGACTTATTCCAGCCAATTTATTTTTGAACGAGTCCAGGAGAGCCGTGGACCACGGGATACAAAGGCAGGAGCAGGAGAGATGGAGGGCCGAGGCTGAAAGGCGGGGGCAACAGGAGAACAGGTAAGGGAGCGAGGTTGCGTGACTGAATGTTAAATCGTAATGAAATCACTTGGGTGATTTTCGAATCGTGGTGAAGATTTCTTTGGGAATATCTAATCGTTTGCATGCCGCGTGTGGTGAAATATAGAGACACTTTCAGTGGTGAATTTATGCCAGAATGGAAAGAAGATGAAAAGTAAGTAGCGCTTCTTGCATCGACACTAGTTCGAACATCTGACTTCCACGAAAATAGAATATGTGAAGGGCCTCACGAGTCAGTGTGTTCCATAGTGCAACAGCAACTTTCTTCCCCTGCCTGGTAGTAAATAGTTCCCCAGAAAGCATCCGGCAATACCTTACGCAGTCCATCCTGTAGATTGGAAATTCCTAACCGTAGAACCAGTCGAACAAAAGAAAGATCACGCAGTTTACTTTTAAAAATTCGCGAAACCTTAAAAGCTTCATAAATTGAGAACACCCGTAACTCTTCCTTAACTCTAACAATGTGAAGAACCACAACACCCCTTTCGCAATAATTCTTCGGGACGCAGCCTCTTCAAACGCTACGCAGCTCTTACGACAAGATAAAACCAAAAGCGATGACAATTTTTTCCCAACGATCTTACTCGCCTAATGTTTCTGTACTAATTTCCTTCTCCGTTGCCACCTAACATCCCTGGGCATCAGGGAAAGCTGCCTCGCGTCACTTGTTATAAACTTGTAGCTCCGAAGAGCCATCGGGTTGCCGCTTGCAAAGGGGCCGCGGCAAACATTCGGCTGGCAGGCTGCAGTGTTAAAGCGTGGCGTTGCGAGACGAGCAATGTTAATGAAACGAACAGCTTGGTCGCGTCGCGCACAATGAGCTTCCTCTTTCGGTCTACGCTGATAATATAATGCTCTGTTATCCCATGCAGAGCGACGGAGGCCGGGGAGCAGCGTACCAGGGCCATGAAAGAGCAATGGAGGCGACAGGAAGAGGCCAGACTGAACGCGCTGCCTGTGAGCGCAAGAATAATAGTGCGTCACGGAGCGTCTTCCTCCCCGCCCGACGTGGGGCCTAGGGGTGGTTTCGACAACGATATCGATTTCACGGTGAGCCCCCTTTCAGTTCCCTGTTAACGACGTTCACCGCCGCGTGTCACACTGTCGCGGCACCTCCGTTTTCGCGGCGGGCTATCGTCACGCACGCGTCGCTGGGATAATTTCGCGTCCCCCCGTCCCTGACACGTGGGACCTCTGTCGCCGGAATCGAAATCAGATAGGAGGCACTCGGGGTGCCTACTGTTGAGAGCCAAGTAAGATTGCACCTGGGGGGGGGGGGGGGTAGCGCGAGCTGAGGGGAACGCTTCTTCACTCCACCTGTGGAGTGTATTTCTGCACGGTACATCGTTGTCTGGCATTCGTTGCCGGATAGATCAGATAAAGTATTGGCACTAGCTGTGGGTGTTTACAAGTTCGGCGATTCGAAAATCCAGGAGGGTTTGGTGCTGCGAAGGAATGTAATTTAGGTGGCACCGGTGCCATACCTAGGTTCTGTTGTGACAGTGAGACAGGTCAGGGGGTGGGAACACTTCCTTAAAGAAACTGAGTTTCTACATTGTCGTGCATAACTGAGAAATAGTACTTGGTATATGTAGAAAAAGTTCAATACAAAGGTTCGTGGTTTTCAATGGCCTGTAACGTAGTGGTAAAGGATTTGCGAATGGAATTCGTGCTGAGGGTGAAGTCTGAGGAAATAAATTTTCAATGCTTTCCGAGATTCTTTACGAATTCGTAACTACGCACGATAATATGAAATCTCACAATTTCATTGAAAGGGTGCTTCCGTCGCAAGCTATTTGCGACCACCTAAGCTACATTTCTGCAGAGTCTATCAAATTTCCATCAAACACCTAGAATCTCAATTGCTTTCAGATCCATTCTCTTCAGCTCGCAACAATAATTGAAAACATACATTCTGTTGAATGAAATATCACACCAGTTAACGACTGTCAAAATGCAGCATGGTAGGGGATCTGTGAAAACACCGATCACGTTTTACGCAATTGTTCAAAGCTTTGTCATCATTGACAACTAGCATGCAGATTCGATCTGAAAGTTCCGATAACTGTTTCACATTACCCTACCGCACTTACGCCCCTATTTCCCAGCCCAGTGACATCATAGATGCCGCACGATAGCACAGGACCGTTGCACCGATACTCTAATTTCATATGGGAGCTTTGGAAACGGCGATCGTTACAGCGATATCAGCCTGCTTGTAATGCGAGCTGGTGATCGTTAAACGAAGAATAACTGTGCTACGGACAGATGGTAACGGTGGTAGCACGGCAATAATTGGCGGTATAATATTCGCGTTCGCGGTCATTATAACTACGCGAAATTCTGCAAACTATGGGTTACACGAGATAGATCCTATGTTGGGCGATAAACTATATTTTACTGATAATATGTGCTACCTGAGGCACCTGGGGGAAGTATCCCTCTTAACGTTTAATTACAGCCTCACTGGTCAGAGACGACAAACACATATGCCTATTCGTATAAGTCAGCTACAAAATGTCCAATATTTCTCCATATATTTCGAGAGTACTCTATCTCCAAAATTGTCCTCTACGTGCACTATTATTAACGTAATTTAAGACGCTAATTTTACACGCTTCGCCCTGTACGCGTTCACCGATACTCCCCTATAGTTTCGCGTCGCTACTTGCTGGCCAAACTCGAAAGTTTAAGCAGCAATAGCAGCTTCATCGACAGCGTTGTCAAGGGTAGGCAGAATTACTATACAGGTGTATTCTTGTTCGCAGGGCATCAATCCGACTCGTGAAGGGATACAGGTACCCAATTTCCCTGTGCCACCTACTCAACGCCCACCCATCCAGAGTCCTTCACCCTGCGTCTGGGCGGTCGTCCAATGTTGCCCAAGGAAGAACGTTCGTCTGGTGACGTGCTTCGAAGCAACGGGTTGCCCTGGCGTGAATTGGGACCCCAACCCGTGCCGGGTCTCCATCCAGCTGGCTGCCAAAGAACAAGTCAGGAAATTCTACGCCGAGGCTGAGCAGGACGAGAACCTTTAAGAGAATCGCGTAGGATGTAAGACGCGCGCCATATGCACCGAGATTTCGTGGATCGCCGAAAGATTTAGTGAACGACAGCCGCGGGAGATTGTATTTTCAGCTACTGGGGAAGCTTAACTTGAAGCTTCAAGGAGGGCCGCGGAGTGAGTAGGTCGTGGATTTAATAAAACTTGGGTAATTGGATCTGTGAATGGAGTGATAATAACGCATTTGAATGCTTCATTTGGTAGGCTGGTTTCTGAATTTTATGCAGTGGGGTGTGTTCTTGTGTCTGCTCGATTGTTAGGTAGGGAGGTTGAGTTGCTGACTGGAGATGAGTTGACTCGTCGTTTGAAAATTTGTCTTGGATAATAATTGATTTGAATAGCTATCAAATATTCTCTATGTGAATCAAGTGAGTGCTACTTATGGAAGTACATATTACATGAAGACTTGCCACAGAAACAAATTATGGACATGTGTATTTAAATTTTAAATGTGCCATTTTCAAGACTCAATTATACCATGTAACGCCGCGTGTACCTTTTTTTTCCACCAGATAAGAAATCAAAATTCGACGTGCCAAAGTTTTTCAAAAATAGCATTCGTTGTACTATGAACTATTCACGTTCGTATTGTCATAAACGTTTCCATTCACATCCAGAAAATGTATTAAAATCGCGGACCTACTCAAGTTCCCCAATTAAATACTGTCTCTAAAGTACGAAACGGGAAAGAACCCGGGACACAGAGGGAGCGCCATTTGTGTTCTTCGCAGTTCTCGTATTCTTAGAAGCAGATAATTATACTACAGATTCGATATTTTTGTATTCGCTTATTTTTAGGCCATGATAACATTGCACGACGGCCTTTTAAATTTAACGAAGCCAGCGATTGCGTCAGCGGTTTTCGAAACAGTGCATCGTGCCCTCCTCGTGAAACTAACGCATAAAGAATTCAACTAAAATTATTTTTTTAAACATTCTTTCTGTTAGATTTTCAATATCTCTGTTTCCAAATATCGAAACATAAAATACAATAATTGAATAAGGTGTCGGCCAAGGCTTTCAGCCGTAAAGAGAGGTGGACAATGTTCTCCGCTTCGGAAACCGCTGAATTAAGAGCTTCTAACAAGCATTCGGCTCGACATCAGCCACGAAACGTAGCCCGCAGTATTTTCCCAGGAGCCTCTGTTTCCGAGGTCTTGTAACAGCCTCCTGCCATTTTCTGACGAGCATCGTCCAGGTAATCAGCGTTTGATCACCGAGCAACGGGTCGCCGAATCTTTTCAGCAGCGCGGCAGAAAAAGGACGAAGGCGAGCAGGGATCGTTGTGCTTTACAGGCCTGATACAATTCCGAAGGGGAGGCAATATTCAACAGAGAGTAACTGATCGTTTTGTATTGGACGATCGCCAGCTTCGGTGCCAAGTCAGTTAGTGTGCAAAAATATAGCCATAAAGAGAAAACGGGAGAGAGTGTGTGCGTGAGAGAGAGAGAGAGAGAGAGAGAGAAAGGAAAAGAGAAAGAGAATAATAGTGCGACATCTGCTCGTATCGCAGACGCACGTGCAATTAAGCGTGTTCGCTACGTGTTTCGACGAACGTAGAATTATTAACCGTAAGTTTTTTTCTTCCTTTTATCATTCGTACGTATAGTCGTTGAGTTATATACTTCCGCAGCTTTTTCACATGTGATATATAGATAGGCTTTCAACGTCCGCTGTAGTATAGTGAAATATTTATCTCTGTAACGCCGTGCAAAGCTTTCTCGAGTTAAGTGGAATGAAATTTAAGTTGCAAATGTGCTGGTACGTCTGAAGAAAGTACAATTCGAGGATCGATCTTGTGAACCTGAACGTATTACGCGGCAATAGTTTCCGGTATATTTTAGTCGAATGCAATTGTATTAGTATTAAATTTACGCCTAATATGGATATGATAAGTATTCCCTCTTCTGCTTTATCCTAGAATTATAGCGAAAGTAACATTAATATTTTTCTACTTGATATTTTAGAGCGCAATGGAAGAATATATGCTTAGAGTATGATGAGTCTTGAGATTCTTAGATCGCTGTAATATATTAAACATTTATCTCTGTAATATACGTAATAAATCTTTATAAACCTGAATGTTTAAATCAATCCTGAGGAAATTATTCTTTTGTATATGTTTCGTACTAATTAGTCAATCCTTTGGGTTTTGAAACACGAAAACGTTCTTATAAAAGCACTCTCGAAAATATTCGCTGTCGGTGTTAGAATCAGAAGCAGTCTGCACTTCATCTTTTGAAAATTCATTAAATCCACCTCAAAAATCCAATAAGTTTCATTGGAGACCATGTTTCATTTACACACTATAAACCTATTTACGATAGGTTTAGGTGGAAAAATTATAAGAAATTGTAACTATCTTGTTGTATATACAGCAGTACCCAACAAACTCGACCATAAACTTCTCCAACTTTGTATATTATAACTAAAACTCAAATAGAAACAACCGAGATGAAGCCTGTAACAAAACTTGCTACCTACACTGTTTTTCGTCCCAGAACAAAGCTGCTCTATGGATGTTGAAAATTACTTGTTTGAAAAACGCGAAACCGTTTGCGCAAACTACGTAGCAGTCCAGCTGAGTTCCCTTAATTATGGAACTCCCTTGAAAACTACCTACGTAATTGGTAAATGTACGCCCCGCTTTGTAATTAGCAAATTTACATAGAACGCACGTTGTATCGACTGGCGGCAATTACTGAACTCGGGAAATTACCCAAAACTCGTGGAAACCACCGCGCGTCTATGAACTCTCTCGCAATACCGCAACGGAATTTGATGACCAGGCCACGTCAGTTCGCCGCTGAAAGTTACAGCAACTTCCGCAGCTGGTGGTGAAAATTTTTTCACCGCGGAGAAAACACGTTCAACCCTCGGTTGTCACACCTACTTTTTCGAACGTCGTTGTCACACTGGGTCAATATGACCCAGTCAATTTTCAATCAGTCGTTACTTACAAACGATTTGTTAAATTAAGTCTAAAAAATTCTGAGATAAAGTTGGAACATTGTAGAATATATGCCGATCGTTGGAAGTTGACATTTAAAGTGTCATCATACTTAAAAAAAATTTGAAGTAATAAGAGTTCCGAGAAAAATGTGTTTTGCTTCAAAAATTGCAAGGTCAATTTGACCCAGCGTGACAACCGATGCAGCGAGAAACGCGGCACCTCAGAAACAAAGAGAAGCCCAGTTGTTCGGTAGGGAAAAATCGCCGTTACACTTCGGCGTACGTGCGCGACTTCCGCCATTCGCATTTGCCTGGCGTCCTCCGCCTGTGGCACCCGATTTCTTTCCCTGTGATAGCCGTGGCCGATAACGAGGACATTCAACAGCTAAGGGCTTGCAAACGTTTCTTGTCCAATCAACCGCATTGTTGCACGCCGAAAATGTCATCAAACCCTCCATCTTGCTGCCTAACGAGAACCGAAACTCGTAATCTGGCGGCGATTCAGGTGGACGTGGCGTGCTCCACTCGCCACGGGAGCTCTGATCAGGACCTTACATGCTTCGATTCATCGTTGTTCCAATGGAAATTCGCGAAGAGGGGCTTCACATTTCTCTTACCTAAAAGAGTAGAATTAAATTATCCATGTATCTCCTACACAGATTTATTTGAAGCTAAGTCTGCCAGCAGTGGTCCGTGTTTGAAAGCGAGGCGTACATCTTGTTATTAAAATGCGTGATGGAATGCGATTAGATTTACCTCTTAGAGAATTTCGTATAATTGAACGGTGGCAGAGGTCGGGGACGTTCTCCCGGGGGTTTCGCACGTGCAGAAATCCCAATAACGGATCGACGACGAGAGACGTGCGGCAGGTGCGTCTAGGCACCGTCTGTACCAAGCTTCCCATGGCTATTGTCTTTCCTCTCCCGTCTATTCAGATACGCGTTCAACTTGGGTTCATCCTCTCCTTCACGACGTTCCCAACTTCCTCCGCTTTCCCCTCCATTCAGCTTTTACTTTCTTCTGAATTTTATGCATGGCAACGCAGCACGCTCTCCTTCGTCTTTTGCCCTTCCAATTACTCTCCTCTCACTGCTGCTTCGCGGATTTCTACGCTTCTGGACTTTTAATGCGCTGGTTTTCTGTGCGTATGAACGATGGCACGATACAGTCTTCTCTGTTGGCGACAGGACGAATTCTACTTTGCGGACGCCAGGGAATATTGTGCAGCACGTGGCGTCTTGTAAGATAAGGGTCAAGTTATTGAGAAATGAACTCAGCGTTGGATTACTAACTTGCAACTTAGAATCTAGCCCATCGTGCCAGCCTTTCTCATATTTATTTCGGTGCTAGTGAGCTGTCTAAATGGGGATAACTTCCCCAACTGAAAATAAACGGGATAACTAATTTCACACCCCAAGACTTCGTGTCCTATTTTTGTTCGTGTCCTTTCTTTCTTCGTGTCCTTTTTTTTGTTCCAAGACCCTTTTCTATTATTATATGTGACATATTTTCTTCCATTCGTTTCGTGATAGTATCGCAGAAACGATCGGGCTATGTTTCAGCGGGAAATTATAAGTTATGTCCAAAAGGAAGCATCTGCTCTAAACGTAATAGAAGCTGCTTTCTGCTTGAGAACTCTTGGCTATTGTCTTCCACTTCGTTCCATTTAGTACGTATATATTCATTCCCTTCTTATCCTTCTACCCCGAACCATTTGCTCTTCATTCTGCCGCAGTGGTCTTCGTTTCACATTCTCGAACTTTGGTCCTTTCGCTATTTCTATATCCATTCCTCAAATTTCTCACACTTCTTCTATTCTTATTTTCGGTTACCTCACCCCAGATTTATCCCACCGGTCTTTTTTTTACCTAATCATGTTTTTATATTTTCTAAACCTTTTCTAACTTTGAGAAAAATAAAGAACTGTAGTTACTAAGATGTGGTTCATTGTATGTATTAGATGTCCGGTTGAATTGAAGCAGGGTTTACTAATCCTGCTCGGTCGAATTCCGACCACAGTGGTCCTTTCAGCGTTGCGGAACCCACGCAGCGAACCATTGATGAAGTTTAGCCAAAGTTATGATAACACCCTATAAGCATATCTTCGTTTACGAGGGCCTGCTTTTTTTACCTCTGCTTGTTAATAATCAGCCAGCTTCGCTGTTATTAAGCTACGCTGGGTAACGACAAAACACGATATTAGTATTGTTAATGGGGCAGTCGAAGCCTCTGCTGTTGCTTCTTGTTTACAATATTTTTGTGTGGATACGAACAATTTTTCTGTGGTTGCGTGCTATTAGTGGACGTTTTAATGGAAAAGAATGTTATATCAGAAAAGTACACGTAAGAAGTTTTCGCATTACCGAAACATCATTATTCGCTACCCTGCTTTTAAAGGTAAAGAAAGTTTAGATTAGAGCTGAAACTCTGAATGCGAAACATTCAAATATGTATTGTCTGAGTTTTCTCATGCAACGCACGGTTACAACAGGTAATAAAAATTCAAATTTATTCAAACAAGTTCCCTCATGCATCGAGCAAATATTCCGGATAGCAATTCTTAATGACAAGTATCTAAAATGGAATTCGTTTTATGGAAAGTTTATATTTAGTTTATATATTTGGGTTATCTTCAATGGGATCATGGAAATTGTTTGACATTACACATATGGCATTACCAAGATTGAAACCGAAGGGAAGCTACCTACATATGTAGGTATATAATATTATTGCAAACTCTATTTCGAAGGATACCTCCCTTCAATTTACCCTACATGCCCGGCGTCCCTTTAATCCGAACATGAAGGAACAAGAAATAACACGAGGAGGTAGGAGCTCCTGGGAGATTCATCGATTCTACGCACGCGACAGAACACCGAGTGCTGGAAAGAAACTATTTTTACCGCGAAGGCTGTTCTGCCTCCTTGAAAGTCCCTAAAGCAATTTCTACTTAAACGAAACTACAATTCTGAAAATTCCACGGATCGAGGCGCGGGAAAAAATTCCGCCGCGCAATCGTAGATTTTGAGCACTCTGGAAGCTTCGACCCGCTGGAATAATTCGTGCGGCGCGAGTGGCAGTGTCTTTGAAAGGAAAGTTACCTAACAGTCGAACTCCTTTACAAAAGGAAAGCTGTGTCACGGGGGGGGGGGGGGGGGGGGCAAGCTGCTTGAGTGGAATCAGTGGAAGCAGAAATTCAAAAAGGGAGTATCCCGTCGCTTATACGGTTCAGCAGCACTCGTGGAGTACCTATCGAGCGTAAGCCGTACCTCCATTGGATTAAGATTTTCCCCGGTCTCGCTCTGGAAAGCTAAAGCCAGTATAAGTTTCTGGCATTTACATTCGCGACGAAGAGCTGGGGGCAGAGGGACAAGTCCTTAAGTGCTAATTATCATACCTCACTTCTCTTCGGATCATCTGCTGGCTGGTTCAACGCGACAAAGGAATGTTACTTCTAGAATGTAAAGTGTAAATAATTTTGCTACGATTATTTTACGGTAACTGAAACAGAGATAATAGTGCTATTCCATTGACATTATTACACTGTTGTAACTAATATAATAGTAGCCTTGTACTATAATAAATAATAAATTATATTGCAAAAGTAGCGTTTAAATTTTTAGAAAAATTCCTTCATTTCCGTTATTTTCCAACTAAATTCACTCCCCCGCCATTTCAAACCAGAATAGCGAACACCTGTTCACCGAAAGCTTAATATTCTACCGTAAATAAATACGGAGACACCGAAAACTGGTATCGATCAGACGTAATTCAAAATTCTACGCGACATCCATCCAAGGCGCCCCTTCTACCCCTTCCTCACACGTTCCCGGGGGTCGCGACGGGGCGAGAAATCGAAACGGAAGCGCGCGGAATCGACGCCTACGCCAAGATTTGAATTCTTGGGGGGTTGGTTCGTAGCCGTAATATCGTCGACGCGGGTGTGCTCGTAGCACAGGATCTCAGCCGCGCGCGCACGGGATGCGAGAAATCGGACACTGCTGGCTGTAAACAGGAACGAGCGAACAAACGAAACGGGACAGCGAGTGGCAGGATACGGTAGAGGAGAATGGGATGCAAATATGCAGACAGGGGGCTCTTGTCTGTTCTTCCATCGATTCGATTTGTCCTGTGTACGTTCCTGGATTCAATCATCTACGATGTACAAACTACTGATACTGGTCCCGTTGGCAACGCATTCCTATAGTGTGGTTTCTCGAAATGTCCATGATTCTCCGTTTTGAAAACGGTTTTGAAATGTTTCAGCTGTCGCTAATGCACGGGGGAAGCTATTTTCCTTTTTTCCGTTAATGTCTATCGGAGAAAGAGATGTGCACGAGTTTTGAGTCACAATCAAGTGTTTAGTATATTTAGTGCGCAATGTGTATAATAAGATATCGAACGTGCAGAGCGCAGTGTTGAAAAATTTTCCTGTATATCCGGTGCAATGTTCTGCGATGACAACTCAACTGTAATCCATATAGTGGTCACGGATATATCATAGATATAGGGTGCCTAAAGAGAGGGTTAGCCAGTTTATACAATAGACAAAAGCAAGCAAATCACTTGTATTACTGAAACAGAAACTTTCTGTCTCTAACAATACTGTTTCTTTCATTTGTGTTTACTAAAGCATTTTTTATTGAGTTTAGCGAGTACCAACTATACGCTCTCCATGCAGATAACCCTTTCTTTAAGCACCCTGTACACACACAAATGTACATACAAGTTATGTATGTATTTACAAGATTAGAAGAGCACACAATTATGTACTTGATATTAAAAAATTTGGAGTAGTGCATTTGACACAGTGTTAATGTTACATGTACAAAAAATGGGCCGCCTACGTGCAAAATTTTGAGCAATTCGGTGGACTAAAAGCTCGTGCGCTCTCCTCGCATGATTAAACTCCTCGAAGCTATCACATTTTTCTCAATTTTCGTGCTCACGCGTGCACCGAAGGGCGACTGCGCTTTTCCACAAAGTTGTAAACGCGACACGTTCCACAGGGATGAGACTGGCTAGACGGTCTGGATGCTTTACTTTTCTGCGAGCATCCCCTCTCAAGGTGACAGTTATGGCGCGTGTAAGTAATTCTTGAAGCTGGCGCACGCACTAAGTCACCCCCTTACCCTTGCCGGGTTTCAACGGCGGAATTCAGCGACGAAAGCGCTCCCCCCGCGAAAATAAAAAGATTACATATTGCCGGCGACTCTCGCGTTTATTAAATTAAGCCCCGAAATTTCATTCGAGAGTATAATAGGGGAGAGACGGCTGTTTATGTGCAGCGACATTCTTTGCGTTCGAATTATTTTATGAGACACCGTGCCTCCTGTTTCTAAGATCATATTCACGATCGTTTCTTTTATAAAAAATAGGATCTGGGAAATCGTGCGGTATTCGACTATTTCTTCTATCTCTATACAGATGGGAGCTACTACGTGCCTCCTAGAATCAGATAGTAGAGATGGGCTACATCTTTAGCTAAATAAAAATGTACGAAATTTAAAACCCACGAATAAAAGATAAAAAAAATTGTATTCGTTATTCGGGGCTCAAATAATGCAAGTTATCTTAATTCGAAGACATAGTAGGGTAGAAACGGTTATTAATCTTCACCTCATTTTCTTCCCTTTTCAGTGTACATTTAATCTCGAAGAATTGCAATACTTCTGTATAAATTTCTGTAATGTTGAGAATGTACAGCATCCGAAAGAATAATCTCCCGGGTTTGAAAGGTAAATGAAGAAGGTATTATACATACTATTCAAACTTATTGTGCAATCAGAAAGAGTAAGTTTTGCTTCCTCCACCAAGCAATGTCTTATCACCGTGCTGAGGTGCTAGTGGCGGGTGGAAGTGGCAGGGGATTTATTCCTCTGGGGACACCGGAAGGCTGAAGTCTTCAAACATAAGCCGCAGACAACCGAGGAACTCGAAGACGCTATCCGACATGCAATTGCCAGCAATACCACAGGAAATGACTAGGCGAGCGATGCGAAACTTCAGGGCGAGGCTTCAGGAGTGTGTAAGGCGTAACGGCAAGCATTTGGACGGTGTGATTTTTAAAACAATTGCTGTTTTGCATCGTACAAGTTTGAATAGCATCTACCTAGAATATGTAGCTTCTTCATTTACCTTTCAAACCCAGGAGATTATTCTGCCGGTCTCTGTATATTATTCTAGCAATGTTGAAAATGATGCTGTAAATAACTGATTCCAAGAATATTTATTATTATTCTTATTATTATTATAATTAACGGGAATCCTCTTAGTATACAATTATGTACATAATATAGATCTTATAGAGTCTAAAACTTAGCGATAATTAACCGTACGTATAAAAGAGCTAGCTGTCTAAGTAACAACACCTGAAAAAAGTCGAGCGTGCCTATGAAATGCTCAACCTCGTTAAATATTCTTCAACCCTCGTCTGGTGGATAGATACAGGTCTGTATATTAATTTAATATTATTATGCGGTTAGATACACTAAAATATTTTTGGCCAGCTTTTATTATACCACAATGTATGTGTCAAGTTATGAGTTCATTCTTATAAAATTGTATGTTAATTTTTAAACTGGTCTCAATAAAACTCTGCAATGATTAATTTTCTATTTCTCTTTTCCCCTATTAAAAGCGCTCGACACGTCAGTAATAAAATGGTTCGCCACCACTGTTCTAAATATCAAACTATATGGGTTACTTATTATTACTTCTTGAAAAAGACGAGAATTTAGATAACAAGATGAAAACCTAATTTAACAGCTTAATGAAGTTATTGTGGCCAAGCTATCCACAGTTCAAGACTTAAGGAGTGTCTAAATTCAAAATTCGATACAGAGACATTTCTGCTGTGAATGCCAGAAAATTCTACCGCTTATTATTACTAGTAGCAATACTATCTAAGTGGCCAATTAAGTACTCATGAACGAATTAATATCTAGGTGATTAATAAATAGTGGATACAATTAAAGAACTGGAAAATGCTCGTTGGTGGTGCACGGCCGCAGCACGATTCAGAATAGCACCAGCTTCGAGGATCGTATGCATTCACTGAAGTGCAACGATTGCACCGTGTCTGCACGCTGTTCAATTAACGTTAAACAAACACTCACCGTCGCTGCGCTGCGCGATGCCCCTCTTGTCGCCCTTTCCCATATTTCCTTCCCCCTTTGTTCTCTAAGGTGAGAAGCACTCTCTTCCTCTCCCGCCTGGAATTCAATTGTAAAAAGCATTCGGTTACTTTCTGCCTCTTATGCACACCGACCTATCTTCACAAGCACGCCGCACACCCTGGTGCAAAAGCCTTTGAGCGTGCACCACGCCCGTTTCGCAAACGCGCGGCCCTTGTAGGTTCAGGGCGTGTATTTCTGTGCATTCTCACGCAAACGTGGCTGCGTTCAATTTGGGGTTACTCCTGCACGTATGCGTGTACGTACAACCAAAGGGAAACGGAAATTGGTACAGTAACGAGAAAATTGTGAACAGCCGTTACGCCGCTTGCAGGAGGAACGTGATCTGGGTTAGTGCTAATGTTTATAACTATTGAACAAAATTGATGATATTTTTGTTTTGTGATATTTAAAATTCATGATATGTTTTCAGGAGGTACACCTTTTTACCAGGCCTCGTAGGCCTGAAAGAGTGGGAAAATTTAGAATTTGTTTTCCCGGGTAATTTTTCAGTGAAATATTGGGATCTTCTTAGGAGATGTTAGGCAACATTTTCACTTTATTTTCGTACATTATTTATTACTTAAAGTTTTAAAATGGCGGAGTTATACAACATTGTCTGCCGTCATGTCTGACAGCACTTTGTACGCTAGCATTCAGCACCAAAAGCAATTGGAACATAAAAATAAAAAAATTATTATGTCAACTTAAAGGAATATTTATTTTCTTCAATTTAGCGCACGATTTTTGAATAATTTTAGAAGATAAGGAAATTGCGTCTTTGTGAAGATACAGATCGGCTTTGAGGATCTATGAAAATTGAACGAATTAAATTATGATAACCAAGGGTATCCCCTTCAGGATAGTTTTTTACAATACAGTTTTTTACAAATTACAATTGTCTATGTGTAAAAATAGGGATTTGTAAACAAAATATGTAACAAAGAACTAGGAGAAAATACATGTATTTTATAACTACGTTGTGAGTGAAGGAAAGTCTTGGGCCACGTGTAAAGACTTGTTTTAGACATTTGTTTTAAAGTTTGAAAATTTATGTAATACTTATATACGAGCAATTTGTTCAATGTTTGAAGAAAAGGGGACAATTATTTGGATGATGGTTCTCGGTCATTAAGAAAGAAATAAATTATAATTACATGTCGCTGATAATTTCTTTTAGGTATTTACAGTCACAACAAAAAAGAATAAAATTGCGTCGCCTCTAAATGTATTTCTGTCCCATTTCAAAAACTCTGCGTTGAAAATAGATCCCAATCCCCTTCGCTGTCCGGATAAAAATCGACACATTATGCATAATTAAAGCACAGTTAATGTCTCGCGATTCTCGCTACGCTCCATTACGCGCTCGTGTAACTGTATCAGTGGATATACGATTACACGTGCGAATGTCACGGATGTTTATCGGAACACACAATCGCTTCCAGTTGAACACTTTCGCCATTGCAGTCCGCGGAAAGTGTCAGAGTAAAAGCCCCAACACCACAATTGACTTTATCTGTGATCACTTCGATAGGGATTTCAACGAGAGTCCCAAAACTGTACGCGTGACTTTTTCGATACAGTATCTACTTATCGAGGGTCATAGCTTGTAGAAATTGTTTGAAATAAAAGTAATATTGTTCCACACAGGAAACATGACACACATTGAGGAACTTGCAGCAAGAGGAGTGCAGCTCCATTTCTACCAACTTTGAATACATTAGAAAAAACTGTTTATAAAATGAATTGCTCTGACTTAATATTAAAAAGAGAACGCTAATTGAAAAATATATCTTTTCACAGAATAAAGTAGTAGTTATTGAGTTGATAAGTTTTTATTTCTATTTTTCGCGAATTTTTCAAATCTGCAGCTGCCCAAAACAAAAATATTGCACAAAACAGTAATGGGTGCAGGTTTAAAATTTGCATGAAACGTGTACCAAATGATGTAGAATTTTTTTTACGTATATTACACTTCATACCTCAAAAACTGTCAAAAATAAAGTTGCATCTCTCTTGCTGCAAGGTCCTCAATTTGAATTTTTTGAAAGCCCTTTGACTTTGTAACAATCAAAGTTATGAATGGGTGAGTGGAATTAGTGATTTTCGAAATGAAAATGTGGCGCATAGGTTAGTATTAAATTAGTTGTACGTTAAGTGATTGCAAGAAATGCTGACGTAGAGTGAGTTCACTAAAAACTCCTCCCAACGAGAACTTGAAATTAAGAAAATTGCACTGTGAATTAGAGCTGTTAATTTCTGACCCGTCGGGTGCCCGGCTACTTGAAACAACTTCGAGCCATTGAATGTCGTATTGTTCGATCATTTTTGGCTATCATCAAACAATACCACAGACAATCAAACATGCAATTGCCGTCGGGTCAAAAAGTAACAGCTCTACTGTGAATACCATTGCAATCCTATAATTTACATAAAAGAAGTCGTAGAAGAAATTCTTTGAAGCAAGATGTAACAAAAGTTAATCCCCAAGTAAAAAGTGATCAAAGAGATGCATTTCGTTGCTTATTGCATCCCAGAATTATCGTTTCTTTTCCCAAGGTAGAGATTCATCCTGCAATACTTTCCTTTGAGCATTTCTTCTCTTTGACTATGCATTTTCAAACTTCTAGAAGATATTACCATATATCTCAACCACTACATTCTCATCTAATTCTGTTCTGGTTAAGCCTGCACTTAGAATTTCTTCAGTTCCCTGCCATGTTTCAGAAACGAGACCCTAATAATTTCGATTTCAAGCACTGCAAAAGTACCCACTGAATAATCCTTGAAAAACAAAACCTGATCGATACATTTATTTTCGACTAGTCTATCCTATTAACGTTCGCCTCTCCCGTTGCTGCGCTGCGCAAAAAAAGCACGAATATCCGATACGCATAGGGGGCTTGCAGCGCGCTCTTCGAAGGGTGAAATTTAAATGTTACCATTACAGGCAGCGATCGAATGCGATAGTGAAACGCGACACTGCAAACTCTAACTTCAGTTTAAAGCCCATCCAAACTCGATACTTTCGCAAACCGAGGCTCGGGGAAATACAACCCGTAAAAGGGACAAGCCAATACCATTTTTAAGTTCGACTGGCTTTGTAAGCCGTACACCATTCAAACGAACCCGAATCGGCTCACTTGGATGCCGGCATCGGTATGCCATCTTTATCGCTCACAGGGAGCTTCAAATATTCCACCCTCGCCGTAAAATTCTTGTGGCTTTTGTGTTTTTTGCAACAGAACAAAAATTTACGACCAAGTAAAAAAGAAATTGGCCATCACGTGTGAAAAATAAATGCCATTGGAAGCTTCTGCCTTGCGTGCGCATTGATGGTCAAAAGAAACGTTATATAAATTCATGTCAATTCAGAAAAACTTCGGCTTTTTTATTTCGGGCAAAAATTGACAACTCTGGCAGCGCGGCGCTACGAAGGTATACCAATAAAACAATATTAAAATTGAATTGTTATTGAACAAAAAAAGTTTTCTTGTTGTCTGAGTGTACAGTAAAACACCCTTAAAGTTTTGGAAAGATTCTGTTTGTATTTGTTGAGAAAATAATTCTAAAAAAATCACCGTGTTTTCAGCGTCCTAAACTAGGTTCCCCCCTTAATTCCGTTCCACCTAATCTACGGGACATCAATTTTAAGATATAATTCTTTCTAATGGAACTATCTTTAGGGACTATATTTTTCTTATCGCCCACAGTTTAAACGTCCTTTTAACCACTACTATCCTGTGTTTTCGAAGGACCAACAGGCGAGAAAGTGTAAATGACAACAAAATCCAATATAAAGAAGCATATGGGTATCATTTTGTATTCTACGTCATTTTTTGGGAAGTCCCCGGCTGAAGACAGTCGAATCAAATTTGCGTAGACATCGGCGTGCTTGTCTTACGAAAATGTATGCAGGAGGAACGGAATACGTCGCTTGCCCGAGATTTCGCGGGATTCGTACGTCTGTGAAGGAATATCCGACGCACAGCACGTATTTCGTCTGAGAACAAGCTTCGATGGCAGTCGCGTCACGTTCGGCCACACATGATAAATGTCGTTAAAGAGGCCGAGTAATATATGTTATTTATCATCTCCATATTTCTGGTCCATTCGCGTCTGATTTCTGGAGGAGGAGATAAAGATAATGATATTATGTGGAGTTTCTTCGGGCTCGACGTGGTGAATTTTAAAACCACAGCGAGGAAATTAATGAACCGGTGCAGAGGAATTCTATGGTGATCGATGGATGCGCTGCAGAAAATAATTTATTCCCAGTGGCCTGTGACATTCGTCTCAGTTATAACGTTTTAGTTGAAGTAGTTGAATCTGCAAATTAGAGAATGAGGCTAAATTGGTATTTTATTATTAATGTCATAGCTAATCATTGACATAATCAAATTTGGCTACATGCTTTACTGAAAGGTACTTTTACCCGCGTATTTAATTTTTCAGATTACACCTACTCAACTGAGTTATTATTAGATTGGTGCATATGAAATTCTCGTTTTGCGTGGGGAAGTTGTAATGAAAATATTTTTTGGCTTTGTACTTTTTCCTTATATTATTTTTCTGAGTTTCTGTGACATATCTCGAGTTGCAAGCCAGCGTTAAACAAAGGAACTTTTACGCTATCCGCGATCGGCAATTTCATATGCACCAACCCAATAGTAAGCACATGTGTTTGTACCTATTTAGATATTAAATTAACTGCAGTAAGTTCATATCTAAATGTTACTTTGCAATATTAAAATCCCAGTATTTACTTGCCAATATAAAAAGGAAGGAGACGCTTTCCTCAAAATATTGATCAGAATTAACAGGACCAATATCTTTCGCTCAACAACGTCATCGCAAGGAATAGAAGCCACCCTTCACGACCTAAAGCTTCGAGGGTCGTTTCACCCTACAAGGCAGAGTTAAAGATAAACCCCTATTTTGGAAACGTACACATACACTGCTCAATATTCTCTACCTTACTCCTACGCAAACATCCATCGAAGATTGTTCTCCCTGAGTCAACAGTCTTAATGATCTTCAAATTTCATGAATTTACAAATTTAGTGATCACAATGGCAAAAAGCAGGCAAAGTCCACACGAAGCGCGAAGTGTACGTGTCCCATCGAAATCGTCCAATGGCACGCAATATTCACGATTACACGGGACGAATTCGGTTCGAATCCGGGAGGTAGTCGCGAGACGTCAATCGAATTTCACGCACGTAGGAAATGGTTTTTTTTTTGGTCGACACGCGGAGAATATTGAATTTTCAGAGTGCGCGGGTAAGGCAACGCATGGATAAGCAAACGATAGGAAGTTGATTCTCTGCGGGGCCAATTGGGAAGGCGGAGGAAAAAGGAGGAAGATCAATTCAGCCAGGCTAACTATTGCTTTTACGATCATCGCTCGACGATGTATACGTGCACACTTCGTCAGGCCCGACGATAAAGGCTCGAGGCTCGAAACCTTTTTTTGCACGTTCGCTATCGATTTCTCGCCCACCAGACATTGTGGAGGGCTTGGCAAACACTAAACTACGGTTAATTCTGGTGCTTCATCGCGCCGATCGTTGACACGGTTTTTCCAGAGGTTATTTTTGGACCGGACCCGCGGATCGCGGTGTTGTCGAATTTAAAACGAACCACCCACGTTTTGAGTAGTGGTCACCCTTCTCGGTTTTGTTAATTTGTCATCAAAGAGTGTTCTTATTTGGATGGGGACATTTCGATTCATGCTATGGTGTGCAAGAACGGGAGGTTTACTTTTTTATGTTTATGAAGAAAAACGTACTTTTGCATTACTGGATCAGGATAATTTCACACTTTATGAATGCACGACAATAATGGTCTTGTATCAGACCTGATTCAGTTAGAAATATAAAAGTTTCTTCTTTCATCTGTCGATAAAATAGTAGGTATTGGCTGATTTATGCTACTACATTTAGTTATCATACATCAATAAACAAGCTACTATTAATCTGCAGCCAACTAAATTGAAGTCGATTTGTAACGTCCTATGCAATGGGCAATGCACAGTACAATACTTCCACGATGCGTTCATGTATACCTGAATTCTTTCATTCCAGCAAAATGCACTCCCGTGGAGCACTGGTAACTGCATTAGTGAATTGTAGTTGTCAGAAGAGAAATTGTGTTTCAAGTAAAAGCGTTTATGAAATTATGATATAATAGACTTTAGGTAGATGGGTTTGGAAATACTGTCGAGTGTTCTGCAAAAGCTAACCACCTGTGTTTTATTCTCGAGCATTTCACGGAGACGGACAAACGCAGTATGGAGACAGAATTTCTGGGCGTTTTAGGCAGAGATGGGCAAAATTTGTAATCAAATGAAATTTCGAATAACGAATAAAAGTTATAAATAATTATTCGTCGTGTGTCGAATAAAGGTGACCCGGGTTAACTTTATTCATCGAATTTTTCAACTTTAGCGTCACTTTTAGAATTCAGAATAGTATAAACTTTGTCATTAGAACGAATAGAAAAACACCACAGTTTTGAATAGAGAATTATTGTATAATATTTCCCTTGAAATTAGGAGAAATTAAAAAGCTCTTGAAATTAAATGAATATTAATAATTTATCCTCTTTTAGAGTTCCCTAATTGCAGTTACAAATATACTAGAGCAAATATATCACATTAAATCTAATTAATTAAAATAGCACTACGCAACCACATTTTTTTTCTCGCCTCTCATACGATTACTAAAACGCTCATGTACGTAAACAAATGAAAGCCTTTCCTTCTCATAAATTTTCCTCTCAGGAACTAGAATCCAAAATTACCCTCGGATATAATATTTACCATTCTAGATCAGTATGTAGTAAATGTAAACGGAAGAATCTTTAGAAAAACTCAAATTACTTATTTAGCATAATACCTCTATGTCTCTGTGTGAAAGCTGCACCCTCAAATACAAACTAGGGATAAATTTAAATTCCGATTTATTTGAGTAAATAAGTTCTTCAGCCCCAACGTTAAAAAAATGTTTCCACCCTTTCAACCTGACACTTGGTTAATAAAAGAAATTACATATGAAATATTTTTACGAGACCCATTCTTTACATAAGCTTCCTCAGAATCCACGATTATTAGTTCTGGCTATTCCCTTATCAGTCCCGCAACGCCCAACTCACTTCATTCGCCCTTATTACCCAGTACGTTCATTCATCCCTCCGCTATTGACCTCCCAGGCGCAAGCCTTTGAAAGTGCACCCCGTAGGCACGCCGAGCTCCCATTAATCCGCGTCCACAAATTTTTCTCAATCGATCCTACGAACGTTTGTGCGCGCAGCTGCGCGTCGTGCAATTTAAATCCGTTTCATCATCGTTAGGTTCGTCAAGTCCGCCGGCGTAACCGGTCCCCTGCTCGTGCGAATGAACACGTCTCGAACGAGGAAATTATTGGATTCGCCCGGAAATTGTGAAATTCCCGATAGCGACGGGGCAAGCCGATCGCGTGCCTCGCTTTTGCGCCCTGTTCTCAATGGGGTCTCGCGGCCGGAGCGCGCCACCCCCGCCCGCGAAAATTTGTAGCCTCTCCGCAGCGCAGGGTCGCCATGGATGGACTCGATGATTGTGCCGCTTTGGTTCCCTTTAACGAGCCGATACCGCTCTTTTTCCCGACCGTCCCGGGGCTCGAGCCAACGACCCCGCAGCTAAAAAACGGACAGAGGAAGCTTTCCCGCGATGGACGTAAACAGATCCAAGGAAAAACGTTAATGAGCAGTGGACGGCTATTGTTCGACGTAGGAGGGCGCTCGTTTTTTCGTCCTGTGCACTCGGGCTTGCTCGGCGGGGGATGATACGCTTTTGGCTTTTTCGAGTACTTCGTGGAGTGTGGATGTCTGGAATATATTTCGGCGGAATGAATTCTTTCTGTAAATTGATGGTGGCAGGGGACGATGCGCTGTCTGGTCTGAATGCCCTTTGAATGTTGGGGCGTTTTTGCTGGGGACACTTTTAATGGATCGTGATTATAGTGTTTGGGGTGTACAGGGTGTTCCAGGGTCTTCTCTGTCAAACAATGGCAGCGTGCTGTACGTGGAAAATTAAGGAAATAAGGTTGCATAAATATAGGGGCGTGAATGTTTTAATGAAATGTAAGGAAGATGTGAAATCGTAATTGACTTCGAAACTTGTTGCAACTTATGATTATTTGAATATGCATCTTCCTCTTTATCTGCTTTTTCCCATTGAGCAAGTAATTATGTTTTTATATTGACTTGGAACTTACAGTATTATCTCTTTTTAGAATTTTAGGTGAGAGAACTATAAATTTGGCCATTTTTGAAGGTCACTAATAATTTGTTTGTAGTAATGCGAATTCTAACAGATACAACAATGTAATGATTAAGAAAATATTATGTTGAATATTGAGAAACATTAAGCAGAATATTTAGAGTGAATGGTCCTCACTTTCCAGACATTTTTCATCTTTGATCAATCCTTAGTTTTAATCAGAACACTAACGATTTACAGTGGTGAACATGCGCAACGACTGTTTAGTGCTTTATAGGGTTCTGCAGATTAAAAAATCCTTCTGACGGTGACAAGATAGAGACAGAAGCCAAACTCTCAGCCGAGCTTTTCCACGTGGCAGCATGAAATAATTTTCCTTCTCTGGTGCAAAAAGGGAATTTTAACTCGCGTGTGTTCAAGATACCCCTTGAGTATCCTTTTGAAGCCGCGCTCGCGGCTTTTGCCTGTGCATGCTGACACGTTTGCTTTTCAGATGTACACTTCGCATCAGCTCTCGCCAAGTTGATAGGCAGAAAATGTGAAATTCCATCGAATATGCCATCATCGCTCACCGTGCTCTGGAAGCCTTTGTTTTGGAAGAAGTCCAAGGCTCAACTTGTTGCATGTCAAACAGCTTCGTTCCACACAGTAACAGATATTCCTACTTTCTACTATTATTTTTCACAATTTTTCGAAGAAAGTGTGGGACGAATTAAATTTTCATTTTACGTAAAGTTTGAAAGCTCTTTTGTCGAGCGGCGTACAAGGTTTCTTTCTTTGCTAGCTACTGAAGCACTGTGCACTTATCAGACATTATTACTTCCCCTGCAAGTGTAATCGAACCAATTGAAAACGTAGCTTCGCGGCTTCGAAGTACGTTGAACTTAATGTGAATTACAAGGGTTCAAGCAGCGAAGAGTGGTTTACGGGTGTGTATTGCGGGGGAGTGGTGAAAGGCCGAGTTGGGCAAAATGTAATCTAATTACAAATTGCAAATTACGATTAAACTGTAATTGTATAATTGATTACACATTATTTTCTGTAATCGTTCATTTAGATAGTTGACAAAACCGAATGGTCAACTACCTAAATTAACAATTACAGAAAATAATGTGTAATCAATCACACAATTACAGTTTAATCGCAATTTGCAATTTGTAATTAGATTACATTTTGCCCAACTCTGGACTGAAAGGCCAGTCACTGTTCGTTCAGAAAATATATAAGCATTTATACTGGGTGCTGTAGGGGGTTATACTGAAGCTATAACAAATTAACTTGATCTGAATACATGCGTATAGGTCAAGAATAATAAATAATAATTAAGGGGTTGCATATACAGTGCTGGAAATATTTATTGCATTACTCGAGTAAACATGTTATCAGTCATAGATACCTCTCTTATTATTATACTAGGAAAATATTATTGCAAAAATGTGTAGCTCACTATCTTGTCCAAAGAAATTGGATACGAATCATTTTATCAATCATATTGCTCTGAAAATTGTGTGTTGGTACTACGTGAATTTGAGAGTGATGCAATAAATAATTCCAGTACTGTCTGAATGGTATAGGAAAAAGGCCGAATGTGTAGAGATTTTTTTCTGGTAAACTATTAATTTCTTTAGATCCAATTTGTATTCCTTCAAGAAGCACACGTATTTTACCATCTCCAAATGAAATTTTATAAAAAAATGAAAAGAACTGTGGCAGAGTAGCCATTTCCATCAAACATGTTTGGTAAAAATGAATTAGAGGATTCTTCAGAGAATGGAGATCGATTTTCATGTAACAGAGTTTTGCATTCGAACACAAGTCATAATACACGTACTCGGCATCAAGTTTTATTGAAAAATGTAGCCTTGCGTGTGCTTCGGAAAAGGAGGACAAATATTATCCGGTAATCTAGCGAATGGTAGAAAGCAAGAATAGCTTTTCACATTTACTGTCCTCGGAACCCGATATCCGGCAATGCCTGCTCATTTCTCTGAATAGCTAATAACGTGTCCCGTATATGTTACATATCGGGCACTCATCATGTTACAGAAGTCCGGAGATGAAAGCTGCGCAATATGTAATACAGCTCTGCCAGATGCACGAGTTTCTTCTCAAGCTACCCTTAAACGGGTTTCACTAAATAAAATTCTATTTCTATCTTCATCGAAGTAGGATTTTCTCGAGAAAATAAAATTGTCCAGGATTTTCAAACTTCACTAAAAACCTAACGCGGATATTATTACTAAATTATTATTAAAAAGCAGGTGAGCCTTTAATGGACATCGTGATCGGCCATTATTATAACTACGTTTTATAGGCTCGTAATTTTATTTTGAAAATGAAATTTATCAATATTCTTCTGCACTACACAACCCTGTGCAAGTCTAAGGACAATTGTATTTGCACTAAATCTGGAAACAATTAGGTAGTCGATAAATATTAATTACAAGAATATAATTCCAATATATTACATTCCTACCAAAAATTGAACAAGATATTATTGACTTGTACATACTTATAATATGTAAATGAGTACGAAGCTTTATCTATACCAAATACTAGAATTCTGTTCAAAACAGCAAATTTGCTGAAACTTTTCTGGATGTTTACCACATCTGTCTTCACGAAGAATTCTTCATCGCTAAAGATTCAGAGTCCAATGGTAAACTTGAGCAATGTGAGAAAATGTAAGAATGACACCTTTAAAGACCTTGCCCTAGGGTTCTTGTATAATACCGAGCAAAAGTAGGATAGCAATCTTCCTATCATAAATTTTATCCTTTATTCGCCTTTTACGCAAATTACGTTAGACATGGATACATAAATTCCGGAGCCATACCCAGTTGCGTCTCGTAACGCAGCTATTTGTGCTATATTCGGATTTCATCTCTGGCTTGTCTTGAATTTTAAAAGAATTCTAGCAAGAAACTTCCCGGCATACGTCCCGGGGAAATGAATCCGGAGGGCACCGTCACAAGCAGGGAATCGCTAAGAAACATTTCTCCAACGTTCAAGTTCTGTAAAAGCAACGTTGTAAATAGAGTATCTGGAGATTGTATGCCTCCACTAAACGAGACATTGCATGTCACAAAACTGATGGGAAAATAACGATTTCTCAGCTGTCTAAAATAGGGAGGGAGAGAATTTTTATCACGGCAGGAATTTTATCGATGAATTAGAATAATTCATACTGTGGCATAGTGAAATTGGTTAATAAATGTATACAGAATATTTCCTCAAGTCTGTTGAAATTTTTGGATAACAATTTTTTTCTTAAACTTCGCTTAATATAAATGAATTTTTAATAATATGTAGAAAATACATTATGCGTCTTGTAAAGTGGTGAACAGAGGTTCAGAATTTTTTAGTAGGAATTGCTATTAAACTTTTACGCGTTTTCAACATTTTGAGATAATATACGCGTGGAAGGATACAGTGTCTAATAATTTTGAGTGGAATTCCTAGCTTTGCTAAATTTGCGCACATTCTGAAAGTTCCCATTAATTTATACAGCCCTTTCATAAAACGGGAAGGAAATATAGTTTCTGTCTGGTTTGCCAAGCGCGTCTGACCATATACGATCTGTTTCCCTTGCTGCTTTATACCTTGCTTCTTGCTTGCACAGATCAATCGTACTTTCCCCAATCTTACACCATCCAATGTGCACGTTATCTTGAACACCCTTTTTAGTGAAAACTGTATGGATTAAAAGCGGTTTCCTAAATATGTCCAAAATGTTGTGAGACTTAATGTTCCATTTTAAGAAAATTCTTTGTACTTTTACTAATTCGAAGGAGAAAGTGGACGCATGAAATTCAGACAGAAGACATTGGATCATTGAAAAATAAATTTAGTCCAAGTCGAATTGCCTTGACGACCAAAATACATAAATAACATTTTATATATTTGAAACGAGCAATCGCTAAAATAAATCAGAATTAGAACTCTAGCAATAAAATGATATCGCAATACATTTCAGTCGTGAACATTTGTCAATGATGAATAACTTTCAATAACAAAAAGTAAGATGGAGGATCGTCTGACAAATTATACAACATCCAAAGTGTTTTTATTTCATTATTCGATTACGCAATATTCACTGTAATTTTAATTACAGAATTTCATTCGTTTACGTTATCTGCCTAATAGACAGGCCTAATATGATGTTCGTGGCACAAGTTGGGAGAAATTATTAATTAAAACAAATCCGATAAAGTCAGCTATCGAGTTTGAAGCTTTAGTTTCAGGTATGCGAGATCCCCGCCGAGATCGATGAATTAATTTAGTTAGTTCTCATCTTCTTACGAGATAACGTGCAATCGCCGAGTCAATGTCCGGGAGGAATTTAATAGCAAGCCGGGCAAGTCGAAAGGGGCTTAAAGTAGCACTTGGTGGCTCGATTCGGTTGACAAACGCTGGCCATCTCGTGAAAATCGATGAACAGTGAAATTTCTACTATCCGCGTTCGTTGTTCGATCCTTTGAATTTTTTTAAACATGAATTTATATATTCCACGGAGGAGAGATTAAGAGAGATGAGCATCGAGTGTAAAAAATATCTTGCATTGAAAACTGTTCGCAAGAAGTGCCAGATTATTTACGTGGACCCCTTCATAAAAATGGCACGCATGTAAAATATTGGAGTGTAATACTAAGTTTGGAAAGTTTGAGCAACGACATTCATTTCTTTCATGAAATACCTACTAGTAGTTTAGCAATTTTCAAGGATTAATATTTAAGTATGGTTCTTTCTCCTCAGATTTTCGGTTGACATTTTCTTTTGTTCGATAATATTATAAAAATTCAGGTGGCTTTCCAGTTTCTCTGGTATGCGAGAAATTTAAACAAATTTCATTAAACTGATTAAACTTCAAAATCATATACTAAACTTTCAACGAATATTTCAACCTCAATAATCCTTCAAGCACGTTTTCCACAAATAGAAAATTCTGATCAGGGTTGAAAGTTTCAAACCAAACTTCCTCAGTTTAATAGACGTTTTATCCTTTCCCCATTTCAATGAAAATTGTTCTTCATTTTTATTCATTGCCAACAACCAGTTCAGAGGCATCAAGATACATAATATTAATATCCATACTGTCCTCCCCACATAAATATAACAAGTACACAAATTCCTTTCAAACAGTACACAGTTCCAAAATATCCTAGTTTATCCACACCATTCCACCAATCAGACTTCGATTCATAAATTCACCCTCGACCCACGAACAATCCGTTCATTCAACCCCCTCATTCTCACCAGATCTTCAGCATCCAGCATAGAATTTGAGAATCGAGTCGCGTGTCTCGCTGTTGATTTCGACAGCCCGCGAGAAAAGTGGTGTCAGGCGACAAGTGTATCGCTTACCTTTATCCTGAGGGACCATTCGTTACGGGCGTGCCATCGAGAATGCCTAATTCCCCACACATCGCGTCTATTCCGCGCCTAAAGCTGGCGGCTGCTTACAGAATTACTCGAACGGAAACTAATATATCACACCACCACCCCCCTCCTTTCAGTTGCCCTCCGATTCGGGATTTCAAAGGGATCAACTGGCAACGACCGGCCCCCTAAGCTGGTCCGTTCATGTCCGCGTACCTCGTCAGCCGAACATTATGCCCACACTGCCCTGCTCTAACCGAGTCGCTTTCCCCTTCGAAATGGACTGCCCTATCAAATGTACATGTCTGTTGCCATTTTCGATATCGTGTCCCGCAGGATGTTCGGACGTGAACGCGTTTCGGGACTGGCACCGACTAAACTCCTGCCGAGTGGCAACCCATAGGACGATCGTGACCCTGGATCCTGCGCCTGGTGGGCTCTCGCTCAGCGACGCCAATGCCTCGATCAAAGAAATCAGAGGCGTACCTGTTGCCAGTAATGTAGAGAACAGGTGCAGTTACTGTCGAGCTTTAGTATCGATGGAGAGATTACCGATCGTTGGTACTACCGACCACAGACGAGGTATAAGCACAGACCAGGTATAGAATTCTATACCTGGTCGGTACTACATGGGACGGTAAAAATAAGACGGCAGTTTTAATTCCTACTACTCGTAGCATTGTGATCTTATTTTATACTGCATCGATAACATTGGGTGTGACACGAAAATGGTAAGGGGGCTCGAGAGCCCCCGGAGCGTGTGACACAAAATTACATTGCGTGATGGATCTATCCGATTCCTGTAATAAGATGTTTGGTTTATTCTCTACCTCGCCTGTCACGACACTATCGTGAATTTCTTTACTGCACGGCCACTGACTACACGACCATGCATCGGTTCGAATAAACAGCCACAGACCAGGTATAGGATCTAGAGACGCGGTAGCGTCTCGACGCCAAGCACATGAAAGACACCCTGTATATGTCGATGTCGCTACCGTGTATCTTTACTCGTCGCAGAGGCATTCCAACCTAACTTTTTATTTATTTCACTAATATCTCATCACGCCTGCGATATATTCTAAATTTAACGGAATTTTTCTGATGTAAACCGCATATAATCTTTCGAATAAGACCAAATTCAATAAAATCGGTCCACGCATGACAGAGATATCGTAATATCGCCTCATGGATCTGTCAGAAATAGTAAGATTTTTCTGATTCTTCTTCTCCAGTCAAAATTTTGTCGACATAATACGTATACGCGTTACACGCACACCTTCAGCCAAAACGATACTACACATGTTTTGTCCGTCGATTCGTCGACTCTCGGGACCATTCGGCAGGGATCGTCGTCCGTCATTGTACACATACCTATTTATATATACTATTGAATTTTATAACCTATACCCTATGTATTATTGAACAACTTTCAGTTTTATATAACGACTGGTGTAAATTCTTTGAAATTTAATTTTCTATGCACGTGAGCATCTCCAGGAGGTGATTCTAAACGTGACTGTGCTGTGAGGTGGAATTCTGGATGAAAATAGAGGTTCAATGATGTCAAATTTGTTTGTCGAACCTCTATTTCAGTTTCTTATAACGACTGCTGTGAATTCTTTGAAATTTAATTTTCTATGCACGTGGGCATCTCCAGGAGCTGATTCAAAACGTGACTGTGCTGTGTAGTGGAATTCGAGATGAAAAAGAGGTTCAATGATGTCAAATTTGTTTGTCGAACCTCAATTTCAGTTTCATATAACGACTGCTGTAAATTCTTTGATATTTAATATTCTGTGCACGCGGGAACCTCCAGGAGGTGATTCAAAACGTGACTGTGCTCTGTAGTGGAATTCTGGCTGAAAATTGAGGTTCAGTGATGTCAAATTTGATTGTCGAACCTCAATTTCAGTTTCATATAACGACTAGTGTAAATTCTTTGAAATGTAATACTCTGTTCACACGGGAACGTCCAGGAGGAGCCTGTAAACTCGTTTAGGCATTGTTGTCGATTTTTGTTAATAATTGAAGCCAAAGCAACATTGAATTTACCCTTATAATGCAATTGAGATTCAGTATACGTTCATGTATGTAGAATTTATCCTTAATTCTGTCCTGTGATAAAGTCTATTCCCGCGAGGATGATTCTGGATCAAGCTGTCATTTCCGCGAGGATGATTCTCGATCAAGCTGCCCGTCCGTCGGTGAGCATTTTCCCCCTCTATAAAAAAAAAAAAATCCTGCTGAGATGCAGGAATAACCAGACCTAACCCTGCTAATATGCAGGAATAACCAGGAATAACCTTGCGAAATGCAGACCTAACCTTCCGAAATGCAGGAATAATCTTGGGAAATGCAGGAATAACCTTGCGAAATGCAGACCTAACCTTGCGTAATGCAGACCTAACCATGCGAAACGCAGGAATAACCAGACCTAACCTTCCGAAATGGAGGAATAACCTCTCGAAATGGAGGAATAACCTTCCGAAATGCAGGAATAACCAGACCTAACCTTGCGAAATGCAGGAATAACCTTTCGAAATGCATGAATAAACTTGCGAAATGCAGGAATAACCTTGCGAAATGCAGGAATAACCAGACCTAACCTTCCGAAATGCAGGAATAACCTTGCGAAATGCAGGAATAACCAGACCTAACCTTCCGAAATGCAGGAATAACCTTGCGAAATGCAGGAATAACCAGACCTAACCTTCCGAAATGCAGGAATAACCTTCCGAAATCCAGGAATAACCTTCCGAAATGCAGGAATAACCTTCCGAAATGCAGGAATAACCAGACCTAACCTTCCGAAATGCAGGAATAACCAGACCTAACCTTGCAAAATGCAGGAATAGCCTTCCGAAATGCAGGAATAACCAGACCTAACCTTCCGAAATGCAGACCTAACCTTCCGAAATGCAGGAATAACCAGACCTAACCTTGCGAAAATGCAGGAATAACCTTCCGAAATGCAGGAATAACCAGACCTAACCTTCCGAAATGCAGGAGTAATCAGACCTAACCTTGCGAAAATGCAGGAATAACCTTCCGAAATGCATTAAGTCACGTCTGCGTAAGTCACCCGGTCCGATACCCAGTCTCCGGGTTAGTCGTCTCAAACCAAACCAAACCAAACCTAGTGCTCCTGGCGAGTCGCACGGTGCAAGAGGAATCGTCTGGGAGGCGCCGAGTGCATTTCCCTTTCGACTCGGACAGCAGAGTGGTAGAAACTGCGCCGTCCAATACTACTTTCATGCTTATCGTTCGTCTTTCCTTCTTTCCTGAGTTTCTGTTAATCGTGTGATTGCTTGGCAGTTCCCTAGATTCTACATCTAAACCGAAGGGATCGATGGAACTTTGAGTGTCCATCCATCTCTTTGGTTTAGTAGTGTTTCATGTACAGGGAGATCGATGGAACTTTGATTCCATCTATCTCTCTACGGGTCTCGAAACGCAGCAACCTCCTCGTGGTGAGACCTGGTAATCGGTGAAAACCGAGCTGATAGCTGTGATTGTTAAATATTCTAATTACATATAAGAATTTCTTCAACTTGCAATACTATGGTACAATGTAACTTGGAATGTTGTTTGATTGTTCGTACCGGACCCCAGAACACGAGTACAGTGTTAAGATAGAAGGATAAGTGCAAATTGGAATATTTCAGCGAGATACTCGAACTGATGGGTTTTTGACGATTTTTAAAGTCCTCTCTGCTTCAGCACGTTATTGAACATACCAAGGTACAATTCCTTGGCGTGGTATTCCACGTTACATCGTGAAAGCATGTCTTACACAAATAATGTTGTTGTTTATATAAATTTTTATGTTAAATAAATTTATTTTGCGTTTAATAAACCAAACCTAGGACAGCAAGGTTAAAAGGCGAATGTGTTCTTGATTTGTTGTGATCCTTCTTTCTCGGTCGTTGCACGGAATACGTTTATAAAACGATCTTTAAATTGTTACTCTAACAGAATCATTTGTAAATCGCGGGTTTCGAATGACCTAACTTTTGGTCGATGCATGTACTTGGCGTCGAGACGCTACCGCGTCTCTAGATACCTGGTCTGTGCACTGACTACACGACCATGCATCGGTTCGAATAAACAGTTACAAGAATTGACTGCCATCTTGTGGTGAAATTAGGAATCCGCAACAGCAGAAGTAGTACTTACCACTAGAGGATCATCTTTTCGACTATCCTGCAATTTATCGCGTCAGTTTCGAATTTTGAATTCGCAGAGGGTTAATAAAAACGTGGACCATGTTTCCAGGATCGACTCTACATATCAAAATAATGTAAAAGAAATCCTATACATTCACCAGAAATTTACGGTATAAATTATAGTTATATACAAGAAGCAAGGTAATATTAATAGCCTTAAACACAATTGCCCATTTAGGTCTTTACAAATTAAGAATCTCCAGGCCCCTCGCGGAATTGCAACTGTAATTAACGTTCTATTAAAATGAAAGTAATATTATAACAATTATTTCTCCCCTTCTAAAGCGAGTACTGAGTCTTCTACAGATGATATCTTCTCTTTCTTTCGATCCAATATTATTTTTGCACTTACAATGAACAGACTTGTCAAACTGCCTTCGCATCTCAAAATGGGCAAGCGTTTAGGAGCAACATCACAGTTGTGAATATTACACTATATGATGACATTGTCCCTTGTACATCGCATAAGGTATCGCGGGCAGAAATTGTGTTAACAGGGATGGGGTAAGTAGTTGAACGTTTCATTATCGCCCACGATATTGTATTGTTGTGTATACACCAGTATCGTGCGATAGCCGGATAGACCACGATACTACCTACGTTAAAGTGCTACGGAAGCCCTTAATGTAGTGACCAGGGCTGCACAGGGAGCCTTTTTCAGCGCCTAGCGGTGAGCAACCGGCCGTACGCCGTTACCAAGGGTAGAATCAGCGAGGAGAACTGCAGTAGCGTAGGTGCGGGCTCGTAGGCGCGTAGCGTAAGTATATATAGTTGGGTTCCTTGTGGGGCCCCAGTGCAGAGCAGGTTCCGCAATATAATTCGGTACGGTCATGAAATTTCCAAAACATTTGCTACTGCCGGCATTTCGTATGACTTGACGGTTCGATTTTACTGATAATAAAATATCTATTGCTAATAATACTTATCTTTTCAGCGACACATAAAATAATTAGAAAGTTAATACGATACAAACAAATAACTCGGACACAAAGAAAACAAAATTTTAAGTAACGATATATATCATTTATAAAAGCTAGAGCATGGTATATGAATAAATATATACATATATACAGTACGCATCTGGTGCTCATCATTGCACTTGTAAGTTTTCTTTGTGTCCGAGTTATTTATTTTATTAACTTTCTAATTACTTTATGTGTCGCTGAAAAGATAAGTATTATTAGCAATAAATGTTTTATTATCAGCAAAATCGAACAGTCAAGTCATACGAAATGCCGGCAGTAGCAAATGTTTTGGAAATTTCATGACCCCACCGAATTACATTGCGGGACCTGCTCTGCACTGGGGCCCCACAAGGAACCCAGCTATAATACTTACGCTACGCGCCTACGAGCCCGCACCTACACTACTGCAGTTCTCCTCACTGATTCTACCCCTAGCAACGGCGTACGGCCGGTTGCTCACCGCTAGGCGCTGAAAAAGGCTCCCTGTGCAGCCCTTAACTAACAGGACGGTGCTCCAACTTCTACTAAATACATTTGGCTACTGGAGTTCCATTTTGTCCCCAAATTAAACTGCAATTTTCGATGATAGAGCGACCATGAAACGAAAGTTGTATAATAATGTTGTTACGTATGTGCATAGGCGACTAAGCTCCTTTCGTGAGTGTCAAGAGTCTTTTCTGGGAAATTCCCTAACTCTTTCCTTTCGACAATCAATGCACATACATTCCAAGCGCACAATGTAGATTATCGTAGATGAATCAGGTAGCAGAAACCGCATGCTACGTTCTACTTCGTCATATATTATCCGGAGCCGTCAACAGCAGACAATATCAGATCGAATGATCTGTATTCCTTCCTCAAGGCTTTTCCGTGTTCGATTGAATGCGATTATGTTGCAGTACACATTGAAAGCCCATTTCCACGTGCACCGTGCATTTTCAAAGGATAGAAAGCATTTTACTCTTCGATAATTAATTGAGGAGTTGAAATGGTAAACGATGTAAGTGCCAAAAAAAATGAAAATAATTTTTCAGTGGAAAAGGATGGAAATTCCATGCGGAATACGGTGGCAAAAGTTATAACTGCTACAGTAATTTAGTTCATGCGTTAGGGCTATCGGAAGATAGAGCTGAAATCGTAAGTGCCAATTTCGCTGTGGTGAAAAACGACGAAACTGCCAGCAATCTTCATGACCGTAATCTTTCTATTCCCCTCTAAATCAGTAAAGGTGGAATAAAGACAGAAACACCATAGCGATGCACAATGTGAGTGATAAAATAAACATAAATGCGTTTCCTGTTACTACTGAAATTTTTAACTACTGGCACTTACATCGTTTACCATTTCAACTCCTTAATTTATAGTTATACCGCAAGAGATCAATGCGGCCTAACTTCAAGAATATCTACCCCTCGTTCTACTCACCCTTCATTAATGAGTATAGCGGAACATCGATGGCAGATGAACTTAATTACCAAAGAAAAGGAATAAAATAAATCCGCGAGGGAATCCTCTTACTTTTCTACTCCGTTTCGCTCGATCCCCGTCACGATTATCATCCCCGAGACTTTCCGAGAGGGAGGTTCTCTTACCCCTGGATTACCATTCCCCTTCGCCGTGCAACGGTAATTACGCGATCCATCGCGAATCGATACGCCACCCACCCCGGCCGAGCGGCACTCAATCCTCCCATACATATGCATCCCATTCGAAGTGTCCGATCGTGATATGCATTTGTTAACAAACGTCATCGAAAGCAATAATTCCTCCTAGGTGGACAGTTAACACGCAATCAAACCGATGATTATTCTCTCTAACAGTCGATGATCTTATTGGTCACCAGCCAGGCAGGCCTCCGGTACGTGATATTGTGGCAATCCCATTTGAATTGTTAATACGCGGAGAAAAAATCGCGGCACGCCAATGGGTGTGCGCTATTCACGTGATCGCCAACCGATAATTATCGTAGTTCGATCTTCGCCTGCTGGTTTTTATCCGGATCGCTTCCGTGTCTCCCCGTGGGATCTCCGGGCAAAAGGACCCACATTTCTATGGCGCATCCCCCGCTCGCCGACCTGCCGAATCTGGCCAGCGGGCTCGGTGGAATTGCGAATTTTTTCGAGCCGCGCAGTGTGCTTGCCACGCGGCATCGTGATATAACACGAATCGTTCCAAGTGTGGTAAACGCGCATAATAATGTCGTTCGCCCTTGATTCGCAGGCCAGTGATTTTCCTGTGATAAGAAAAAAAAAAGGATGTGGTAATTTCGCAATATTGCTATTCCATTAAACTTCTACGGATAGGCGTGAATTCTGGTGCACGCCAGCTGCAACGATCGTGTATCAGAGATTCCTTCTCGCGATACGTAATCTGCGTGGAAACGTTCACTAAGTTAAAGACATTTTCCAAGTGCGGCGAGCAGACCGTCCGCTTTCCTCCGTTTGTCAACGTTGGATAGCTCTTTGCGTAAATATATCGTCCACTGCGACATAGGAGAGCTCACGTAACGTCTAAGAGCTTGGGAAGTGGGTTAGCCGCGTGACCAGAAAGCGATGCTTGATCCCGGGAAAGGGGTGAGAAGGAATGGACGAAGCTTTATACGCGCGATTCTCGTGGGCATTCCGTTCTTCAATGAATTTACGTGATTTAAAGTTGCACGAGTGTGGCTCAGTAATCTGACGTGAATTTTACCAGCCGAATTTTCTCACTCCTTTTATGTTAAAAGGGCATCTGCTGTCGGTCCCATTTAATCGATTATAACCAGGGTTGCCACCTCTCCGGTTTTCACCCGGATACTTCGGGTTTTGAAGCAAATCTCCGGGCTCCGGTTTTACTGGAAAAATCTCCAGGTTGTAGAAAAAAATGAGATAATAAGGAATTGTGATATTATACAATGGCTCCAATTTTATATACAATAATATTTATTAATTAAAATAAACAGATACTTTTGAATTCTGAATTGTTTGAGTATAAAAGAATTGCGCATTTGTTTTCCGGATATTCGAGAACAAGTCTTTTTTGCTTTTTCCATCTCCGGACTTATATTCGAATCTCAGGTTGGAATGTGTTGCACTCCGGGATTTATATGTTGATACGGTAGCAACCCTGATTGTAATTCAACTTTGCCTCTGTACGAAAGAGACATTGCTGTCGAACGAGATACTTTCGATGTTCTTCGCGTGTGTTCCTACAGCTGTTGCATTAAAAGCGGTGTACACTACAAGCCTGCCGCAGGAGGTGCATTCTATTTCCTTCTGAAAAACAAAGACCATCAGCGAACCTCTGATATCCCTCCACCTAGAAAGATTTCCCTCGGCCCAACTTAGGCCCGATGCAGACGAGCGGTTTGCGGCAGTTTGCCGCGGCGCTTTTGGGCAGAGCATACATTTATATGAAGCAGCTCACACGGGACGCAAAGTTTTGCGGCTACTAGGCGGTATATTTGCGTTCGTTTTGACGAACGCACGTATTGCTTCACCGCAAATGAACGTAGTGGCAAACCGCTCATCTGCGTCGGGATGTTACCCTTGAGACCATGCGACAATGTTCGATCTACTTTTCCGTAAGGTCAAAACTATGAATAATACTAAGTAGTTTTGACGTAAGTCAAGGTGGTAATTCCAAGTGCCACAGCCTCTATAGTAAACACGTTTGCTCGTCACGCGTCTAAACATAGAACGAAATTCAGGATAATAAATTACCAGAACGTGAGAGAACTGTACTAGAAAGACCGACGGGTTTATGATGGATATCGTTAAAACCATATCCCTGTTACAATGTAGAACGGTGATATAGGGAGGGAAAAAAAAGAGACACCACGCGAAAGGGTGCTCTGAACAATCGCCGCTGGATATGCGCCGCAATGCTCCGCGATCGCCGCGAAGTAAATAGTAATTAAAAGCGGCGCACACTCGTTACCGATCGCGGTATCAATTAAAACTGGCCGTGCTGAATATCAATTGCACGTAACTCCGTATCGTGTCTATGAATTTCATGCGCCTTTCGCAGCCGCACATCGTGGAGGGAAAAGAGTCGGAGGGATTCTTGGCGATTAATAGAGAGAATGATAGGAAACGCGTAAAAACGCGTTAGATAGAGGCGTGGCGAAATAAGTGCCTCGTATTGGTGTACACCGGCGGCGAGATAAAAATCTAGCCTTGCATCGCAGGTGTGGTCTAGCGTAGTATAATTTTTACGCTGGTTTCGCGTCGCTGCAATATGAGTAATGACGACTTTATGGGTCGGCCGCCGCTCATTACGAACAGTAATTCTGAAATTGTGCACGGTGCCGTTCAACTCGACCGCGTTGCACGCAAAACCGACTGTTTCCCTTTCTTATTTTCTCGCCGCAATTTAACGAATCGCGGCGATGTATGAATCGACAAAGTAGACGATAAACGTGCCTAAAAGACACGCGCCGCCGATATAAGGCAGACATTACGTCCCCATAGAAAAACGCCCCCGCGCCGAAGTTCGCGCGAGCGGTGTTTTGTAGAGATTTTAGGTAAGCAGGAAATCTCGTGGCGCAATAACATTGCCCTTGTTCTATATCGTTTCTTTGAACGGTCCGCGCTCAGACCTGTGCAAAAGCGGAGGCCACACATCGTGTAGAACGGAAAAAGCATGGTCTACGAGTCTACAGTGTTGAAACTACCAGCGATCGTTTTGGCCAAATTCTCGTATAATTCTTTAAAAAATTTAGGGTTTTTTTTAAAGGAAACTGTAACACTTGGGTAAAAAGTATTTTTGGAATTGATTTATACATCTTTTAAGATGATAGCATTTTTTTATTGTTTTCTTTTTAAGTAATTGACGAGTTTCCAAAAATTCTTTCAGGTTTCATTTCGTAAATGAACTTGCTATCGTATTATCAACTTTCATAAGTATTGGTTCACTCAATTTTATGTTATTGAGCATAACAAATTACCGGTTTCAGGGCACTTTTATTAAAACATGTACCAATCATCGATTACTTTTAGAAAAACTTTCTATTTTTGATTTCAGATGAGCCGATCTTGAAATATCAGGTACACCGTGCTTTTATCACCGTCAGAGTTATAGCTATTTATTCAAGATTAGGGGAGAGTGGGGTAATGGCGGTCAATTAAGCAATAAGTGTAATAAAACCGAGATGTAAGGTGCAATATTTCTTGAAAATGATTTTTTTGTAAACTTAAACCATCAACCCATTCGTAGGATACGAAAATAATTAATTTTATATTGATTTATTCAATGAAATTACAAAATACAGAAAATATGTGTTTGACCGCCATTGTCCACACCTACGGGTAATAGCGGTCACGTTGCGGGCAATTGCGGTCTAGAGACTGCTAAATTGTTCGCATATGTATCCAATATCCATCCGCCGAGTCCCATCCACAAGAGATGCATCGAAACCACATTTCGGAAGCCCAATTGGCTTTTCCAGTTGTTCTAGGGCGTATTTTTGCCATCTACAGAATAAAATTCTTCTAATGAAGAAAAATATTTATATTCTACACTGGGGAATAATGGTAATCACGTTGCGGGCGCTAACTGCCAAGCGACCATCATTGCCCGCACACGTTTTCATTGATAAAATTGAAGATTACACAATTAAATTAAATATATTTATATTAAATTCAATTCTAATCATTTGCCTTGATGGTAGGTATATCTGTCTTCACGTAAACTTGAAATATAAAAAAAGGTTAAAAATTACTTAGTATTTATCTCTTACGTTGTGCACACAAAATATAACATCAACGACATTTAAAACACAAAAAGGCTTGTTTTCTTTGGTTGCTTAGCAATGATTAAGGCGAGGTCGTTCGACAATACAGCGAATGATGTCGTGGAACGTAGAGAAAAGAAATTGCACATTTCGGACATGCCGTTTTATGATAACAATACTGACCATCATTGCCCGCTGACCGCGATTGCCCCATTCTCCCCTACATCGGAGAAAAGACAACAAAAATTTTGTTTATCTTCCTAAAATATGTATAAATCCATACCAGAGAGACTTTTCACCTTGTCTGTTACAGTTTTCTTTCGAAAGAATCCTCCACATTTCTGAAGTTCTTACGCGGGAATGTACCCTTAATAGATGTCAGTATCAGATATGCCCGGTTATTCACTGCTTATTGAAACGCAAGGCCATTCAGTGTGCCTGTTGTCCAGTATCCAAACGAATCTGCTACCAATCCGTGCATGACGATTCTCGATACAAATAATTAATAATTAATTAGGTTGCCTGTTTACCATTGGAATTTAGGTATATAGATCCTCCCACTCGCGGGTGGCCGCTAGTTGTTGATGCGCGTTATGAGCGTCGAGGTCGATGATTATGTAAAATAAAGGATAAAAATGATCATTCAGCAAGGAGGTAGGAGTGCTTAGACGCTGCGATAGCCGGTATGTTGATTTATTACTGGCGTTGGAATCACTAATATTGGTTGTTGTTCCGTTCGATCTTATAGATCTGCAGTTTATTTAATAATTCATATGTTGTCGCATTCGCTCGTCTTTGCACACGTACATATATTTACAGTGCGCTTTACAATATTGACATATGCAACGTACGATTAATCGAAGGGTCCATTTAAATCGCTTGCAATTAGTTCCATAGGCGTGTGCGACAGAAAGCACTCCGTGGACTACGTGACGAAAGGTATGATCTGCGATACGCGATCGTAATCTGCGAGTCCAAAGACTTCTTGAATAATTAAGCATCGTTTTAATGTTGCTGGAATAGCCAAGCATCCGGTCGCAGTTAGCATAATTAATTGCACGTTCCTCTGTTCCTTCTCCCGGTTCTCGAGCCGTGTCTCGTTCTCCACTTCATTCTCTCATTCTGCACTTTAAGTTCTCATAATGAGCCGGCTGCAAACGTGTCCGCCGTTAAACTAAATCGATTATAAATCTTCGAACGACGATATCGGCGGCCGATCAACATTTTCCCCATAGTTCCTCTTTTATTAACGCGCGCGTGTCCGGCGATTATGCAAGGATTCGAGCAGTCGCGTGGCTTTGTTCCGTGTAACTCGAAAGCCTCGGAATATCGTAATCTAATTAAGGCACGTTCAATGATTCATCGACACCGGTGATGGATCGCCTTCGACGCTCTGCTTTCTCTTAATAACGATCCGCGCTGGAGAATAACGCGTTTCATGGAGAAACCGTGTAATTGGAGGGCGGTAATGGACGGGCCCTTAGAAAAGGTGGGACAGAAAATTTCATGAAATTTATTCTGCACTTCGACGTCATTCTCCATTTGAATTTTTCTTGGACTTATTGGGACGGTCGCTTTAAAGCAGTGTTTCCCAACCTTTTTTGAGTCGCGATCACCTTTTATAATATTCAAATAACTAAATTTATAAGGTAAAGCAAACACATTAAAAATAGATATTTCAGAATATAATTCCAACTTAATGATATTAAAAAAAAAATCGTGGCGCCCCCATGAAACCACTGCGCGACCCACAGATTGGGAGTCGCTGCTTTGAAGGATACAGAAGAATAGTCTAAACTAAAATTTGCTTACACTTGACGCACAGTACTTCCTACGTACTTTATATGAAATTATAGATTATAGGGTAGAGTAGTTTGTAATCCACATACTTGTGCAGTCAATATCGAGGAGTGAACGAAATCATATGAGGAAAACTTAAAGGTTAGCAATTATGACGTTCATAGAGTGTGACAGGTCGACAGGATAAAATGTGTAGAATTTTCCTCTTGATAGTTATGGCGCGCACGTAGGCGTGGAAAGTATCAGGCAAGGGCGTTTAGTCTAGAAATTCTGCATTTTTGTCTTATCCTCCTACGTTTCACCATCATAAATCGAACCGATGATCGTTATTCCGCTTTGCTGTCAGTTTCCTTGGAAATCCATTATAGAAAGGAGTTGCCATAGGCAAGGTAACTGAATTTGAAAAGTACTTTTTATTAAGTACTATGGGAGGGAATTTTTGGAAGATTATTCATGAACCTTCCTGCGGACTTGGTAGACTTCTAACGAACGAACAGAATAGCTATTTGGCAATATTTAGAGAAGAATAACTTAATCGCGCAAATACCAGTTACGATAAGGGGAATCACTCGATCAACCGTATCAGAAGCAATGTAGCTGGTATGCGAATGAATCGAATATATATGACTTGTACGAACGAGGTAGTGGCCATTAACTGAATTAAATAAGACGAGGTCGCATACTTGATTTAATACGTACCTATCCCCGGTTGCCAATTAACTGCAAGGCATTGATACATGAAGCTGATTCAAGTTAATGAGCTACTTTTCGAGGAATTTTACAACTGCAATTTTCATAGCGATGGAAAGCATATATATATATAATTATATATCGAATTTTGTGAAAAGATTAATTAATCTTCGTTTTCGTGAATCAATATCTGGATTCTAGATCCATTTTTAAAAAAAAAAATGACTGTATATGTTTCCTGCAACAAATTTTTCACGCTTTCGGAAACATGTAAAATGGTACATTTTACACTCCTGCTCCGGGGTCCAGATATATGATTCTGTGTAAAATAGAGCTCATTCACTTTCGAGGGTAACTCACAAGAATACTTCGAATCTAAAGCCACTTTTCGATCTGTGGGGTGATAAAATTTTGTAGCGTGATCGTTCTAATTACCCCGTCACGTGTTAACTGCCCGTCGGTAATCTTATTGCCTGATATGAATGGTAAAAGCGATTAAAGTGGAATTTACTTATAAATTTTTAGAGGGAGAAACCTACTGGGTAATATCGACTTCTCGATTTGATCGCAATAGCAACAACTATTTTCCCCTCATTTTCGTACTAACGCAAAGGAAAATTTCAAAATTTCCCTTCTGGTTACACACACCGGGCAAAGATACGTTGCGATTTATTTTACACAGCACGTAAGTGAAGGTGATTTTTCCATCCTAATGAATAGCATGTACAATAGAAGTAAACTTCTATCAGTCGAGGAACTCAAAACGTGCATTTACCACACTTCACTGAATATCGTGCCTCGAAGTCATTTACAAGCAACAATTTGTGGCCGGAAAACTCGCGTTCTTTTTGCATCGTAAATTCTATTCATTCCTCCCAGTGGAGGTATCGTAGATTGTTCGTTGCATAATGGTACGATTATTGTAATTGGTCACCAATTTTTTGCCGTTTTAAACCATCCAATCCTTTGTATTACCACTTCTCGAAGATTACTTACGCCTTTGCATTACGGCATTAGATATTAGGCGCGAGCTTCAATAGCGTTACGCAATTGGAACCTTCCAGAATTCTCTGAGAATAATTGAAGAGTTCCGGTAGAAAACATTGTAAGTGCCAAAAATCAAATTCTACACTATAGTATTAGGTACCACTTGCCCGTAGAACATTTTCTAATAAAAGATATTTTTTACTTAATTTTCCTTCGACTCTTCAATTATTATAAATCGTTTTTCGAAATTGGAATAAAAGCGAACGAAACTGTACTTCACAAATATCAACGGACGGCCCAAGGAAATCTTAACACAAACTTAATTATGATCGTACAATGTTAAAATAGAAATTGTAGTAACTCGTGCTGTATATGAAATCAATGTAAACGTACGTCAAATCATGGACACAATGTTTATGTGCTTGACTTTGGCAGTTTCCCTTTCTCCAGCCATTATGCCGGGATACATTGGCGTCCTGTAGCAACTCATCATTCGTGCATTGAGTCGAGACAGACGCGAAACGACAGGTGTTTACCTTTTAAACTGTAAAATGATTCCGATTTTCGGAGCGGTATTACTGATCGGCGTGATGGTAGCGTGCGTTGGACCACGGTATTACTGCAAGAAGCGGAAAGAAAATAATGGTAAGTCTGAACTACCCACATTGCGTATACAGGTGATTATTCCCCTGTCCATACAGCACACACCGTTGCATGAAGGTTGCAGGAAGGTTCCATGTGCGTTGCCGTGCAATGTTCCACAGGGGCGGACATAGGAAGATTCCTGCAACATTCCAGTAATATTGCTGGAGCGTTCCGATGTTGCACCGCAACCTTCCTGCAACGGAGTGTGCTGTATGGGTGGCGATGGTAAACGAGTAACTAAGATGCAGCTGTGTTTAGTTAGAACACGAATAAAAGAATTTGTGTAAAAGTAGCCAAAGACATTACTTCAAAATTGTCTATAATATATTGTGCAAAATGCGTGTGAAATATATGGGGTCGAGTGTATAAAAATATACATATATATTTGAATATATCCGTTACGTAGTCAACGTGTATAACCTTACGTTTCGTATAACATACATGTATGTATGATACTTCTCATCCATGCACATTTATATAAAATCCACGGAATCATAAATAATCCTAATCTCAAATTTATATACAATGAAGAAGCAAGTTGAATAGATGCGTATCTTGTACTGACGTTGTTAATGAGTTAATGAATGGACATTTTTGGCATTCCATTGCCGTTTTTATTCATGAATCGAATAAGCGGCAAGAGTAAAGGGAATGCCGGCGCGGTGATTGGTTTTACAAGCACGTTTAATTGGTCAAATAAAAGTAGAACGAATTTTTAGATAGCAAAGAGCCGATCGAGGGAGAAACGCCTTTGGTTCATATAAAGATATCGCATCCCCATCGAGGCCAGCTCACGAACGACACCTACTCCGATGTTTACGATAGCAGACGGAATTCTATTGATTTGAATGACGCTAAGGAAATGAAACAGGTTGTGCAAGAAGCAGAACCGGTTTCCGCGGAAGAGGCACAAATTGTTTCTGTGATACCACCCCGCGAGCGACGCAGGTATGGGGGAATTTAATAATTAATGAAGGGGTCCATTTTCATTAATCAGGGGTATATATCTCCAAGTATCTTTAGTTATTCGTATAATATAATTAAATGCAAAAAGAGATGAAATACTACCTAGATTAAATATGAAATAGAATTTCGCGGTTGAAGAGTTTCATTCACTCAATAGATAATAAACTATATATAAATAAATAATAGATAGTAAACTCATCGTGGTCACACGGAGTGTGTCGCACCCCAAGTGCAATTTCCGAATTCAAATGTCGCGTCTTTATTACTTCCAAAGGGGATTTATCGTGAAAAAAAATAAATAAATCGCGTTTTTCCACAACCGTGGAAAATCGCTATTTTTCAAGTACAAATGTCATCCTATCCAAATTTACATTTTTAGAAAAAAACTATTATAGAGCATTACGAATATAGAATTATCACTGAGAAGTTAAGATTCAAAAATACGAAAATGGTAACGCAAAAATGACGCTGTAATTTGTGATTATAAGAAGGTGTGACCATAAAGGATTAAGGGAGGATTGCGCTTTGTTGGGCCGAAAATAGGTAATTCTTTGTGAATTTTTTTATACAAAGAAGGCACTACATATTAATTAGAGTTTTGGCAGGCTGTTTCATTGTATCGTGAGCTATTGTTTTGAATTTTTGTGTGACAGTGGAAAAAAAGGATGGCAGATACAGCGTGCTGACTGAGAGCGTTGAACAAAAATCGGCTGGTGCTGACGTTGACGGAAAGTGCTGTAAGGATTATCTGAAACACAAAACGGAAGAGATTCTTAATCTATATGAATGTGGCTATCTGTGGTAGTAGATTTATTACCGTATCTGTTACCTTTCCTTTTTTATTTAAAGAAGTTTTCCTGATTTTTGGCAAAACCTTTGTCAGACACAAATCAGGGCGCTTCATCTTCTTCAAAAGGCTGGTATTTCAACATTTTATTATTTTTCTTAATGCATCTACTACCACAGGTATCCACATTCATATAGATTAAGAATCTATTTTCCATTTTGTGTTTCAAATAACCCTTACAGCACTTTCCGTCAACGCCAGGACCACCTGATTATTTTTCAACGCTCTCTCTGTATCTGCCATGATCTTTTTGCATTGTTACACAGAAATTCAGAACAATAATTCAAGATACAATAAAACAGCCTGCCAAACCTCAAATTAACTTGTCGAACCGTTTTTGTACAAAAGAACCGCAAAGATCACCTACTTTCGGCCCAACAAGGCGCAACTGCCCCTTAATGGAATAAAATGTTTCAGAATATCAACGAGAATTTGGTCGCCCGCTCTGAGAAACCAGCTTGAGAATATCACAAATTCCTCTTCGGAAGTGTCTGGTGGAAATATGAAAGTGGTGCAAGCACAGATTGAAGCAAACCCTAGAGCCCTTGGGTCAAGCAGCCATGAGGCGTCGGGGATGCACGAAAGCAAATCATTTCCACCGGATTACAGCACTTCCCCCGGATTGATTCTCGATCGGAATTATCTGAGCGATGAGAAGAGGAGGAAGAAGTCATCGATTGTTGTGAAGAAGCTGAAGAATCTGAAGAGGACGCTGATTTGCACGAGGTTAGCGCGCAAACTTTCAGCAGTCATTGTAATCCTCATTTCCCTGCTCAAACTTAGGCGGAAACTTTATTCGCAGATCCGATAAGTCGACCCATTTCAAAGAGTACACAGACGACGAGACCCAGAGATTGAATCTTCCAGTCCCCGTTGCCAATCAATGTTTGCCAGTAGATCACTCGACGATGGTGCGCAAGAGTCGAGTCGTAGATGTGTCGACGTCGACTAGGATAAGTGGCAACATTTCAGACATGAAAGGACAGAATGACGAAATCGTTAGGAAGCCCAATAATTCGAGCAGGAGCGATGATGCTTGCTCGAAGAAAGCAGAGATCGATCGTCCCTGTTCGAATTCGGGCGGCCTGCGGGAAATGGTCTCGCTGATCAAGCGTCGATCTGTCAATGGAAAGTCAGTATGCGACGTCAGGATCAGTGGCTTAACGATGAACCAGTCCGACTTGGTGGATCTGTTTGAAGCAACAGGAGGCGCGACTCGGTCGGCGTCCATCGTGACGACCAAGGAGGCTTCGATAATTTCTATCAAATTTCAACGTCCGGGGAACAACAGCAGAGAGGCGCACGCAAATGATAGTTCGTTCATCGAAAGCTCGCTAAATAAACTGTTCAACATCTTGCCAGAAAGATTGGAGGAGTCAGCGCTTTTCAGGCTGTTCCAATCGAAAGAGCAGCCGAAACCGCCCAACCCTGCACCTCCATCTATCAAAATCTCTGATCACTCGGGAACATTGGGCAGGTCGAGGAACGAGACTTCTTACCTAGCACTTCCTAACGTCAGAGCTAGAATACCTGGACAGAGTCAGCAGCACGTCGAGAAGATCAGTAACTATCGTACGTCGAGATTCTTGGAAGAACGCCGAATATGAGATCGCATTGACGATTTTTATCGAGGGACGGGTATAAGGTGCTTTTTTCGACGAATTAATCTCTTCCAAATTCCGTGAATCGGCGCAAGAATCCTTGCCACGATTCTTCGTTCTCCTTGCAATACCAAGAATTATTGCTACTTGCGCGACACGAGAGTTTTTATAAAAATTCTTGCGGTCGTAGCCTGACATCTGTCACTGGAGAGGAGAAGGAAATTCTCGAAGGAAACACTTTGTACGTACAAGGTGCGAATGGTAACGACCACATCAATGCTTTAATCCGCGGTATATCGAAATAGGTGTAGCAACTTACGAAAATAACAATTTGTTTTTAACCTTCGCAATGGACGGCGCCTGGGCTCGAGCAGACTCACGCGTCGTTTTGAGAGCAATTCGGATACTAATACTAACGATCACAAGAATATAAATCCACGCTGCATCGACGTGTTTGTAATTAAAGTAAGTAGTTAATAAGTGTATTGCTACCGCATTCTCGCCTACGATCTTACAATTCTTGCAACAAGGTCCGTCAAGGACCGATAGAAGTAATGTAGAAATATAAATCGATTTTATAGAATTACATTTCAATAACAAATCGAAAGCAACATGTTGTTAATTCGTCTTGCATTTGTTCGCGCCTCAGTTGAAATTGCGCAATTATTAAGAATCGTCCGCACGTGAACTATTTTGCTCCTCAATTCCTTGGTTACATAAAATCCCGAGCTTACCGCCCGACACAGTTTTTCAAACATACCAAGAAGCTTAATTAGCCGCATTGCCTCGCGATAATTAAAAGTTTAGTTACCCTTTTTGCCGCGATCGTGAAACGGTGGCACGGCAATTGTTATGTAAACCGACAGGAGAACTTCAGCAATCCCGCGTGGTTTAATGAAATTTAATTACCACCGTGCAGGTAATAGGAATTCACGTCGAAAAAATGCTTGGAACAAGTGTCGACGATACGAGAGTCGCCTCCATCTTTTTCCACGTAGAATCGTTTAGAAGACACACGGCTAGCTGAAAGGAAAACGTTCTCCAATTATCTCCATTGTTTTGGTCTTTATAGAAACATTCTTCTTTACGACAATAGCTTGCGGATCGCGCGTTCGTTATTACTTTATAAATTCATCCGCTATCTTGATTCAATTGAGGAAGATTCAGCGGCTCTTGCTCGTCGAGGTGCGCATTGACACGATCAGATAGTACATACCCCAGCAAACGGAAACCGACGAATACCCCGCGAGACTGCCGCAAACACGATTATTGCTCAACGTAAACGATGGTCATAAATCAATCCATCGTATCTTCTCGTTACGCGATCAACGCCTTAAACTGGGGAAATCATTTTCGCAAATCGCTCGCCGATCAAGAAGCGAAATTTGATAGGGTAGATGTACCGTTTGTGGCCATTGCACGGTTTTTGGCCATGTGCATAATTATCTTATTTCTAAATTGCTCGCAGATCATTATTATGTGGAGAATTTCACATCATAGATATTTTGTTTAGTATACCGCCAGAAATATAAGGTTACATTTATTGCTTACACGAAAAAATATTATATTTTTTAAGAAGTGGCCAAAATTGGTACAATACCTTAAAGTGGCCACAAATGCTGCATCTACCCTATATCAACGATAATCGACTAAACAAACCTTATTTCGCTATTTTCTACACTTTTTCCACAACCAGTCATTAATTAATAGCTTAAAGGAACTAGGCAGTGAAATCGCTCAAAAATCAAGTATTTTTGCGAATTAATTACGAGGAGATGAACGCAAATACAGACTTTTCCTTTTACACAATGTTTATTACTATCCCGTAGAGTCAAAAAATATTTGTTTACCTACATATCTATTTTACAAATGGAGCAACACGAGGGTGATTACACAGTGGTTTAGAAAAAGTGTCTTTGTGTTTGTCTTGATATTCAGCTTAAAAATAAAGATACAACGGTTTCCTCAGAATATCTTTCTCCTAGAACCCATACTTTAGAGAGAAGCTCTGAAAAAAGAATTGAACGAAAATTATTAAAATAGCGAGTGGGGTCGTAAGAGCGAAGTTAGGATCAGGCGATTTGTACGATAAATGTGGATTTTCGTGGTGCACAGATGACTGTTTTTTATCTCGGAAACCAGAGCTGTTACACTTTATGCTGCGGTACATTCCAGAAAGGAATATATTTTGAACATGCTAAAAAAGTTTCAAACCTATCCGAGCCTCAGATTCTTCGCAATCAGGGCAAAAGCACAGAAAGAACGCCCCCACACATCAGACGACTGTAGCGCCGTCATATACATGTATACATTATCAAAACAAAATTCTTTACAGTTTATGGTATTAATAATCATTACCCACAAGTACTAGACACAATTTGTATTCACCCCCCTGTAATTAATTCGCAAAAAAATACTAGGTCTTCGAGCGGTTTGACCACCTAAGTAGTCCCCTTAATAGCTTACTGACTGCTACAAGCTTAATTGCTGCAGCTATCTAAAACTGAGTTGCCAGCAATCGTGTATCCTGCTTGTCGCCGCAACAATTACGCGATGGAGGCATAGGCTCTAACCACGTACTTCATGCAAAACGAACGTTAGACGAGCCTGAGTTAAAGTGAGGCTATTAGCAGTATTCTCGTGGTTTGGCTCGGAAACACCTTATCTCCGTGTAAATCGTTGTGCAATTAGTAATCAAGCTTCCCACCGTTAATTGATTTGAATCACACGGTCACGCGGAAGCGAGCCATTGTGCCGGCTACTTTTTCCATCGATAGCTTCTAGGCAATTTTTATCCCGTAACCAGCGTGTGTCCGCTATCACTATTAGGACAAACGCGTACAAATATCGATGCTGCCTCCGATTGACGTACAATTCTCGGACGGCCGCGCGTCACGGCAGACATATTCCTTTGGATAACGATCTCCGTCGACCATCGGTTATGTTAGCAGCCGCTGGCTTGAGGCTATCACCTGCGTCGTTTACTCTCTGACTAACTCGCTTTGCTCGCTTTCTGAGAAGCGAGCATTGAATACCAAGAGCCGAGTTAAACAGCTCAGATTTACCGAGATTTGAATCAGGTAGGTGGTTAGATTTGAAATAGGATTCCGCTGGAATCGCCGAGACGCCAAAGTGCCCGTTAGGCTAACTTCGCAGGATTTATCGATCGGTTTACATGCATTAATCGATGGAAAAAAGGAGGCACACTACAAGAAGCGTGTAATAAGTAAGATTTATGTCGCTTTTGTGGTGTTCTCCGAAGGACACCAGTTAAAGAACCTCGTTATTTACCGTTTTTTTTTTGTTACCCTCGGCTCTGTGGTTGCACGCTTCGATGGTGCTTCCTGTTCCGGTTCGCAGTAAAAGGCCAATTCGCCAGACAGTCGCCGATAACCAGAGGCCCTATTGCAAATATATGTATTTTGATATAAATGTCGATTCCCTCGAACGTGGCCTTCTTATGGACACATTATCATCGCGTTCGCGGAAACGAGGCAGGAAGTCTGGCCGAAAAGAAGACGTCAACGTTCCCATTCGAAATACCACCTGCCCGTTTCCTCGTCAGCGGGTTCGATCATTGTCGATTTTACCGAAAACGAATGGCTTCACTCGCGCCACCCTGCTCAACAAACCTGATTTAAAATTCAAACGGAACAACGCAAGGCCGCGCTGGCTCTGTCCACGTGTCGGAGCATTCGCGGGATGATTTATAAAATTAAACGCAAGGCGGAACGAAACGATGGCCGCGTACGCTTACCTGGAAGCGACGTTATTTGCTCCCCTTGTCCGCAAGTATCTTTAACGGAGGAAAGATGCACGCGCGTGCACGTATCGATGTATGCGCAAAAGTGTGAGGCTCGAACGTTGTAAGGACTATTAAGAGCCAATTGCTCGTTTCATAGATCGATTAAAGGGAACGATAAGATCAATCTGTGCAATTGCGAGGAGGCTCGTTTCGCGAATAATTCAACGTTGATCGACGGTAACGATCGACGGGTTACATAATTGATTTATTCCCTACCGCCGATCGATAACGATAATGTACGCCGGCTGTCCATTATCGCGATATTTTCTCTTTGCTCCTTTTCCTCCGTTGATGCACGTGATTTCGCGACAGGTTGGTCCGTGGACGTGGGCAAACCTGTCCAGCAACTGTGCGAGCAGGCCCCTTGCAGACCTTGAATTCTCTTATCCCGGTTAGGCACTTGATCTCCCATAAATAGGTGGTTATCTGCACGCTGCACATCTGTTTAGACAAATCGTTATTTACAATTTGAAGCGGGTCCACGGTGCGACAGAGCGGCCGGAGAAAGCATTAATCATGTATCGGGCGCCAGACGCGGACATAATGGTGATCGATCACTGCGCTTGAATGAATTATAATCCTGTAATTGATATGGTGACAAAGAGATCCCCGGTGAATGAAGATGCTCGTGCTCCTGTTTCTACACGTTGTTTAGAGTGTTGAGACGTCTGAACTGGGAGTTACACTTCAGGATCGCTATCATCGCTGCGGATAGTTATCAACTCTTCTTATTTATTGCAAGATGGTTTTTATTACCGCGCCGAGTATTTTCTGCCGTAATCCAAATACATGGTGCGGATCCTTGAAGATTATTAATGGCGGATCGAACGATTATCGGTACGTCTGCTTCCTTGAACGTGTCGTGTGTGGATACTTGGAAATCATAAGCAACGTAATAAAGCATCTAAATCTGGTGTTGGCAGCGTGGCGAACGTGTTATTAGTGACTAGTAACGCGTGCAGTTAACGAGGTCCAGGCGTCGACACACTTATTCATCCACGTACAAGAGAATATTGCATTTTGCTCCTTTTCCGTTCATGACAATTGTCTGTGCTTAAGGGGTCATTCTACTTTGAACAGCCGAAAAATTAAGCTACTTTTAAAGGTATTTTTCTCAGTAAAGGCAATATATAATGAAATAAATATTTTTGGTATTCATTAAGCTACTCTTATATTATTAAAAAAAATTTCAAAGAATTTTTGCAATCTGTTTTAATTGTTGTTTTACAGTGTCAATATGGCACCTTAGAAAAGAGGTATGTTCACGGCGTAGGTGATTTTCCGGCTCAGGCTTAGTTATCCGAAACAAGAAATTCCAAAAGATTCTTAGTCTGTATGAGTGTTGCTACAGCCCCTAGCTTAATTAACAATTTTTGTTGAAAAGAAGGAAAATGGCACCGGTTTGAAAAAACGTTTGACAAAACACCCAAGAGGATGTATTCTCGGGTGTTCCATGAGAAATATCTCGGTTATTTCTCGACAACAATTGTTAATTGAGCTAGGGAATATAGCGACACTCATACAGATTAAGAATCGTTCGGAATTTTTTGTTTCGGATAAACCTGAGCCGGGAAATCACCTACGCCGTGAACATACCTCTTTTTTTAGGTGCCATATTGACGCCGTAAAATAACAATTAAAACAAATTGTAAAAATTCTTTTAAATTTTTTTTGTATAATATAAGAGTAGCTTAATAAATACCAAAAAGATTTATTTCATTATATGTTGTATTTACTGAGAAAAAAATCTTTACAAATAGCTTCATTCTTCGGCCGATCATAGTACAATAGAATGCAATGGTATGAATGGGGTGCTTCACAAGCAAATAATTGTGCGCGTCGTGGCATTTTCGTGGACCTTCGCGCAGTCTGTTCACCAGCAGTATGACTTTGAAGAATTCAATCCCATGGAAAAATGTTTCAATCCCATGGAAAAAACACCTCAAGGTCCTATAGGATCGCGGTATATCCGTCGTCTATGTTTTAATTGCAGGATAATCTGAACGTTCCACTAGCATTTTTCTTAGTACAGAAAAATATTGCGTTCCATTTCGCAACGCTTTCGATTACATTCATGGAACGTGTTCTCCATGAAGTATCATAACGAGCTGTAGTCCTACTTTTGCTTTTTCATCGCAACATAAAAGCATGAAAAGGGGGTAAGTTGATAAGATTGTAATGTTTTCATCATCGGCATGCTTCTCTACAGATTATCTTTCTCCTTCGAACCTTTCGTAATACAACTCATCTACCAACCTACCCACTTTACCTAATTCTAAAACAATGACTGTCGATTCCCTAAAATAATTAAAAATACTTCGAGTCGCTCTTGACCAATGTATCACACGTTCGCTACCACGCATCACACATATGTGACGCGCCAATTCTTCGCGATAGCCTGCAGTCACTCATACGTGAACACCTTTGGCACAGTTTTGTAGCGTCTCGAGTTAATAGCTGCTAGGCTTTTCCTACAATTTTTCCCATAAACCATATCGCTCATTTGCTGCAACAACGACACAACTCGAAATTTGCAGTTTCCGAACTATTATTAATATAGAAAAAGCGGCTGTCGTCTAACAAGACTTTTTGAACCCGTTTCCCCCAAAATCGTGAATTCTTAGTTATGTTGTTGCAGCAAATAAGCGATATGTTGTTAAGCAGCGTTACTCGGATTATTAAAAATGGAAGTGTATTTATCAGTTTGTACACGGTTTTACATCAGTTCTCTATTTAATAAATAATGTTAATTTGAAGTATGTTAATTGAGTTTATTGTAACTAAATAAATATTACAAATTGGCACTATGACAGCAAAATTTTCTAATTTACTACATTTTATGTGGGTGCAAGTGAAAATTTGTCGTATATTGTACAAAACTACAAAAAAAAACAAAGCATGGTATGGATCAATATCCCATCTTATTCCCATCAGATATTGCGAATAAAACAAAAGCAGAGAATTGCGACGTTCGTCAAGGAACAACATCGGAACTCGTTTGCATCCCAGCTACTCGGGGCATTTCTCTCGATCCTTTTCTTCAGGATCCCCGTAAACTTGTTGCGCCGTGTATACATACATATGTACACGTTAGAATTTTTGATCCTTGAAGAGTCCGTTGCCACCAGTAGGGTATTGCCAGCGGGTAAAAAGAATCGTCAGGGATTGTTGTGAAGGTTCACCTTGGCAGAGCCGAGAACGCTGTATATCTGCCCGCAAAACCCAGGGGTCCAGTATAAATTTGTACCCTTTGTTTTAACCGCATGCTGCACAACAGGTCCCTTGAATACGCTCTAATGAAAATGTAACGACGGGTGCGTCGGAATCCCGGGGATACGTGGAAAGAGCAATTACCTGACACCGATCGAATTCACCTGACCGATGAATCTCGATCATTATGATTAACCGCTCGAATGCAATACCTTGTGCCAGCTAAACGGATTTCCAGGAATCGATTATTATTTTCTTGCGGTTCATCCGTTTCAAATTTGCGGCTCGTTGCGTCATTTGCACACATCGCGACGAAATCATGTATCTTTTATCACTGACGATCCTGTACGGTATCTTTCGATGAAGATAGCAAGACGGAAATACCTGTGGAGGAAGATGGGCATTTAACTGAAACCACGAGATTTTCTAGAAGGACGTCAATGACCTGCTCAGGTGAGAAGCGGTATGAAAAGATTCGCGGGGAAAACCGACCGCCACATCTGCGTGAGCAGATTCCATTGAGGACTGTATTAAATATCAGGGAATATTATTAAATTCAGACAGATCATTTAACTGCTGGTTTGCTGGATCGACGTTTGAATTTCTCGATGCAACCGATTTCGATCAATAATTCATTCTTCCACTTTCGGTGGACTGCTGCAGAGTTGGGCATTAACTAAATAATACATTATTTAAATAACGGATCGAATAAAAGTTACTTTAACTTTAACATCATTATTCGACGTCAAATAATTTTCTGGCGCGTATTCGTTAATCCGGGTTAACTTTGCTCGACACACGACGAATCATCTTTTTAACTTGTATTCTTTATTAGAAATTTTTATGTAAATAAAAACTTTTTCCATCCCTGGACTGCTGCGAAAGTCTTATTTTCCTGCAGTCCCGCTGCAAATCGAATGCGATTGGAGTTGCAGCCGTTAGAGGTTCGTACATTCGAGCGGCAGATAATCAGAAGCATTGATAACAGGATTCCGTCGATCAGCTCCGCGCACAGCAGTCACAAAACCTTTCAACTCGGCACTCGGTCGCGTTTACTGTGCCGCAATGCTCGCGGTTACATACATTCTAAATAATTACAATAATTAATGATCAATTTGCAACTCACTGTCTTGGGCTGCATTCGAGATGCATGCAAGGTCGCCAAGCATACGTAGCACGCGTGCCTCGTTATATCACAATCCTGATAGCCGGAGCACACCGTACGAACAGCGCGGAACTTTGCCGTGTATTGCACGCCGCTTGTCCTTACTTGTCAACCCTGCCTTGCACAGAGATTATCCATAAAAAAATCAATACCGATGAACTACGTTACGGATATTAATCTGTGCCGCGATAAAATGTACAAAATCTGCTTAAAATGCAGGGGAATGGGAACTATCAACAGCGGCATACACCCACACAAGCTACATGCTTGAAAAATTTGCCTACGATCGAGAGAATTTATTTACAAGAGGCCAGTTCCAGGTGTAATAAAATTAATTGAGTGATATCAACTCATTAGTTTATATTCAAGTGGTATGCCGTTAACACTTAGTCCGAAGCAATAATTTGTGCTGTTCGCGTGCCTCTGACAAGTTTCTATAATTTATGATATCGCTGCAAGCTTGCATTCAAAGGTGCCCAATAAAATATTCAATTTAATTGCACAGTTTCTAATATTTTTATCGAATAAATCGGTAGAATTTGCACAGGAGGCAGAGCGAGGGACAGTTTCCTAAAGTCAGTCGTTCCATTAATCACGTCGCCCGAAGAGAACGCGGTGCAGCTGTTAGACCTCTTTGTTTTCGAATCAAGGATTAAAATGTCTACGTGCGATATAGATATATTTGCACGCCTTTTACCTTCAGGTTTTCACTCCTAACAAAAACCTATCGCAATATTGATCAACATATTAGTCACTGATTTTAACATCGCTGCTGCTAATGTATTCCCCCTTTCGAAACAGTTTCACGGTGCAATGTATCCGTATTTTTTTATACTCGTAGCAAATCTGGATTGGTGTATCGCGTCGACTTAGACGCAAGGATCTATCGATCGCGCTATCGGCGAACCAAGTAGAAAATAAGCGATTCACGATTCAGCCCCAACTAAAATCGCGCGAATGTCTTCGCCTCTTTCCTTTCCCATTCCCTCCCCCTTGGTTTGAGCCGGTGATTACGTCTCGTCCCAAGAGCAGTCGGTCGGTTTCGTAAGCACAGCGCAGGCGAAGAACGCTACGTTTCCGTCCGAACGTCGCGGCGGGCCAGAAATCTTGGCTACGTCCGCTTATCCGGAATAAGTGGCCCGCGGGGCTTGGAGATCCCTCGCTGGAGGATCCGAATGAATTACGACGAGTCTCGGGGCATCTCGACCATAAAATGTGGCGACATTCCAGCAGCTCAACCCGCCCACGGCTGGAATTATCGTCGAATCATGGAAACGCTTGGGAAGGATTTCCCGCGGCAGGGAGCCGCGCTTCCCCGCTTACCTAACCCAGACCTTCATTTTCACTATCAAACATTACACGGTCACTTTCTCGGCCCCAGAAGCCCGAAAGCTTTATCCTCCGATCCTCCTCCCCCGAGGAATCTCGCCAGGGCAACTCCCGGCCGGTTCGACGGCAACGAGCGAATCCCTCCTTACGTCCGCCGGTGTAACAGTCGCGAATAAGTTCTGACTGATTCACCGGGGCTCGGCGAATACGCCAGACCACGATTACCATCGATATAACGAGAAAACGATCACGCTTCGGCGCTTTTCAATTAATTGCACGCGTACGAAACAATGAGCGAGTGGAACTAGGATGAGCGTTCCTTGAACTCGTTGAATGGCCCTCCGATGGAGTACAGCCGCTCGAACGCGTTGCAAAAATGAATCAGGGGTCGAGGAGGGAGTGGGATCGGTCGATATTACGACGGGATGCTGGTTAAATTGAAAATCACCGTGTCAAGGAGACGTTGCAAGAAGCCGTGGCCAATTATTGGCCTTTTTGCTAGACCAATCTACCGAGCTCCTTGTTTACCTCCCCAAGGATTCGAGCAGGTGCTTAAATATGTAGGAAGCGTTCTGGTAGGGTGACAGGCGGGATCTGCGAGGACTACCTTAACCCAAAAGCGAGCGCTGGTATGCTCGTGCGTGGCGGTGGCATTGCCGCCGAAACACACGTAAGAGTGAAAGAACTTCCTCGTCGTAGCCCAGTGTCCTGTCGACGAGTCACGAATCGATCGGATAAACGCGGAGTCAAGGACAAACATTGGAAACGAATCGGGACAGGTGAGACCGCGGGTCACTGCGATGGAACGTGGGCCGAGCTGAATTGCATAGCTGCCCCTCAGGCGTGAGACAAGTGTTCCACGCGGAGGCCATCAACTTCGGGAGCATTGATCGATAGGGTAATATTGTGTGACAGTTGCCGCACCTTACGCAAAATTGTCACCGTGTCTAAATTTTGCAATGAAAATTTTTTCCATGGATACATATTATTAGTTAAACATCTTGTCCTACTACTAGCATTAAAGAAAATCAAAATTTTAATATTTGTCCACCTTAAAAAATTGAAAGTAAACACATCCTTCTTTTTAGGAGAGACGCCGCACGTGCGGGAGTGGTGCTGCATTTCGAAAAACGTTTAATTTTCCATGTAATCTTGTCAATTTTGATTTTTTATTTAAAAAAAATAGTAAACGCAAAGTAAAATGCAACATCTTTTTAATTTATACAGTTATAAAATACAATGAAATTGGACAAATAAATAGGTACAGATATTATTTCTGCTTTTCTAAATTTAATTGTCTTTTCTTCTTCCTTCCACATTCATTACACATAAAATAAAAATAAAATGTGAAAAAAGAGTAAAAAGCCCACAAATATGTTTGGATTATCAGATTTGTCATTAAGAAATAAATAATTTGCTTTGAGATATCACGGTTTCTATTTTGAGACACTTTTTTTGTATTTTTAACATTAAAAGCATCATTTAGTCGACTTAGGTACCTTCCGATACAGTGCGCACAAAAGTGCGGCATCTATCCTGAATGCTCGGAAGAGACGCCCCACTTTCGTATTTTCAAGTGCTATGTCGAATATGATCTATTCTGGCCGAGAAATATTCCACAGAGTTCCTTTAACGTATTACAAAAGTTAAATTACGAAAAACTATGAATTTTTAACTACTACGATAGCAAAAATAAACTCGACGTATAACTATTGAGGCAAAGTGCGGTAGGCTTACTTCGAAAAAATAGCAAAATCTTTAAAAGTAATAATAGAAACAGGTTCTCGCTTATTAACCCTCACACATCGAATGCGGGGTCATTTTGACCCGGCCCGTAGTTCGTCTGCTGTAACAGTTATTAAAAAATAATAATATAACGGTAAAAAATAATGACAACAAAATTTATTACAAAACCTTCCTTCAAAATATACAAATATGTCTGAACTTTCACTGTGGGTCAGAATGACCCGGCATTCGGACCCCGCGCTCTGCTCAAGCATCCGGTGTCCGAGGGTTAATCTAACCTGAACGAACAGCCTAAAGCAAATAAAATCGACAGTGCTGTATTTTATTATCGATAACCCTGAAATACCAAAGGTGCGGCGTCTCTCCGAGTGTGGCACCTCTCCCGCAATTACCCTACTTTCTGCGGGCAACGCCTTATCTCTGTATCATATCTTCGTGGCGGCCCTGCGTATTAGGTAACACAGTACGGGTAAGTGAAATTTTAGATGCACACAATCGAGCGACAGGGAAGTACGTATGTGGCCGTGTGCACGCGCCAATACGACGCACACCACGGCAGCTCGCGTAGATCGTTTTCGAATGTTCCGCGGTGGTCGGTGCACGAACACCGCGATCCCGAGCCCTCGTGATTATTAAAATCCTCTCAGTGCCCTGACAGAGTGGCTCTCGTGCCATCGGCACGCTCGTTGTTGGCCCGTCAATCCCATGGCAATTTCCCGCGTTGTAGAACCGAGAGGTCCGACTTCGATTGTACATACACGCAGTATCGACCGTGCAGGTGTTTCGAGCACGAAAAACGGAGATGCCTTTTGTTTATAAACAAGCCCGGTGGAAGTGAATTTAGTGATAGGATGAAGCACGTTCGAACTGTTGGAAGTAGGGTCGAATCTGACTGGATTGTTTCGCACAGTTCACGAGTACCTACTTGGAAAAAGAAAAATAATAGGTAGGTACTTTTAAGTAGACTCGAACCTCGACAAGATAAACTCGAACTCTCTGCAAGTAGGTACTTTGACAAACGTTAGCGGTACTTTCAAGTATAATCGAACCCTGACCAAGTGGATTCGAACCTTTCACGAGTATTTTAACCAGGAGATTTCTCTTTTGTCTTTCAGGGTTCGAATACTAGTAGGTACTTTTACCAGATTCGATTCATTCAAACGTCGAAGTACTTAGTAGTACATTCTCGAACCCTGCAGGTACTCTTTCTCAGGTTCGAAAGCAGCTGGTATAACCCAAGTGTTTTGGAAGTGCATAGAATGGAACGGCTCCTGTTACAAGTAGTACTTATTCGTATTACATGTAGTGCAACTTTGTATTGTAATTGACACGGATGCGTGAGTACATATTAAACCTGATCCCATCCATGGAAGTGATACGGTGTTGATTGACTCTAAAGCGGCGATGGCGAAGTAATGAATCAATATCGACTCGCAAGATCGCAGGCATCTAAATATAGTAGGATGGAAAAGACCATGCAAATGTCGTCTACGATCGCGAGGTATCAGAGATTCACTTAGGTAGGTACATTTATCCGGTTGTTGGCTCGCTGCATTTTCCTCCGCGTAAGGATTACGAAGAATCCGAGTAATGATATCCCGTGGCGTGAAACCACCGAGATAGTTTTCCTAGTAAAACGATACTGGTCAGCGAACGTATATGTTCATGACACGACGAAATTTCAGAAATCGAGGAACGTCATTCATCACCAAACTGATCGATCTAATAACTGGAGAACACGAGTCAACTGGTTATTTAAGAATGCTTGCACAGTAGTCGAGACAAGTTGCTTTCTTTCTTAATCGTAATATATTAATTTATTCAAATATATTATAATATATTTAGAAGCGTGTAAAATGTAGTACTACATATGTAATAGGATATCTGTCTACTATGTGACCAAGCAAGGGTTCGTCATTTAACGCCTCGTGGTCACACGGGGTGTATCGCACCCCAGGCAATTTTTTTCCTTGCCAATATTTCTGTAAATTTTTAAATCTTAATATGAAAATTTAAAGCTTCGGTGAATTTTAACAAAAAAGAATCTCGTTTCCACAACTATTTTCTCAACTACGTATCTCATCATATGAAAATTTACATTTCTAGAAAGAGGCTATTAGAGCATTAGGAGTGTACAATTGTCACTGAAAAGTTAAAAGATTCAAAGATCCGAAAATGGTAACTCAAAAATGACGTTGCGGTGCAATGAATAGCAGCCCATGTGATTAATTTGTAATTATAAGGAGGTGTGACCACGAAGGGTGAAATCGTTCGCAGCGCTTTGTTGTTCTTCCTGAAGTGAATCGATATGCTTAAAGGCATTGAAAAGAGGATATAGAGCGATCGAGGTGAAGGAGAAGGAAATCGATGGAATTGGGATAGAGCGGTACGTAGCGATAGCTGGCCCAGCTGCGAAACGAATCCGTCGTTAGATATCCATCATCGATGTTGGATCGCAAAACGATTGCTACCAGTCGCTGGATAATTGGTCCTTGAGTTTGGTTCCGGCCGAGGTCGAATTGCTTTCTGTTTCGCGTTAATCGCCTCGCCCGGACATGAGTAATCGTCGAGCTATCGAAGTGTACGTATTACTCGATAGTCCACCGAGCATACAACCACCGCCGTCTGTTCCACGAATGAAAAGAGAGAGGTAGAGGCATTGAACTCACCCAGACCTCATTCGAACGAAAAAGTTTCGTTTCTTTTGTGGAAAAGTCCACGGGCAAGTCCTGCGCTCGTTTCGCGTGCATACAGGCTGCTCCAGGAAAGGCGTCGAGTAATTTAGGGGCACTCAATGTTTGGAGGAAGATTATGAGGAAACTGTACAGCCGGCATGGTTTCAGCAGATTGATCTTAATGGATGCAAGACTATTTTTTTTTAAATTGGTGTTCCAGCCTAATTTTCATTTCGGTATTCTCCAAAAGTGTTTCTATGTGTTCAGCTTCTGTCCTAATACAGGTTCAAGATCTTCTTAGAAATCCTGCATTCGCCGTTGTAACTACTTAGGGTTGCCAACGTTTTTCCAGGAAAATATAGTGCTTTATGTACATTGTGAAAAAAATATAGTACTTTTCAGAGGGAAGTGGTAGAAAATAAAACTATATTAATACAACGACATCTTATTTTTTAAATGTATGTTGTTTGGTATATTTTACATTCTGAATTAATTTATTGTCTTCCCGCTACTTCGTATTCATTATAGAAAAAGTCCTCTCTGAAAAAGCTGAAGTGACGGGAATAGAAGGAAAGTATGTAATTGTTTTATATAAATTTTGACAAACGAATCATAGACAAACACTTGTTTTAAGTCGCGTTCAGAAGTTTGAAGTTTAAATTCGCAAATTGAAGTTTTGATGTTACCATATAATAAACAAATAAGTAACTATTATTATAATAAAAATATAATATTTTTACGTACTGTTTCTTTTGCTAACGCTATATAGTACACTAGACAAAAATATAATACAATATAAATTTGGAACGATGGAACTAGTCTTCACTTAACGCCATAAAAAATTCAGAGAGTTGAGATTTGAAGATCAAGAATATCAATAAGACTTGATTTATCGTAGATCGATTGCAAACTTTTTTGTATTACTACGAGCATTGCGTGCCCCTGAATTCTTCGATCCCCTATTGGATCACTCTGTATGCACGTGTGCCACAACAATGCACCTTTCAGTCGTTCCTTTTTTCTTTCTCCTGTTTCGCGTTAATCCGAGCCGCGAATAATCGATTTGCTTTCCCGAACGATCGCGGATACCGTCGATTTGTCGCCCGGCTTCTTTGTCCCTTTTTCTTGACCGCGTGCGGCAGCGTGATGTCACGAATTCCCGACCTCGCGACAGAAACCTGGTGGAATTTAGCGCGGAATGTTGCCCCGAAGATAACCTTTCTGGTTCACGCGCGACAACCTGTTACGTTTTTCATTCCCCTTGTTTTTTATGTAGTTCCGCTTCGACTTAGGTAATTCGCGTTGTAATCAATGCACTTAACACAGGACTTCTTTTCTGTTTCATTGGCGCGATCGTTGATAAGATATTTGCATGAAATTAAAACTGATATGGCGTTATCGAATTTATACAACCCTTGGCAGTTTGGAACCAAACGTAAGGATACGAAATTAACGAGAAATTCCAATATATTTTATATAACAAACAAGGAACGGTAAACATATGAAACGCATGGTAATGTTAAATTGGTTTATTTTAAAGTAAAAAGCACAACAAATAATTAAGAATTTCGTTTATTATGTTATAAAAAATATAGAAGAAATATTGTTTGGAAATAAGTATGGAACGGACTGAAGTTCTGGAAAAAAGTATGCAGCATTATGACTTTGAAAATAAATTAACAGTAATTTATTGAATATTTACAAGACGTAGTATTTTCTGACATTTCTTGACATTTTTAAATCAATTGTTCTTTCCACGTAACATTTTTTCTCTTCTACACATTTTTATTATATAATAAACGAAATTCTCAATTATTTTGGGGATTTTTAACATTACCATGCGTTTCATATGTGTACCGTTGCATTTTATATATAAAAAAATATTGGTATTTCTCGTTAGTTTCGAATCTCTGCTTCCGAACTTATCGCCAGGAGTTATAATTCTCATGGTTTGTACTGTTAATGTACTCGTGAAACGTACAGAATATTCCCTAATTCCAGATATAACCAAGCACGAGAGGGTGATTCATATAAAAACGTGTTTAATCCGTAGAATACAATCTTTTACTAGGAAGCATCGTTTGCAAGAAAATGGATCTTGAAGATTCCACGGAAGGGGATCCGCAAACTTTTTTCCAGGGCGGGCGGGGGAAGGGCAACCTGGAAAAACCGTCAAGTCGCCAGGCGACGATTGGTTGCTTGTTTGAACCCATTTTGTAGCTAATTAATAAAACACTTAACAATATTCTCTTTATGTATAAACTCAATAAAGATTAGTTTTTAAAAACGAGCGGTCTTTTCTCAAGCCGTTTCTACTTACGCCTTGGTCTTTGAAATCATTACTCACGGAGCAACGTTTTCAGCGCTCTCTAAGTATGTATAATAAAAGATAAATTTTCTCTAAAAGTGCGACAGTAAGGAACACGAACGCGGAAAGAGAGGAAGTGATTTATAGACAGACGCGTTAGCCAAATCGTACTCAACAACTCGCGTATCCAACGGCTCTTCAAACTCGATTACGTATCACGGACACGAAGGAGCCAGCTACCAAGCAAATTTGTTCCACACTTTCAATCTATTTTTATACGTAAAATGGAATTACCCTATATCCTGTATGGAATACCCCACATACATTGCTACACGAATGCACACGAACACACAGCTGTTTCTGTGTACTGACTAATCCTGTCCAGTGTCCAACCGCGGCGAATTAAATACATGATTTATGGAACCGTTTGACGTTGAATATTGATTAATCGACTATCCGGCGCGATTACCATTATCTACGGGATCGCTTCGCTTAAACGCGGGCGATTCTCGAGCACATGTTAATCAGCCACTTATGGATCCCGGCGGTTTACACGCCCTCGATAATGAATATTAATACGGTAAATATTAACTGCAGACATTAAGTGTGCCTAACGGATATGTTACACACCCGCGTACGTACACAGGAGCGTAACCAGATTTTATCTGGCAAAAGCGGCCGATTAAATACGGGAAACAGCGGTCCGCTGTGCTACGCTGGCGAACAGGTTGAAATTATTGTCCCTGGGGAGTCACGGCCGATACGTTTCCACGTTATTTCGTGCCTCGCGGGCGTGTGTCTAATCGAAAGTAATTTACGAACCCGGACAACGGACAATGCATGCCACTGGAAACTCAGATCGCGCTCGAACAAAGTAACCGGCGGTCCTGCATACTCTGCTATATGATTTTCACGCGTGCGATTCGATCGCGTACCTATCACAGCCTCTATGTACGTACTGTTACGCGCGAACCTCGAATTGCTCACGCGTGTTCGTCGTAACAGCGAGGGAACCACTCCGTTTTTCCTCCCCAGACCAGAATCATCGATCAAAGGTGCATTCCACGTCCTACGCACGCCCAAACGCGTCACAGCTTCAAGAGTTTTCCTGTAAGCTGACTTTTCCGTGTCTCTAGGCATCGAGTAAAAGAGGCCCGATAATTATCCTCGCGAGGGAAACGTACGCCAAGAATGCTTATGCACCTCGAGCCTATCCTCGGAGCTTGCCAGGGGGCCAGCCTCGTGACGTTATTTAGATGCTATCGGGCCATGATTACCCTTTAGGATTCGGGTGAAGTTTGACGCAGCCACCGGCTCGACGAACGGGACTCGTACGGATCACGCAACCGATCGACGCAATTAAAGGTAGAATTCCGAATGAACAAGTTTATTACCAGCGTAATTACCATAATCGAGCCCCCACGTAGCGTCAGCAGCTCCGACGCGCTCAAGGCTCGTTTCTAATCGATCGATTTGCATTAGGGAACTAATTATCCGGCCATTGTGTAAGTGATCGTCCGTGCGGAGGCGTTCCTCGAAGTAAAGCGTACGCGAAAAAGAGACGGAGGAGCAAAAAAAGTCGTCTGCGGGCAATCCTGCACTGCGAGCCGCAATCCGTGCAACGATTCTTCGTGTTTGTGTGCGTTGCAAAAAAAGTGGGCATATAACGCGAGAGCCAATGGAGAAGCGGGCTTGTTATTGATAAGCAAATAGATTGAAGATAAATCTTAGTCCAAGTCTGCGCAGACCGGATTAATCAACGATTATGCTGAATAGAGATCAAGGCAGAATAATAGTCCAGCTTGCTGAAATTTGATAGGCCGCAAGGTGACGTTATTTCTTCGATAATGATTTAGAGAATTCTTAATTATATTTCAAGCGGAATTCCCACTTTTTTATGGCTATTTTAATGGCGGTTTGAACATGAATCGGGTAATGACGTGGCTTACGCAAAAAATCGTTCCTGTCGTTTTATCGTGGTACGAATTTCATTTTTCTCGGGGAAGTGGGACTCGTTGCGCACAGTAAAACAATGAGATTTTCCAACATCGAGTTCTGTTGGATTACGTTATCCATTGAGAACTTGAAGAATATTTAGTTACTAAGTAGAGGACAGTCGGCTCACCTAATATAAAATGGCTATTAAAACTAATACTGCTATTATTTATTTTCTCAGGATGAACCTAATATATTCAGAATTTTATACTGATTCAGCGAATGTAGTCGATATTTGCTTTAAGACGATATTCGCTGAAAATCGGGATGAAAACTGAAGTCGTCACTTCGCCTATCTCTCTTAAGGTGCTAGAAACGATGTCTCTGGTCGTTAGAAGGGATGGCTCGCGTCTTTGGGAGAGATGACCCACATACTCTTCCACGAATAAATAACAAAGAAGAAAGCAAAATTATTTACAACCACAGATTTATTGAAATTTTATTTGTTTACGCTAAACAAGTAAAGAACACCTACCTGTGTTCGAATACTTTCGTGCGCCGCTGTAGCTGCGATGAAGTGTTTAATCATCACATTCGTGAAGTTTACGATCCATTAAATCCTTATAACGGCATCTCCGTAGTCACATGACAGCATGATTCAACGCGCATCGAAATTTCGTGAGAGAAAGTTAATAAGAGCTGCCCATTATACACTATACAAGTGTGACGTTACGCAATACAGGCTATAAACAGGCTACAACATCTAAAATTATACTGTACACGTCCTCAACACCTGACGTTAACCTTGCCACGTACGTACATGTGTTCACGAAGTGACAAATCTGCATCAGACGTACCTGCATTGCGATCTGTCGCGCAACTTTGTACACACCATTACGGAACGACTCTCAATTCGTTTCCGCGATCCCCATAGTAGAAATTCTACACTTCACGAAACTCTGCGACAAGTCGATCACCTTATACCTGCCGCTCGTATGCAAATTACGACAAACCTCCCAGGACACTTCGCTTTCCCGCGTAGAATTAATCAAGGACTCTTCCACCCCCGCGAGGAGGAAAATAGGAAGCTCCGGTACTTTCCTCAGGCAAGACTGACGTTACACGCATTTCGTAGATACATCAGTCAACGGCAATCCCAAGCGCGGTAGTGAATCACATGATAAAAAAGAAAAATTGAGCAACACCGCGGGGAATAATCGCATTTGCGAGAAGTACACGCAACCAGCCGCTAATTGTGCTTAGTTTTCCTCCCGGGGATGCCTCGTTAGCCGTTTTATTTCTTGATCGATGCCGATTTCCAATGGAGGAAAATTCTCTGTAAAAAATGGGGAGCTGCGTTGGAGGGAAAGGGTGAAGAAGACGGGATACCGGCCCTTACGACGCGAGAGCACAGAGGCAGTACCATTGCGAAAGTAACGCCGCGATGACGGCCATAAAGAGGGAGATTAATATACTTGGCACCGAGGAATTATATGAACGAGATAAGGTGAACGTTTCGAAGCGTTATTTATTTGCTCCCCATTTTAATGTCCTTTCGGTCTAATTGAATATTGTTCGGAATTACTTGGAAACGCTGCAGGTAGAAGGTTTAATAAGACCCTTGCAAAGGACCGTTGCGTTACTACGTTTCCACAGAGGTTAACGAGAGACAGATGGGAAATATGTCCGGTGAACGCGGTACGAGGAAATCGAGCAATTAAAACGTTTAAATGCGCACCGTGGATGATTGTGCTATACCCACATCTCCATGCTTCGTTCGCATTGGGTTTTACTTTCCAGGCCCAGCGGACAGGTTCAGTGGGCCTGGCGTTTAAACCATTTCACATCAAGATCAAAGTCTGCGTTATTCAATTCGGCAACAGATGAGTCACCGACGCGCACGACGGTATCCTTTATCGCGCAGCCTGATCGAGAATGAAATTTTAATAATGCTCTTATAATATTGCGCCGCGTTAATAATTTTTCCTTGAATACAGGTGGCACCATTCTTGCGCTGACAAGTCACATGAAAACGTGCTTGACACATTGGTGTCGCCTGTGCTGTAAAGATTTTTCTCTCTCGCTAAAGGAATTACCCTTGATAAGTTAGAGCCGCGCGTATGCACGCACTATCAATCTTGAATTCCTAATATTGAAATATCTCGAATTAAATGTGCCGGTGTATTTCGTAAATATGCCGCGATTGCGATAACCTGTAAACACGCGGGCAATTAACAATTCTTTATTTCGCGGGGAACTGCGGCTTCTCGAGATGCGACGCATCGATGCCTCTGATTTTTCTCCTCGTCGATACCCTCTCAATTTCGATATACATGCGCGTGTGAGTGTAGTCGAGTGCCTACGTGACTCGCGGTTAATTTATCCGCGTCTTTATGTACGGGGAACGTCGAATATGGTCGCTTCTTGGCTCGGATGAAAGATTTGTAGAAAAGTCGCGCATACGTCAAATGAATTCGACTGCTCTATCCTACGTTAATTGACGAATCACGGGATATTACAGGGGCATTGGGTACGTGCGGTTTCCCTGACGCAGAGCAAGTGTCGCTCCGTTTCCGTGCTCTTAGAGCGGCCTTGATGCATGAAAGTAAGATCTCGTCTCATTTAGAACAACGGCGGTGGAATGGAGGAGCGTGTGATCGCCGTATACGTAGATATAATATCGTCACGAATCTAGAGAATCCTGTGCTCCTAATGTAGGATATTTTCTAAAGGTAAAAAGAAGGTCGCTGATGCTGGGGGGTACAGCCTAGCAAAACTTAAATCTTCGATATTTTTCTATGCACTTCGTTTCAAAGTAAAGAGATATTATTCATGTTTCATGCAGCATACGTTAGAATCGTTGAAACCTACAAATTTTTAATTTGGGCTCAAGAACCATAAGACATGCAAAAATCGGGCGCTGAGAAAAGGGTACCTAAGTAATATCGCCTACTCAAGAAATATCGATTAACTGATGTATACATGAGTTTTTAAAGTTATTTTCACATGTGTTTTTATTACTTCTTGCTATATAAATGTTTGTTGATAAAATGTTTTATTAGGATTAGGTTTAAGAAAACCTAAGCTAACCTAGCTCTCTTATCGCCAGGCGATATTGAGAACACGCATACACTGCCAAAAGGATGTCGATTACAGTCCTTAAGTACATCATTGATTAAGTATTTCTAGTAGATATTCTTGCATTCACAGAATTATTAGATTTACCTTCTACAAATATGAATATTTCCGCTGTCTAATAAATGTGTACACTGTTAAGGTTCACTAAAATACTACCCTTTCTGTAATTGTTGATCACATGACGCTGCAATTACAGTCTTTCTACATAAGTTTAGGTATTAATTCAGCGCATAACCGATAAATTCCAGTGGTTGCTTCGCGAGATATAACGAGTGGAGACATTAGGAACCTAGGCGGAATTAGGTACATCCACTCTGCTTCCGGCTTACCGATCCTACGTAGCCTAAAAGAAGCCCGAGCGTCGTAACTCACGTTTCAACGGTTCGTCAACGATCGATCGCGGAAAGATCGTACAAACTTTGTGCAATATTTAATAACACAGCTCGGATTCTCGGAAACACGAAGACCCGAGTATTTTAATTGGCGATTAATCGCTGTAAAGGGACAGAAAAAAAAGAGTAGGAGTTTTCCGATCGCGATTCTTCCTCTAGTTTCAACTAGCACCGTGTTTCCCAGAAGCACGCTGACGCGGGACAATGAGACAGTATTCTATGGTTAACGATCCGGAACGTGTGCGATCAATGCGTCAGAGCGTGGATTACTTAGGCACCGATCGATCGGAACGCGATTCGCTTGGCGGTCGCGCGGAGGGAACAGGAACGAAGGGACACGGTCTCCGCGTTGCTCTTTTTACCTGCGCGAGATTGCTTCTGCGAAGCTCCGGCTCGGGGAATTCGCGGCGAGAGTGGAACGAACCACTGAGGGATCAACGGAATTCGCGAGCGCACTTGGGGAGTTCCCAAACGCGCGCGTAACCGGCTGGCTCGTGACGTAGATTGCCGCCGCGCCACCACAAGCAAACGACGCCAAGGAATATTTCCTTCGGCAAGGAAGAAATGACGTTTCACCTGCCGCGGCACTAAATAGTATGCCTGCTATTTATAGAATCCCTGACCCGCGAAACCGCATCGCCCTGTTTCCGCACCTGCGTCAACGTTAACCCGAGAGCTCCGGTCCCACGGCGATCAAGAATTTCAATCGTTTGTGAACGTGAACACCTCGCCTCGCGCTCACGGATTTCCCAATTTCCCTGTACGCGAGCACGCTGCCTCGTTCATCTTTGTTGCCTTTGTAACGGGAACAATGGACAACGAAATCGCGTTAATCATACAATGGGGAAAAGAACGGTTCCGAGTTTGTATACTCGATGATTTACTTTAATTGCTTCGGTATCTGACGAATCAGGATCTCGAAGCGAACAATAGTCCCGTGGAATCTGCAATGGAACACTTGTCATTTCATGCGAGTTTGCATCTGACGAATCTCGATCCTACACAGGCGATAATCCCGATAGAATCTGCAAAAGGTAGCTGAAGGATTACAGAATCTAGAAAAGAGGCCTCTCAATCCAAAGAGATATCACTCGCTGCACCACGATTCCATTTAGATCGTGGTTCGCGCAGAATCTCGAAGACACAGCTCCTCGATATTTACCAGTTAACGTCTGAATATTTCGCGATTGTATTCAGATAGTAATTCCTACGGAATCTAAAAGTCGCAGCTCCCCGATATTTAGCAGTTAACGTCTGAATATTTCACGATCCCATTCAGATATTAATTCCTATAGAATCAACAAGATGCAGCTCTTCATTTAAAAAAAAGATTTAATTACACGAAGATTCGCTGCTCCATTGAGATTCGTGGAAAATCTGGAAAATGAGTTTTCTTGATCTTGAGAATCGAGAGGCCGCAGGGCACGGATCGATTAGTGCCCTAATGATCGACCGGACCGCGGCGACGAGTTCCAACAGCAGCGAATCATCGAGTTACCTCGTGGTGCTCGAAAAGCTGTTGTACGCGATCGGTGGAAGCGGCGGTGGTGGAGCGGCGAGGACGCGATGGTGGTGGCGACGGAGGTGCTGGTGGTGGCGGTGGCTGCAGCCGATGGACCACCCGAAACGAGGGTGGGGTGGGGGCACCCCTGACCCCGACATTAGCCGGCGGTGAAGGGAGGCAACGTTTATATGCGGCGGCAATCCGCCCCGTAGGCGCATTCGCTCGTACGCTTCGTCCAAAGCGGACATACACGAGAGGACACCCGTTGTTAAAGTCAGCGTCGCCGCCGTTGTTGTTGTCGTCGCCGTCGAACGAACGGAACGAGAAAAGCCAAGGGAAGAGGACCGCCAGCACTTGGAATATAAAAACAAATTCTCCAGATCGGCGGGAATCATCGCCAGAAGAGGAGCGAGAGGAAGCATTTCACGTGGTCGGTGATCGCAGCATCGTTCTACCGGTGATCCTTGGACAGTTCCATCCGCAGACGGCAGTGAAAAGCTAAAGCGATCCTCGTTACGCACGTACTCCCGGCATCACGAGGAACAGGCCGTACAGAGAGATCAACAGCTGACTCCAGCTTGAAGAGTTTTCACCAAGAAGAACAACACGACGGATATGATGGCTGTCGCAGCGGCGCAAAAGAATCGCGAGATGTTCGCTATCAAGAAGTCCTACAGTATCGAGGTGAGTACACTGAACGGAGATCGATAGGGAGTTGAACGTGAAATCTGCCGGTCGACTTGAACTGCGAACAATCTCGAGTAGAGTTATCGAATAAATCGTGCTTGAGTAAGTCGACTACGCGTTGAACATCTTCCAGGTACCTGTTAGATAAATGTACTTTCATAGACAATCGTCGGCGGCATCGGCGGGGTCCGGGTGTTACACGTCGGTCAATGGAAACGCGAGAAAGCGCGGGAACTTTGCCGCACGTTTGAACTGCCGCGATACTCGCGGGTAACGTCGTAATTGCGAGTGCTCTTATCCAGCGTCCAATTATTTCACTTTCCCCGGCTCCAAGTAGTAACGCGCCGCATGACAGCTTTCAAACGTGATCGTTTGGCGGCGTTGTTAGAGCAAATCATTGTAGGCTTCAAAATTTTCTAAATAACGAACTGGCAATGTGGAATGAAATAACATTCGGACGCAAGGTACGCATAGATTGTTTAGCTGTTCTTGGTATTGCGGTTAAAAAGTTCTAATAGCACTCGGTTAATTAAAAGGATTCATTACCGATCGATCGAATAGCGGCACGTTGTCCGAGGAAGCGTCGTTTGTTGTCAGTGTGTCGGGAGAAGTAGGTTCCCTCGAGATTCTTCTGAATACATCTTCGGAACTTTCTTACACGGAAGAATTCTCTTTCGTACTTGCCTACGTGACTTTCGTCATAAAACTTCCGGTATATTTCGTAACAGGTGAAAAAAAAAAATGACGCCGTAGACAGGTGTGTGTGCGCGCGCGCGCGCGCGCGCGTATGCACGCACACTAAGGCACACGAACACACCTCGTCCGAGCAGGCCAGACCACGGCGCGAGTGAAATTCTCAAGCTGTAAATGAAGAAGAGTCCCGGTGTAGAGAAAGTACACGCGATCAGTTATTATCGTGGTTGCGCAATATTAATGACCTTGCCGTTAAGTCACCTCGTATTGTAGTTTATCCACATGAGCACTAGCGATGAGACACGAGACGAAAATGTTTCCTCTGTTTCCCTGATTTCGGCAACGCTGCCGTTCCGCGTCGTGCCGAACGCGGAAGTTTCGGAGAGGAGAGAAAACATGCTTAGGTACTGCGCGGCATACAGCAGGCAAAAGTGGAAAATCCTGTCACGTGAAGCACATCAATTCAGAAACTGGCGAGCCTCTGTACCGAACGCAGTCCTCTTTTTAATATACCCACTGTTTTCATCGAAACGCTCACCTGCCATCGAACAACGTCGAGACTCGTGGATGAGGCACGCACATCACCGACGTGACCATAAATCGTATTAAACAGCCTCCAATGATAATTTCCCTTGCAATCCTCGTCGGACGCGTCACGTTTAGTATATTCCTCCATCGGAGCCGTCAGGAAACCGCGTTGGAAAGGTTAATCATGTATCCTCTACCCGCGGTAACGTTTATATCTCAGATCGCGCGCTAATGCTTTTTAATCGAAGCGTCCTCGAGGCCGCAACTCCTTTATTTTTCCATTCAGTCGCGCCATTCACGAGCTCCGCCTCGGAACAGGTCCTCCGTGGAATTAGAATCGCAAGGACGCGTCCCTGTGCGTTTTCTCGCGCGATAAACGCGCCGTTTTTAAAAGTCTCACGGTAAGACAGTTTAATTGGCATCCCGGCAAGGTCTGCAGGGGAACTTTTTTTCATTCACGATGCGTCGCGACGTTACGGCGTCCGCGGGGATTTATTAATTGCAACGCGTAACGACCCGACGTTCTTCCCTCGACCCTTTAGCGCGACCAGTTTTCCCGTCGGCTGGGACCGTGAATCGCACGCGTCGCCCGTCCGGCTCCTCGCTCGCAAATAGAAAGGCGAGAGGCGATAAGCACGCCCATGGAAAACCAAATTTCGCCACGCGGCGCCGTGAAATTTCTCAGTTCACGCACTTCGCCGGCGAGACGCGAAGACGCTGCTGCTGCTCGCGCTGATGGGCCCATCGATCTGTTACTTTCTCCGCATATCACGGATTCTATGGCCGCGATGCTTCTGGGCCCAGCGTGCATTGACATACGGCCACGGTAATTGGGCAAACACCGGCTGGACCGGGCAGCTGACGAAATTTTGAAAAGTATTGGATCATGCGGGTTCCACGAAAATTCCACGGTTTACGTAAACGGAGGACGTATTGCGACGTTGCGTGCCACCCCGCGTTGTTCCAAGCTTTCAACTATCGATACGTTTCTAGCTTAACAAATGCATGTTTCAGAAACGAAATTGGAAAGACCATAATTATTCGTGATTGGCTAGCGGGCCAATGAAACGTTCGTGAATTCCCTCATTTATTAGTTGCTAACGACAATGGTAAACGACACCGACGACGACTGACTCACTCGAACGGAACTTGCGCGCGCGCGCCGAATCTAGACACCAGATCGGTTTCAGAATCCGCTGCTCACGTGCTCGTTCGATCCTTATCGAGCGTGTTCGCGCCACAGTAACGAGGGACGAAAAATGACCCGACCTTAATTGACGTCTCTCGCCCAGTCACTTGCGCGGCTACCTCATCTTGATTACCTTTGCACCAAACTGTAAATGATTATTCTCAGACGGTGAAACTCAAGACGACTTCACGATCAGTGAATAAAGAGAGACGAACAAATATAATTAAGCAAGATGATAATAAGAAACAAACGTCAAAGTGTTAACGCTTCACACTTTTGATTACGTTCTCCATCGCCCGTTAATCAACCAAAACCGTTCAACGATTATCCTTCACTAGCAAAATATCCGTGCTTCGTTACGGTATTGATTAGTACTGCAGTTAATTTTCAATCTTTGCATTTATTACACTTTTTCAGTTTTTCCTTCTGTTTTCTTTTTCTCTTCTACCGAGTTCTTGAACTTTTCCTTCAGCCATAACATTGTAATTGCAACTCAGTGCTGAAAATCAATTTAACACGTAATTTTAAAAGTAAATCTAGCGCGTTCTGCACGTAGTTTTTTTTTAGATATTCTATAACCTATAGCAGTCCCTTTAATTCAAAGATTCTTTTCATATATGCTTCATCAAAATCGGTGCAGTAGTTCTTGAGTTTCGCGCTTTCAAACATATATACATGGCACGAACATTTTTATATAATGGCACAGAGCACGGATACAACAAAAGCAGTCAACAAAGATACGATGAAATCTGTACGGCATGAAGAAAAATTAATATTCCCGTGCAGTTTACGTAAACCTTACCGCGTATCCGTACAGCCGATTTCGTTTCGCGTTTGCAGTCCATCGACGCGCGGTGTAAGTCGGTCAATTACAGAATGTGCATTATTTAATAGCTAGAGCGATACGCAGATTCATTACAAAATCCCGTAATTAGCACTAGACACCCTCGTTCGAAGTTAGTCGACCGCGCGGCGAGGATCTAATCGTGATCGCGTTGCAAAATCAACGTGACCTCGGCTCCCGCATGATAATTATGAATATGTTATAAATATGGGAACGGAGGGATTGTAATTGCAATGGTCGAGACGAGCGTGGAGGCCCTGAACGCTGTCCTGAACCCCGTTAGTCACCTTTGGAGGCTCGCCACACGCGCGACAACGCCTCTAACCGCTCATAGACGGCTGCCGACGGTCAATCGTAATGCAGTTTGTAATTACGTCTACACACGTACCCGTGCATCGCTGGCCTGGCCCGTCGATCAACTATGCTAATTAATCTATTTAAATATCGTGTTTTGCCTGAACCGTCGCGTCGATTCTCACCGACCAACCAGAAACTTTATATTAATGCGTCGGATGCATTATGTATATGGATCGCGTAACAATCCGCCAGCAGTCGTCCTGCAACTTCTTTTTTTTTCTCCATCCCGCCTTCTTTTTTTTTGCTGCCTCCTACGATGTCGTTTACTTATCAGGACTTTATGCACTTGCATGAGTTTTCACTTACAATTAGACGTGTTTGCGCGATGTCGGGCACCGAGTGAATTTTGTAGTCCAAGGCGATCGTTCGCTTTTCTTTTCCTCTCTAAAGTTAATTACCTCCGACTGCATCGGCCTTCGAGCTCTGAACTTGTATCGCGAATATCGAGGGACTCGTTTCATTATCATATCGGTAGCTGCCATTCCCGCGGCCCCGCTGGGTGTTAAGTCGCGTAACGCGCGCGGAATAAACTAATAACGTTACGCGGCTATGATTTTAATGGGAATATAATGATCGGCCTTCGGTGCATTTGTCACGGATCATTATGTCGTTTTATCGGCAAAAAAGAAAACCCGCTTGAATATCTCAATCAAGCACGGAACTCGCGTACTATTCGCTTGAAATGCTGAATAAATTCCTTGGGCGACTCAATGAGTTTTGATATGTAAACTCCTTTCTGTCAAATTAATCGAATGAAATGATCGTAGACCACCCAGCTTGGCAGACAGAACATAACTCCACACATTTCATTCAGTTCTCATGCCGAATACTCCTCCTCGATTGCTCGACTTCATCGAGGCCATTTTTCCTCGCTTCTTCGCGCGAGTTCCTTTTGTTACGCTACGAGAAATATCGACCCTTGCCGACGTTTGAAACAAAGCCCGGCATACAGAAACTTAACCAAATCCAGCCGTATGACTAAACGAATCAGAGTAATTAACCAGGTGTTACCATGAACGGAGTCTCGTTAGAGGATCGGTTCGTTGAACAAAGTCTAGCATCCTTCCCGCTAGTCATCGAACGGGATTATTCTTTTTCAATCGGTGCGACGAGTCGTTTGAATCTTTCTACGGGATAATCAGCCTCGCGTGACGCAATCATCCGGCAGAGTCATCGGTCATCTATCCGTTCCAACGGCGAAGTACTTGGCCCACTTCGCGCCACGCGTTGTTAAGGGATTACTACACGTTTTCTCTAAACCGTGCCAACCGCTTTGCCCGCTTGGAAAATGTAACTGGGTCCCACCTTGTGCGCCATTCATGAAAAGCGGTCGTTAAGAATTTGAATGACAGGCCGACATATCTCCTGTTGCATCGACCGGTTGCTCGGGAGAATTCCTAACGAGCTTCGCCACGAGCGACTAATCGCTGCTCCGACGAAGTTTTCTACAGCAATAGAAATTGCTACGAAATTCACGATTGCCCGAAATCTCCTATTATTTCGCATGGTTCGACGCACTTGACAAGTGGGTAATCTCGTGCTCTTCTCTTCTGCGAACGTTCGAGAACAGCAGCACTTGCACGCGCGTTAGTTCCAACGATACGTGGACTTCTTTGTGGACGCAGGTCGCTTTGAGGCCGTTCCGTCGGGATTCCTTAATTTCCGATCCTTCAACAGCAACCGGATCCTCCGGAGGAAGATTCATTTCCGTGCGTTCGGTTCGTTATCAAAGTTGCCTGGCGATCCTTGGTCACCGCCAGGTCTAGCGTAGTTAAGTAACTCGGCGTGACTTCAGAGATTGAAGTTTCACTCGATAATAGGACAGGATATCCGTCCTTTAAAGTTCTCTCTATTGTGGAAGCCTTTAATACATGGCTGTTACGTGCGGCGTACATGACTATTATTCTAAGATATCATGGTGGCGGTTCATGAAAGTATTAGAACGCTGGATTGTCTGTTTAGAATGGGTATCCAGCAAGACGACGATCCCTCGTGGACGACGCTCGCTTCGAAACGTTGGTCGTGAAGCAAACGAAGCAAAGCGTTTTGGAGGAAGCTCGTCATCGAGCGAATGGTGAGTAGCAATTTACCATTTTCAGTGGTTCCACCTTAACATTTTTCTGAGTAGTCCTTTGTGTATCTGCATCTCTTGTCGTACTCTGAATCGTCGTGTTTGATGTTTGTCGTATCGCACGCACTTCGATTGTTGAAACTGTGATTTTACGGAATGTGTGTCCTATCGACGTTGCATGATGATTTTCTTTGCTGTCAGACTCCATTGTCGATCAGACTGGTTGCGCTCAAGATCATTTAGAGCAAGAGACGAAACGGTACGGCGATGTTTCGTCGAGCGATGACGAGCAATTGGAATCGTTGGCTTGCGCTGCCAAGGATGGAGGTTTGTACTTCCCAGAGTTTCTATCGCTGGTCTCTCGGTCAATGAAGAGGATGATATGTAACGACATTTCAACGTTGCATCGAATGTGATTTTAAATTTATCATGTTTGTTGGATGTATCACGTCTGGTTGGCCAGAGACCACACGAGCATGAACCGTTGGATGTTGCATTTCGCATGAGCACGCGATTGTCTTTGACTTACAGAAGCAAGAGCGGACGTTTCATCGGACAGCGACGGGAAAGCAGATGACGATTACGATGATGGTACGTAGATTCTGGATGCATCTCCTTTACGCAACTAACATCCTCGGGGATGCAGGGTAGAGAAAGGACGGGGTAAATGGAGAGTGAAACAGCCCCTATTGTAGAGTCTATATACTCTGGCCAAAGAGATTTGAACCAAGTGCTCTCCCGACACTTGGCAGAATTACGCAAAAGACCTCTTTCCTTTTCTCAACCTTCTTTCCTCCGCCATTCACCACTTTTCCAAATCCACTTTGTGCATTTAGAATCGTATTAGCCAGCGACCCCCTTTTCCAACCTCTTAGGCGCCTCCGTACGTCCACAATAAATGTATAACACAGTTATTTCCTTTTTTGCTTTCCCTTCATCTTAGCCCGCGGACCTGGCACGTCCGTGGGCGACAATAAGAAGCATTTCATTCTTTCCCTACTTCCTGCATTGCACTGCCCGCCACGTAAAGGTGCCCGAGAATAGACATTTCGCGAGAAATGGACTTTGAATTGCTCGATTATTACCGTCCATAGGAATCACTTAGCGCCTGTCGCGTCAGGACGTGGGAAGATTACTTAAGATTGCTTCTGGTTATTTCCGAGCTCAAGCTTCCCTCGCGAGGGGGTGCCTTCGGCTATGTTTCATGGAAAGTCGCGAGTTAATTAATTAAAATTCGAGAGCTCAAAGCGATCTTTGGTACGAAACTGAAGTGGCTCGAGCGGGACATTTAAAAGAATAGGGTGTGGTGCAGAGCTGTAAAAAGGCCAGACGAAAACATGTCATGATTCCTTTCAGACGCTGGATTAACCGAAGACGAAGTGGTGCTCGCGAGGACCATAGCCGAGAGTCCCGAGAGCGAGCACACCGTGCAGAAAGCCGCGCTTGTTCTGCGTTTGCGCGAGGGAATCGGTTCCCTGGCGAGGATCCTGAAGACCATCGAGAACTTTAAGGGCACTGTGACCCACGTCGAGTCCCGTCCGTCGCATTTGGAGAAGATACAGTTTGACGTTCTGGTGAAGGTCGACATGACCAGGCCGAGCCTGCTGCAGCTGATCAGGAATCTCCGTCAGAGCTCCGCGTTGGACGGCGTGACGCTGCTCACGGACAATTCCGTCAGTATTAAGGACCCGTGGTTCCCGAGGCACGCCTCTGATCTCGACAGCTGCAACCACCTGATGACCAAGTACGAGCCGGACTTAGACATGAACCATCCTGGTTTCGCGGACAAGGAGTACCGCGCGCGCAGGAAGGTCATCGCGGAGATCGCCTTCGCCTACAAGTACGGGGACTCGATACCCAACATCCCCTACACCGAAACGGAGAATGAGACCTGGTCCCGCGTGTTCAGCACCATCATCGACCTCATCCCCAAGCATGCCTGCGTCGAGTACCAGAGGGCATTCACGAAGCTGCAGGAGGAGAAGATCTTCGAGTCCCATCGTATACCTCAGCTGCAGGAGGTCAACGACTTCTTGAAGAAGAACACTGGCTTCACTCTGCGACCCGCGGCTGGACTGCTCACGGCCAGGGACTTCCTGTCGAGCCTCGCCTTCAGGGTGTTCCAGAGCACCCAGTACGTTCGTCATATCAACAGCCCGTACCACACGCCTGAACCGTAAGTGTCTTCACCATGCTTTTACGGAGATGTTTCTGTTCGAATGATGGAGAACTAACTTAGGTTTTCATTATGGTTGGGTCAGAAGTGTCCGAACAGACTAAAACTTTCTAGTGTGTAAGAGATATGAGAGTTTCGATGATTCTTTGACTGACAGGATTACCTATAAGTATTTTGATAATGTGAGGATATTCGTTGATCGGGTTTATAAGAAAGTTTTAGTAACAAGAATGAAGATTTATATCCCATTTGGCATTGATAGAATGAAATTTATGTATGTTACTGACTTGTGTCACTAAGGGTGTATAAAATGGGCCATTTCCTAATATTCATCGAACCCGTGCCAAAAGTACCTATCTCTGCAGCTGTATAGGGCAATCGATACTGCGTTATGACGAGAGCACCCTCCCGTTACACAGAGAACGATGATAACAGAATTACCGCGCCTCTCTAAGCTCGTAATGGAGCTCTAATTGGCTTTTAACGACGGGATGGCGTTGATAATTCAGTTTCATAGTTGCGAACTCATTTCTCCGCGGAAGTAGCTTCCGTGTACCGACAGATGTTGAGAAAGAGTATATCGAGTGTCTGGACGAGAAAGCAATCACCATAGCTGAAATTTAGCAGCCATTATTTCCCCCATTTAACAAACTTACCTTATCATTATCGATACAGAGATGAAAGAGACCCCCTGTAGTTTCAACCCTCTTCTATCAGTGTCCATGAAAGTAACAAAATAAACGCAAGGATCATGGTGAATAATATTAGAATCTTTACGTGAAAATACTTCCATATTTATCACTTCTTTTTCAATTCGCAGTGACTGCATCCACGAACTGCTAGGACACATGCCGTTGTTGGCCGATCTAAGCTTCGCTCAATTCTCCCAAGAGATCGGTCTAGCTTCACTGGGCGCCTCGGACGAGGAAATCGAGAAGCTGTCGACCATCTACTGGTTCACCGTCGAGTTCGGTCTCTGCAAGGAAGGTGAAGAAGTGAAGGCCTACGGTGCAGGTCTTCTCTCGGCCTACGGAGAGCTGCTCCACTCTCTGAGCGACAAGTGCGAGCACCGATCATTCGAGCCTACCGTCACGGCGCTCCAGAAGTATCAAGATCAAGAGTACCAGCCGATATACTACGTCGCAGACAGCTTTGAGGATGCCAAGGAGAAATTCCGCCGCTGGGTGAGTGCCGTTCGATATCGGAGACTTCAATGCCACGCGCTTTCGCGCACTATCCCTATTCCCTCTCCTACCTCGATCACTAACCGATCCTTTGAACTGGATTCAACTAGACTTTGATTCCCGCAGTCTATCGATTCGCGTGACTTTCATAAAAACGGGTCAACGTCACGATCATTAATTATCTCCGTTGCGCAGCCAGGCTAAACAGAGATTGCCAAGGAGAATTGCGATGCTGACTTTTGCGCTCCCTCGTTTCAGGTGTCCACCATGAGCCGATCTTTCGAGGTCAGGTACGATCCTCACACGCAACGCGTCGAGGTGCTCGACACCGTCGACAGGCTGGAGAACCTCGTCTCCCAGCTGAACACGGAGATGATCCACCTCACGAACGCCATCAACAAAATCAAGAAGTCGTCCGCGTAAGGACGAGTGGGAACAATCCCCGCGGCACGACACGGTTATTCCTTTTCGCCAGTCATCGAGCTTCTTGTTCTGCCCTCGACGTTCTCTCGGCGCCGGTAGGATCGAGGGAAGCTGCGACACCTTCCAAACCGTTCACGGCTAGCTCGTTTACAGTAGGGACTTTTTCTCGATCGAGTTGGGGGAAAGGTACGAATCGTTCCCACCTTTATGAATAATTCAGGAGCGCAACGGGAGCGTCACGCGAGAAGTTGAGTTGTAAATATTTCCCCGAGAAAGCGTCGAGGTGCCGACATGCTGGCCCGGCGATAACAGCGTCACTTCATCTTTATCATTATTCGTCGCTCCCATCGAATCGTCCTCACTCTGTGTATAAAGTCGCCCATCCGCGTAGTTCGTACGCCCGCGCGCGTATCCAGAATGTACGTTCAAAGTGGATTCCGGGCGTGTGCGCGCGTGGGTCCTAATCGATCGCTCGTATTTACCGTCGTACGAGCTTGTAATTAGTTGATCGTGTTTGCTGTGTTATTTATTGAATTTTCGTTCTCGAGACGTCCACGCGCGTGAATTTTATTCCTTGAAAATCGACAAAAAAAAAATGAAAAGGAAACGAAGGATTGTCGGAGATTCTCTGTGCCTGACGGCAATGGTGTCTTTTCACGTTATAAATGAATGGTGAACCCGAATCACTTTGAACGGGAACGCAGCGCGCGTATACGCGTACGTATTCCGTTGTTTTGTTACGTTGTACGTACCGCATTGTATTTTATTCTATTGTATTACACATTACCTACTATTATTATGGTATTAGCTGTAGAGTATTACGTTTCACGTTGCTTCAGATAGGCAAACAACGGCGTCCACCGCGATAGAACGTAATATGTCCGCGTGTCGTCTTCACTTAGATCTGCTGTTGTATAGGAAGACAGCCAGTATTAGAAGGCGAAGTAGGTTCTTTAGATTCGATAATTATTAACGATTAGTTCTTGGGAAATGTGCTTATCGTTCTCTAATCGTCCAAGGAGACGTTCCATAGGGTCTCTTGGATGTCGACAAACGTATGTTCAGTATTCGGAAGAATGTCTTCCCTCTGCACTCAATTTTAGTTCGAATCATGCGCACGGCAATAGGGGGTGAAGAGCAGTGAGTCGCGTCGTTTCCCGAGAAACTTGTTACTGTTCACGAACAGCTCCGATAACGAAGTCACGAATCGGTGTTGCATTAGAGACGCACTGTCTAGCGTGTAGCCGCAAGTCCTTGCTTGTGCACCCTGCACTTTTCCCCGTCGCTAACTCGTACCAAATACTTTTTTCCCCCGTGTTCGTATCAACGCGTGCACCTTTCTCGCGCTTGCTCAGCTGTAGGAAACGGTCCACACGTATACACTAGATTTCCTTTGTATTATATTGTAAAGTACTCAGAGCATAATAAAAACCTAAGATATGAATCTTACATGACCTGACTTCTCTAATATTTCCATTCAAGCTACACCACGGGCTACTCTGTCTAAGCCAATACTTCAATGACTTGGATTATAAGTCACACGTGTGTCGTATTTATACTGGCTTCAGGTACATCGATTATTTTACGAAATATCTATAATTGATGTGCAAAACTGAATCCACAAGCAGATAAGTCAATATAATAAAAACGCATGTATATCCCACGACATATTTTTATTATATTCTTCTGCAAAAGATATTCCATGTGTCTACCCCAGAGATGGGCAAAAATTTCATATAAATAAAAATTCGAATAACGAGTGAAAGTAAAAAATTATTCGTCATGTATAATATCAAGTTAAAGTAACTTTTATTTGATCCGTTATTTAAATAACTTTTTATTTAGTCTACCCCCTGCCTAGCCTAGCTCTGGTCTACCCTCTATGTCAACGAAAATGTGTCGGATTGTGCGTGTCTTTCACTCGCGTGTTCGGATAGTAAGCTGACATATCAGTAGTATTACACGACAGCACGTTGACTAAGGTGATTCAGACAAGCCAAACAACGTTAAGCATACAACATTACAGACGAGTAGGTACATATTGCAGATTAATCAGTGTGTCATGACGTAGCGTAGCTTGTACACAACTTTAGCATATGTATGCTATAAAGTGCCTATCCCCTTTCATCTCCTTCATCATCTCATTCAGATTTAATTCGCGGACTTATGAAGGCTGAACATTTTCTGCATATTTTAATAGCACTATTATATGCCCCTAAATTATTCTACCCTTCCTTCAAACGATTCAGTGCATATATACGCGCAGCTGTTACACAGCAACAGCGGTCTCTACTCGTATATCCAGACGAAGTGAAATTCGCTGTTTAATTGATCGCCTCGAGGCAAACGTCGCGACGATGAGCCTCGCCGCTAGCTTCGGTCTCTTCCACGCTCTCCGAAACACCATGACGATTTCCAGGTAACACGGCATCGAAAACTAGCCGACGGACGGGTGCTCGCGTCCACTCCGACGATCATGAAATTCTTGGCTCTGCTAGGTGTGCTCTTAATACAGTGCGCCGCTACAAAATCATGGAACAACGATAGTGAGTGAAAGCGAGCCCAGCCCGATCGACGCCGCAGTAATTCCCTTTCTTTCCCGTTCAGGTTATTCGGAGGAGACGTTCTCCGTGTTCGGTTGGATCGGCTACCTGAAACGACTCTCCATAATAGTACTGATGTTTTCTGGTGTGATTCTGTATTACGTTCCAGAATCGCGACCACGTGAGTAGCAAATAGTTAGAAAGGAGATTATGAGTCTAAGGAAAGAGAGGAAGGAACGTTTTTAAACACTTTGAAATACTTGTTTAAAATAGTATTTCCTCTTCCCGGTGTGTCCATTGCTCTGCACAATTTAGAGTTTACGCGAGATGAGTGTCATGCAAAATTCGACAATTAAATCCCAGGATTGAGTTCGTTGCATGAGCGAAGAGATACCGTTTCTATAATTTCGATTCCGTCTCTGTGAATGACGGGAATGTTAATAACACGTTTCTTCTGCAGATGCGCGGAGAATGTGCTACGCGTTGATCGATTTCACAGCAAACGGTTTGAAATCCGCGCTCAGCGCACGCGAGAGCGAGTACGCGTACGAGAAAATTAAATCCAAGTATCATCGCACGAAGTACGAGCAGCTGGTCGCGCAGAAACGCCAATCGCGGGAAATTGAAGAAGACGGTGTGAATTTAGAGCGTGCGCAAAGTCGTAGCAAGAGGTCGAAGGCTTTCATCGGCGATGACGAATTACTCGGGTGAGTTCACATTGTCACTACTACCGGACGATATTGTTTCATATTTCTCAGTGAGAAGATGGATCGTATCTTTTTATATATATCGTGATCGTGGTCATCAAATACATTGTTTAATAAAACTATTTCTATTCAACTGCAAGCGTAGATTCTACATGTATTGATCAATGTAAAAAATGGATATTCACAGAGGCCGAGAAAAGAAGAAGGTGAGTGTAAAGCAGAGCAAAGAGCATCGAGTATTCCGTCATCGTCTTCGAAATGGAGTCATTAAAAACTCGTCGTGCATGGAAATCACCAAACCAATCTATTTTTATTCCGACAAACTGGACGATCTTCAGAAATACGTGAAATCAAATTTGAGCGGCGCGAAGCGCGCTAATGTCGAGAATTATGCGCTTGTAATCAGGTATAGGTACCACGAAGCTGTCATGTAATTTTAATGGAGGGTTAATAGTTGTTTTTCATTTATTACAGCGGCAGCCCGCAGCAAATGGCGATGCTAGATCCAAAGTACGAGAAAGATGACGTTGTCATTGTCCAGGATCCTTATCTCAGGGTGGAGTACAAAGAATGCGGCACTTCGACCGGCAAACTATCGTCGAGAGGGGATGCTTCAAGCTCTGAGCAAGAAGGGCCTACCAGAGATCACAATGATCGTGCAACAGACTCGGTAATTCCAATCAATCGACTATAAATCCTGCCCACACAGGATCGGCGTGAACTTTTGCGGGGTCGGGTCCCAAAATTGTGTGGGGCCTAAAACAACGCATTTATATTGTACTTCTAAATTCTATAATAATAAATATCTGTGCACAAAGTCCCGCAAATTTTGTGATAAGCTTTCCGCAGACCGTGGGGCATTTTAACGAAATTTTATAATAATAAATATCTAAGCGTAGAGATCCGCAAAATTTATGATGAGCTTTACATGGAACGCGCAGAATCCACCACGCGCCGGCCCTCTGCCCACCTGACACGCTTAAGTGTAAACTATTTGCATTTTTATGTTTAAAAACACCATTGCATCATTGCATATCATTTATCAAGAATTTGACGAGCCAGGCAATGGAAACGTACGTCAAAGATGTCGATTTGTACTCGATACCGGAAACCAGTGTTCCCAAGTACTCTGACTACACGGCTTTGTATCAAACGAGCCAGTATCAGTGCGGTGGTGAGTGTGGCAGCGGAAACGGATGTTCGGCGTCTTCAGGGGATATGAACAACAACATAGAGGCCGTTAACGCCATCTCACCAGCTGATATTAAAAACGTACTAAAGTAAATGGAACACTGTCGACAGGGAATATACGTACATCGCCAAGACTATAAAGGTACAAAAATTCATGGTTTCAGAGAGGCTGGGAGCATGGTGACCACCAAGACGCAGAAAAAGATAGTAGAAGAGGGGACTGAAAGTTTGTACGACGTCAATTACAATAAACGCAACGAGAAACGACCATTAAAATTCAGCTTCGATCGTAAAGTAGATTTGAGAAAGGAGGATAAAGAACCAGTACAGGTCAGCGATCAAGACCATAGACATTTACTATATAAATACTTTCATCTCACGTCCCGCCGTATCTCTACAATATTCTTCGCAACAATCTCTCTGATCATGGGTCTAATTCTCTTTCTACTCGGCATCAAAATTTTCTTTCCATACCTGCACACTCGACATCGAAATTAGAATCCTCCTTCGCCTATATTTCTGCTCACTATTATAATTCCCTTCCTCCTGATATTCGAAGGCTAAATTCCTTTCCTGATTTTAAATGTAAAGCTCGTCGATATATATATCTCTACAACTATTACTAACCCACCTCTATATTCTTTCTTTTCCTTGTCTCGTCCATGTCTATCCATTTACGCCTATGCTCTTTTTTACTTATGCGCCATACATTTTTTATTTTTTATTAATTAAGCGTTTTGAGTCGCATCTACTACTATGGTCATTAGCGACTACATTGGGTACATAAGGTTAATTTGTTATCATTTAAGTTTGTGGAGTAAAGAAAAAGAAAAAAAAAGAGAAATGTTTCTGGGGCTCAGACAACTCAGGTATTGGTAAACACAGGCGCTAAATCAGTTGTCGGATTCCAATGTCTTCAAGGAAGATAAGCACGTTATTGAAAATGTCCGGATCGGTGAGCATTTGTTTCAGGTCGGTGCCAATTTTGTGTTGATTCCGGTTTATTGTATACTTGGCGCATTCCGTCAGTATGTGCTGGATGGAGGCAGGTACTTTGCAGACATCACATTCTGCTGCTTCGTTCTTAGTAATCAGATGGGAGTGGGTCAAGTGAGTATGGCCGATTCTCAGTCGAGTGAGTGTCACTTGGTCTTTCCGATTTTCTAGCCGGATATCATGTCTTTCAGAGATATCCTTCCTAATCAGGTGCAGTTTGGTGGTTTTACCCGTTTTCCATTTGACATCCCATAGGGCAGGCCTGCACAGGGAGCCTTTTTCAGCGCCTAGCGGCGAGCAACCAGCCGTACGCCGTTACTAAGGATAGAATCAGTGAGGAGAACTGCAGTATATGTATTTACGCTACGCGCCTACGAGCCGACACCTACACTACTGCAGTTCTTCTCACTGATTCTACCCTTAGTAACGGCGCACGGCCGGTTGCTCGCCGCCAGGCGCTGAAAAAGGCTCCCTGTGCAGCCCTGCCATAGGGCCTTGACTGCGGTACGGATCGGGGCTTTAAAATCGTTGTAATGCACAGGGGGAGAAACTTCAGGCACTGCTAATGGGCATGCTGACTTGGCTAGGGAGTCGGCTTTTTCGTTTCCTTCGATGCCCACGTGAGATGGTATCCAGATTAAAATTATCTCTTTGCCCCGATTTTTTAGGTTAAAGAAGATCTCTTGAAACTCTTGGACGATGTGGTTGGCTTTGTTGGAGTTTTTAATTCCCTCAATAGCAGACATAGAGTCAGTGAGAATGGCAAAGGAGGAATCGTCACTTTTTTCTATAAACTTCAGAGCCTGCAAAATAGCATACGTTTCGCATCTGAATATACTGTAGAACTTCGGTAACTTATACTGCAAGTTTTCTTCTGGTGTGACCACGGAACATCCACATCCGGTTTTGGATTTCGAACCATCAGTATAAATTTGGATGTGATTAGGAAGGGAGTTAGGATGCAATTCAAGGTTGATTTAAAGTTGTTTGGATCAGTTAGATTTTTTGGGAGTTCACGAAGATCAGTATTGATAGTTGGTATTGGCAGCTCCCAAAATGGAGTGATGTGGGATCTTCTGCAGGCAATCCTGGGGAGCTTCCAGTTTATTTCTTGCAGGTATGAGTTCAGTCTAACGTATAGAGGCGCGGGAGCATTGGGGTAATTTTTGTATTTCTCCTGATAGTTTCGTTGGAAGAGATTTCTGTATACAGGGTTATGAGGCGTTGAGGCTATCGAAGTGGCATAGGTCAGGCTTAGTTGTATTCTCCTGTGGTCTAGTGGTGATTCTCCAGCTTCAGCGAGGATGCTGCTAATTGGGCTAGAGATGAAGGCGCCCATAGCGATTCTTAGTCCTGCGTTATGTATGGGGGAGATCATGTTTAAGGCATTCGGTTTGGCCGAATTGTATATCACAGATCCATAGTCCAGTTTGGACCTGACAATGGCTTTGTACGTATTAATCAATAATTTTTGGTCGGATCCCCAGTTTCTTTTAGCAAGAGATTTAATAATATTTAGTTTTTTGGCACAGTCTAATTTCAAGTACTTAAGGTGGGGGATCCAGGTGAGTTTTTGGTCAAAGAGAAGCCCTAGAATTTTGATTGTGTCTACTGCTTCCAGTTCGTGGTTGTTCAGATAGAGGGTGGGGACCTGGTTATGAGATTTCTTTTTTGAGAAAACTATGCATTTGGTTTTTGTTTCGGAAAATTTGAAGCCTGTTTTCCCTGCCCACTCTTGGAGTTTATTTAGACAATCCTGAACTGCTTCTTGTGTGACGAGGAAGTCTTTCCCACTGCAGTAAACTGTAACGTCGTCTGCGAAAACACTCTTTTTTAGAGGCCGAGGAATAGGTACCATGGCTATATGTATATTTCTACGATGAGGATCTTGAAAGTTGCACTTTGTTTCGTTGGAGTGCCGCATCGCTGAATATATTCACGAGAACTTTCATATCGACCAGAAACACGAGGAAACCATACGCCAGCACGAAAGTACGTCCAGATGCGTCCACTGGAAAGAGCCAAGCACCGAGGATCCGCTAGCAGGCGTCTGTTGCAACAATACTTCTTATTTCACGGACCGAGGAGGGGAAGCGGACGACGAGAATTCGCAGCACGGAGTACGAGGAACCGCGAAGCACGTTCTGGACGAGAGACCTCAAAAGGAGGATTGCCTGTCCGCTGAGCCTTCCGATCATTCGATCTTCGACTACGATTTCGAGGATTTTTGCGCGAAGCCTATCTTGAAGAGTAAGTTCAGGTAGCCACGTCCAGTTGTGGATTGAGGAAGCAGTTATTTGAGACGCCTCTGAGATTCGCGTGTTGTTCGATTCATGATTAGAAGTATAGATAGAATGTTCCAGAGTCGGCCCTGTAAAGTGTCCACGGCAATCTATGTTTTGATGATTCAGATCGATTGAAACCTGCCCTGCTGCGAGCGGTAAATTGGATCTTTGGCGGTTGCCCGGAGGCGTCAAGGAGAGCCGCGATGAAACCCAAGAAGGTCGGAAAGGAAGAAATCCGAGCCTCTGCCGACAAGTGGCTCCTCTAGCTAAGGGTATTTTAGACCCGACTCGCGGCAAACGTTCAAGCTGTCGGCAAAATGAAAGATCTGCCGTATCGAATCGCCGTTATCGATCTAAGGTCGCTGCAGCCACTTCGGTTTAAGGAATTAACAAAGCCCGCGAAACGTGATCCACAATAAATTGGAAGTCTCCACTCCGCGAACGCCTGTTTGTTTACTTTACAAAGAAATGCGAATGTGCACGCTCAGTAGCTGGATATATGGTCCAGAATACAGTACGGGGATGTACTAGACGCAAAGAAATGAAAGAATTGCCGGTTTGTTCAGCAACACGTTTATTGAATTAATTTTAAGGGGTACAATGTCACTGACGGACTTCAGTATCGTACAGGCTATTCCAAACGGAGCAAGCACTGTGCTGTTGTGACCCTGCATTGAATGGGAGTTAGTGAGAATGGGAACTGATGTTGGGTGGAGCCTAATGAACTGGTACTGATTTAGTACTGATGTAGTAATAGACTAGGTTACGATTAGAATTGGACTAATATTGGCCTCGAATAGGACTATGGAATGGGCTTCTAGATGTTTACTGTAGAAATAAGGGTGTCAGAACAGGGCAAGACTTAGGAAACTAGTTTCCAATGTACGAATAAGGATTCAGCGATACAGGAAGAGAGGCCAGAGTGCACCAGAAATAATCGTTTCGAGGAAAGCTATTTGACTACGATAACCAGGTCATGTTCCAAGGTTCCGTTCCGTAAACGCGTTAATCTGCAGATTGCCTGCCGATTCCCACGACGCATCCGGAAGAATTCGCGCCGCGTGTTTCGCGGAGCCGTGAATTATTTTACGACTCTCGAGAATGGCCCGCCGTGTCAATATTTATGTCTGATTGCGTCGAATCGGAAACGGAGAGGGCGCACAACAGCCGCCACGAGGAAACGCGGTGTTTTCGAAACACGACCTTCGCTCGTGCGCGCTCCCGTACCGGAAGTGGATATCGCGCGTACGTGGCTTAAGAGCAATAAAGGAGGCCCGGCACAGCGAGCCGCCAAAAGAGAATGGGGAAAGACAGACAGTCGTGCGGGGACCAAGAAGCGCGTCGGACCACGCAACGGAACCGCGACACCGTCGGGCAGCACGTGACGCGGCCACGCGAGGCCAGATCGATCCGCGACTTTGTTCCAACCGTGGATTTCCGATATCGATCCCTTCCGCTCCGTTTACGCGCGATTCGCCGCAGCCCCCTTCGTCGTTGTCCGCGAGAACGGAACTCGGATGCAGTAACAGGGACGACAGCGCGATCGTGAATTCGCGCCGGGGATTTTCTTTCGCATTTCATTCGCAAATTTAGACTACGATGCTTGCCTTTCGCACCAGCTGATAGGAAGTGCGGGGAATGGTGAGGCAGCATCAGTGTATTCTAGGAGATTGGTGAGTAAACGTGAGAAAGCATCGAAATGACGGGGTGGCTTTTGATAGATGGTACTGGAAAATTGAAGGAAGACGGTCGATTAGTACGTTGATTCGATTTGCAGACTGAAATACTCGTGTTTCGCTGGTAATATTTGATAGAGGCACTCCGCATTTATGACACAATACATAAACATCAATACAGTAGAACCTCGATACTGTGAACATAGGATAGTAAAGGAATCTTTACATACCATGGTACTAGCTGAACAGAAGGGGGCAAAGACATCAGTATTGCAAAGAATTAATGCAACAGGTAACAGAAACGGAAATAACGTCGGAGAAGAAGATCATAAATGTCCAGTAATAACGTTCCAATACACTCTAAAATGTTTATAGCTCAGAATCCATTTCGAAGCGGTACTCGCATTGGAGTAACTCCACGAAAATACTCGCTTTAAAAAGAATATGCTACTTGGTAGCTGAAGATGTTTGGGTAACTAGGTCGTAGAACGAGGGAACCAAATAAATTGCTGTATAATCTTTGCATCACAGATATAATATTGCGTAAGGAGTAATCATCCGTCGTGTGCATGTGCACCCCATTGATTATAAAAAAATCTGGTCATCCACAAATTAAGTTTGGATTATCGAGGTTCTACCGTAAGAATTAATTCAGGTGCATTGTTGGCGGCCAAAACACGGCCATGTCCAATCCACGGGCTTGCTCGTCCGTAACGCGGCCTGTGTACCGCGGCGGTACATTGTTAGACGCCGGTGTAAATTCCTCGGATTCCATGGGACATGTGCGAACTGTTCTATTAATGTACCCATCGCGCCGTTCGTTCTCTCTTCCACGCTCTTTCTCCGTGTTCCTCGGCTCTCATTCCTCGCGCTTCTTTCTCCCGCGGAGCCCTCGGAAGAGGAGCGCTGCGCCCGCATTTAAACTTTCGTTCGAAGGGGAACGCGAGGCGAACGCCTCGTCCCAGATGGTCCCGTTTTGATTTCGATGAGGGAGATACGAGACACCCGGTAAATGGAACCGCGCACGCGATATTCGGGAACAACCAGGGAACCGTCCTACGAGCGGAATGCACGGATTCGTGACGAGTAAACGGCATCAGCACATCGAATGATTTGGTATCGGGCGATCACGGCCCGCCCGTGAAACGGCTCTGTTATCGTTGCTGGTTAATATACGGGCTGTATTATTAACTAACCGCCCAGGCTTTTCGCACCGTGTTTTCCTTGGCAAACGCGAGCGTCGGGACGGTTCACCTGTGTCGGTTTCGAATGTTCTATACGAAATTCGGAGGCGTTATCGACGCCCGTGGAAACCGGCCAAGGAAAGATGTAATCGCGACGAATTTTTGCCGCTGTCACACGAACAGCCTCGCGGCTCGCGCACCCACGGGAGCACACGCGGCCGTTTCCTCGACGTCTCCATTACAGCGCGTTACATGGTTCTGTTATGCTTTCCGCAGTGACAAATGCGCGGAGTATGACGTCAAATGCAATTAGAGGCATTCGGAGGAAGAAGAGTTCGCTATGCGAGGTAAAGGTGGCCGTGATCGGAGCGCCGGGAGTCGGGAAGAGCGGTGGGTATACAAGCCTTATCTTAAATCTCGCCTCCCATTTAGAAAGCACCGTCCCGATCGTGCCCCATTGTCTTCGGTTCAAATTGAAACGCCCGATGCTAAATAGAGATTTCGTTACGTTTCAATCGACGGCGCAATCTACTTTCGTCGCCGCTGCTTTGTTTCCATCGCGCTGCTCCATAAACGCTTTCCTCTTCCCTGTTCGGTTATATACTTTCCACGAGCACGGCGAAACGATAACGTTTAATTTCCCTGCAACGATAACTAGCGTGGCATTAACCGTAATCCTCTGCACACGGTTCGATGTACAGTTAGAACTCGTCGGATTAAATCGGCTGTAGATGTTGCAAGAAGGCGTCTTCCGATGGTGTCCGCTTGCAGCGAGGATGCATTGTCCTCGGTCCAACGTGTGTCCTTAAGCGGGAATATTATTCAGATCGGCAGCCGTTAGAAATGCTACGGTGGTCGATGGGTTGAAGTTGATCTGGACATGTCAAGAACGCATTGCAATAATTCAAGTTATCCCAAATAATATCTGACAGGACTGTTATCAGCATAGGCGACGAGACAGACGATTCTAGAGAAATAACACAGAAGCTTGACTGTTTGAATTAATTCAAGTACAAGTGCACGCATCACATGGTATCCAACGTCCACGCGATAGGCGCGCGCACGAGAAACGTGGTTCGGACCCTGAAAGAAGCCAACCGGGTGTATTTTTGGTAATGGCACGTGTAAGGCATAGGTGAATAAATAATTGGTCGAACCCCGACAGCTGTACGTCCCACACCGACCGCAAAGTGTGTGTACACTATTTATAAAGTTTTATTTCAAAATTTACTTGGATCACGTCTTATAAAAGATTATAGAGACTCGAGTCAATTTTCCGCGAACATAAAGGCCAGCCGATCGTTCGTATATTCGAAACGGCGGTAGTAATGCCTCTTCCGCTCCGTTCTCTTTCTCGTCCACCGTATTTTTAACCAGCCGAGCGGCTGTTTCTTTTCCGTTGTCGATGGAAAGTGAATAGAACCAATCGGATCGTTCGAATTTATCCGCACAGGAAATTGGCACGAAAAGGCCGCAAACTTTTAATGAGCCACGCGAGGGAAAGCGTCTAAATGATGATGCTCGAAGGATTCTAAACGTAAATACACCAATCGCTAATAAATTCGCCTCGTGCAGTCTTCAGGTGGTCCCGTCAATCACGGACCAAAGTGTAGGTACCTCGGAGCCAACGTTCCGCTTCGCCCGCTTTGACAATTATAAATGTAGCTGGGTAGCTTGGAAAATTTCAACTTCTGAATTCAAACTGACGTCTCATCTTCTTAAGCGGACCAGGTGAATGGATTTTCCTAAAATTTAGAAATCTTCGTTACGGATCGATCTAGCCTAAATGAACGCATTGTCCCCATTTTGGCCGATGCACTTTGCTCGGAGCATTTTCATTGGATTCAAGACGCAGCACGCCATGGTGACGTTCAACGCTCGTGCAAGGTTTTGTGGCGCCGTGGCAGGTTCGAGTTCGAGGTAAAAATAGTGTGGTATACCTCGAAGCGGGTCACTAGGCTATAGCTCCCGTTTCTCTCGATCGGATCGCGATATGTCAGAACGTGTATCCGTATCGAGCCAGATCGCGTTCGTTTTCCAGAATACAGGGTGGACAGTGATTTCGAACGGTCGAAGAAAAATGAATCGTATAGAAATAGAAGGATCCGAAAGTTTTACCCCCGTTGTCCATTTCAGTGTGACGCCGCACACATTTTCTTGCTCTATAGACAAATGCTTGGCATCTTAATGCGACTCCTTTGTATCTTAAATAACTCATGTTGGCCGAATGGTGGAGGGCGCGGTGGAAATGGGACGTACATACATCTCTAGGAAAATATAGGTTGACAACTTTCTAACGGATGCGCGCATGGAATTTCTATTGACGAATGCACAATCTAATACGTGTCGTTCGGCCGCGTACTCCTATAACGAATGACAGAAGCATCGCGTAAAAGTTACACCGATACTAATAAAACTAGTCCCGAGTACACGCTGGCAACATGAACGGGTGTCCTTTGAGTACGCGATTCCTGCTCGTCTCCACATCCCCAGCTGTTCGAAAGAGTCTGCTTGTTGGAGTAAAATATCTGAGCAGCATTTCGCTTTTGTTTTACATTCCAGCGCTGACGGTGAGGTTTCTGACAAGGAGATACATCGGGGAATATGACCACCAGTCAGGTAAGGTGCATCTCAATTTACAACGCCGTGGCCTGGCCCGTAAAACAGCGGTCTGTCAATCTGGTATAAATTACCGATTAAACGCGAACAGAGGCGACAATAGGGTGCCGCGTTTTATTTATTAAAAAAAAAAAACGGCTGGCAACTGTGGTGCAAGGCACCTCTGAAAGGCCGCGGATACTCTCCCTACGCATACCGCGGGCCGCGTCTGGTCTAAATTTATCGGAGACGAATTTGACACTAGACAGGACGGGTACTAATGCGAGGTTGATACTCGAACAAAACTCCTTGTTTTGTACAAATACAGACGCTCGCGCCGGGACAGAAGACAAGCGGCTTTTCTCGCGAGCACGTGCTCTGTCGCGGTCTAAAACTAGACTGGACTGGAAAGATCTACTTAGCGCGTTCGAGAGGCACCTGATCTCTTGGCTCTCTATGCTCTCGCGGTGAAAATTTATTACATAATTTTTCCGACGGTCCATTCCGAGGACGCCCATCTTTCCGCCGCTTTAACGCTCCTCGGGCTAATTTATTGTTCGCATTAAAAAAGCTCCCACCTTCACGCTTCGCTCTGTTTTCTTTTTTCTTTTTTAGAGAACAGATACAAACACGAGGTGCTGGTCGACGGTGAGCCTATTCTTTTCGAAATTTTGGACACCTGCCCGAAGGTAATACTTTTAGCGCTGATAAGCGAGATCCGTGCTGAAGGAATTTGCGAGTGATCGAAAGTGATAGAAGAGGTCTTTGTTCCGTGGACATTCCAGAGCGACGACGAATTGCCGACGACGGAGACTCTACAATGGGCAGATGGATTACTCTTGGTCTACTCGATAACCGACAGGGGCTCGTTCAATTTTGTAAGGAAGGCAAAGGAGACGCTTGCGGTGGCTGATCCAGAGGCAACGATGCCCCTCGCTATGGTTGGGAATAAAGCTGACATGGTTCACTTAAGGCAAGTTAGTACGGAGGAGGGAGAAATACTCGCAAAAGACTTCGAATGTTGGTTCAGTGAAGTTTCCGCGGCTGAGCAGGTATACAGTTTACTTTTTATTCCGTGTGGAAGTGTTTGCTGTATATATGAATTTATAAAGCAATAAATTTTTTAAGGTCACTCAAGTTGCAGAATCGTTCCACGAATTGTGTCGGGAAGTACTGGCAGCCAGAAGAAGAAATAAACAATCTTTATTGGACAGAATGCTTGGTAGCAAAGCGACACGTGCTTATTCACGGGGCAAGAGTGACTCGGCACTTCCGAAGGATTAACATATATAATTGCTTTATTTATTGATATAGAAATTTCTTGGAAGGAAATGCGTGGAAGAAATTATCGTGATAATGGTTTTCAAGGAAATTTTCAATGTAAAATTGCATACACTCGATGCACGTATATGCGTACTTATCGTTAAATTTATAAGTACCAAAGATTTATCTAATGATATTAGATTAATATCGACGATATTAGATAATATATAAATATTTCACGTTAAAAACTTTTCGAAGCATAATTCATAATGATAAAGTTGCTGTTTCAATATAAGTTGAAATCTACGTCGACTTATGAAAACACGTAATACCAGATATAAATACTCAAGTAAAAATTTAATGTTCAACTTCGCCGCATTATGTGAGAAAATGGCTCGTTCATTTCACAAGGCTGATTGTAACGTGACACGTGCACATAGTTTAGATCGATGTGGAAACTTGTACTAGTTGATCTATATTTATTTTGTACTTACAATGAAAAGTTATGACAATAAATATTTTACTTATTTATTATATCATTGTGATATGCAAGGCATAACCTTAGCTTCAAAATAGAAGATCTCTGTTACGTATTAACCGCAATAATATCGATCACATTGTGGTAATAAACTCTTATTTCACTCTTAATAATTAACTCGTAAACTCATTTTATTCACGAACATTGGACAATGCTTATTTTCCATCCTCGTACGTCTCTAAAACATCCGCCAAATGTTCGTTATCCCTTGGCTTTTTGAATTGCTTTCTCTTGCTGGCAGGTTTCTTTCTTTTGATCGGCGCAGGCTTCTTAGGACCATGATCCTGCATCGACCTGATTCCTTGCTTCTCAAGGTACTCGTCAATCTTTTGATCGTCCATCGCGTCGACCGCGACTGCCCTCCATAACTTTTGAAACTCATCGTCTATTGGGAACTGAGCTGTTTTGTCATTGTAGAAGACAATTTTCTTTTTATCCAGGGGCCGTGTTATAAATAATATCTCATTTTGCAAACTCTAAAATTGACGAATCGCTATGAAAGTCACCGTTCGGACCTTGTAGTGCGTTACATCGATGCTCGTGCGTATACTTGCCTTCAAATGTTTATCACAGTGCGGCAAGCTCTCTTGTATATCCTCTAATAAAATACCCCCAAGACCTTTCAAGTCTTGTTGCTTCAGTAATCTCAGCAGAGACTTCTTATCTTTGATTTTATACATAGCTTTAAATACAAATCTACCGTCAGAAGTTACCTCTATCTTTGGATTCTTAATAAGTGCCTCTGTTTGAAGCCATTGTTTCACCTACCGGATCATGGTAGTTTGATGTTTCGCGTCCTCCGTAACATTATCGGTACACTGTTCAACTTACCTTGGATCCAACGTCTAACTGATTCGTTTCGTCTAAAATCTCTTCCAACGACAAAGGGTGGTCGTCTCCCTCTTGGTGCCTAGCTTTCATGTGCTTTACTATTTTAGCTAATACACCAAACTTATATTGAGTGCTACCGGACATGGTCTTGTAGTTGACCATGTCCAATTTCGGGCCAGTCGACACCGAGGATATTTTAGGTTTCTTCTTGAGCGGCTCATCTTTGGACGAATCTTTCTCTTGTTCCCTCTTCTTCTTTTCTACCCTGCAAAGGAAAGAGATTAGACATTTAGATTCTAACACAAATTTCACGCGAATATACTTGTAACAGATTTAAGATACAATTCGTGCTGTTGCCACAGCTTGTGTTGACAAGAAGATATAGGTTAGGAAAGCAAGCTGGTATCGAACACTTACGTTGGAGTCGTGAGAGCTCTTTTCTTAAAGAGCTCTCGTTCTCTGAGCAAAGCTGGATCCATTGCACCAGCGAACTTCGATTCCACAAACGTCAGAATCTCTTGTTTCAGGCTCGTCTACAATCCGTCACTTTACCTACATACATTCTAGCCGCCCCAGCGAGTTCTCTACGATCCTCTACCAATCAGCGGTTCTCATTGGTTCTCATTGGTTCTCATTCAATTCGTGCGTCGACCGCGGGCGTGATGCGCGCTGCGCACGCGCGGAATTAGATTCGATAAATCGTTCGATGAATCCGAATCATTTCGATAATCGAAATAAGAAACTGGCGGGAAAAGGCGTGCGATCCGTTGAAACGCGTTGGACACCGTAGGAATTAAAAGGGGCACGTGAATATATTAGCGAAGCTTGCGTTTTAGACGCTTAGAGCATATATACATGGAGGTCTCATTGAGAGCTTGAAACTGTCGGGAACATGGTGCGAGAGAGAAAGACATCGTGCGAGCGAGAGAAGTATAGAGGACCCCCATCGACCGTAATGCGCACGCACCGATATCGCCGGCGACGATCCGCGGATACTATGATTATTTATCGTTGTTTACGCTCGTACTTTGCCTTTCGAAACACGGTTATATGTATCGAGTTGAAATTAAAGAATGCCAAACCGCTTGCAGCAAATTTCACGATATCGGCGCATGCGCATTACGGTCGAGGGGGGCCCTCTATACTTCTCTCTCTCGCACCAGTTCGCACATGTCTTTCTCTCTCGCGTGATGTTGCCGACAGTTTCGAGGGCAGTCAAACTTAGGCAATGAGACCTCCCTGTATATATGCTCTATATGCTCTAAGTTTAGACGCGAGTCTATCGTATTTTTGACTCGCGAACCTCGGCGATATTGCATTATCGCCGTCAGGATCATCGCGCCACAGTTTGCTGTCACGAGCAGGACATTCGTCGACCGCGTAACGTCCTATCAAATCCCTCGCGCGCTCTTACCCTCCGCCGCCGCTTCTATCTATCGATGTTCGCTCGAACGCGGCGGAATCCGTGCCCGGGCGTAATTCGCCGTCGATCGTAGCAGTGAATCGGCGTTTTACGACTTCGCGTAAGTACGTACGGTTTACGCGCCCGAAAGCGGTCGTAGTCCTCGGACGTGTCTCGTAAGACCGTAGCGTCGGCGGGATTTTGCGAGCGGCGCAGCCGGCTACCTTTATTTCGCGCGCCTCGCTTTACGAACGCCGATGTCAAAGGGCAAAGCAACCGGCGGCGCTTGAGAGCCCGCCCCTCGCGCGTACTTTAAAGAGAGCGCATAGAAAGAACATATTGTTCTCATTGCGAGAGATGGGGTACTAACTTTTACGTGAAGCTGCAAATCGCTTCGATCACGCCACTCTGTCACGTACAGGCGATTGTTCCAGTTTCGAGATTTACGGCTCGACCTTCATAACACGCTTCGATCAAATTTTCAATTTCGACGGCCATGCCGGCCGAAATACTGATTATTCATTCGTACTACTTGGGCTCTTAGAGAACTTATACGTTCTATTTATTGCTCCCCCGCGTCCCACGAGTGTATTTACCCTAACACTCTGTCGCCCGCGAATTTCAAGTTAGACTTCAGCCTACCAACCACCATCTTCGGAGTTCCCAAGTGAATCATTCATTCTCCAGGTTTTTGCAATTGCAACTTACAAACGCGAGCGGCAGATAGTGCGTTGACATCGATGTCCTTTCTAACAGACTCGTTCCGCGTGGTTACGTTCAACAAGCAATCTCCGCGATTCGTTATCATCATTTTCCACGGCAGCTGCGTATTTTCCCCGGTTCTGCCGTGTTCGTACCGACCGAGCAGCGTTGCCGCACATCTGTATCCGCCGTTAGAAAGTAGTAGCAGGAAGCGCCAGGGTGAGGGTACACGCGCGCGGTGCGCTCCGGTCGTAACATGCGCGTGAAGCGTGCGCTTTCGGGGTAGAAACGGTGGAGAAAGACGGGGAAATCACGGGAGGAAGACGGGCCGACGGGGTTGCGGGCGCGGGGCGAGCGGAGGGTAACGGCGACGGGCGAGGGTGCGCGCCGGGGGTTGGAGATGGCACCGAGACCGGGATCCGTAGCGAGGAGGATGGCAGAGGGTGGAAGAGGGAACAGGAGAGGAGAACAGAAGCGATGAGAAGCGAAGGGAAGGGAAGAGAAGGGCGGTAGGGCTGGTTAAATGGTGGCTGGTCCGGGGTACGGCGGGAGGGGACACGAACGCAGGAGAGAGGGATGCTGGGGCGGTTCAAGCGAGATCGGGTTCACGCCAAGTGGAGTACGGCAGTTTGTGTCTGACCACGGAGCACGGAAGATGCTCCCGGTTGTTCATGAGACGGGTGGGCCGCCCTCGCCGCGACGGCGGTGTCGCGCGACGATTTTTCACGGTGCCGTGCCCGCGGAGCTTGCAAGGAACGCGTGGAACGACGGAAGTTCTCGGATCACCAGGCCAACGTCCACTGCCGCGCTGATGACCACCGCCGTCGCCGTCCTGCTGGTCTTCCTGCCCGCGGCGTGCCCCGACAAGATCTCCATCGGTGAGTGATCCCTTTACGTGCCCTATCCGTCCATCGGATCCGCGGATCCGCGGACTCGGGAGCAGCGGCGCGGATGCTGGAACGGTCGCTGCCGCAACCGCTCCGATGGCCATGGAGGAGGGTTGTTGTACTCCGCGCCGTAGGCGGATGCAAGTAAATAGTATGTTATGCCGATGTGCAGCTTGTACGCCCGCGCGCGAAAGGGGCTGCACATGACGATTCTCTTTGATGGACACGGGGCCAAAGGGAGAGGGTGAGGCAGGAGGCAATGATCGTGTAACTAACGACGCGTTCTGTACAGCGCGATGGTGTAATGATCACCGTTCGCCGTGGTAAATGTCTCGCGTTTGATGTGATCCTGCCTCTGGTCCACGTAAACACAACGGAGTGAATTGTGATCCAGGTCGTGTTGCGGGGTGAAAATATTGTCATTATCGTTTCTTGTTACTGGAGGTGCTGGTACGATCATCTGTTGTGATGCTTTGGGGAAGATTATTATTTAAATTTCTCTCGGTCTTCGTCTTCTAAGCACTCTCCTTCTTCCTAGTCTATAAGCAGTGACAAGGAATAACACCTTTAACCATTCCTGAATGCAACAACTGCTTCATGAATGAATGCAACTTTTTCACTTCGAAACTGAATCAATGCTCATTCGAATGATCTAGAGACGCGGTAGCGTCTCGACGCCAAGTACATGAAAGACACCCGGTATATGTGTCGATGTCGCTACCGTGTATATTTACTCGTCGCAGAGCCATTCCAACCTAACTTTTTATTTATTGCACTAATATCTCATCACGCCTGCGATATATTCTAAATTTAATGGCATTTTTCTTATGTAAACCGCATGTGATAGATTTATTTAATACTCGCAAGTGCATCTCTTCAGATATTTCAATTCATGGCATAGGTGTAATGTAAACACGACGCGATATTCGATTGATATTTGATTTAATTCGACTTGATATGAGACGAGTTTGAGCAAATAAACTGCTACTGAAATCGTCACGCGCAATCTCGCAATATAATAACATTTGCAACGATTGATCGATCCGCCCTTGATTACAGTTGCGTTCAAAAATAGAATTAAAAAAGAACGAGTCTATGTGACTTTTTATCGGTCGGAATTGTACGCTTACCTCGAGCGTGTTTACATCGGCAAACCCTTTCATTCTTTCCACCAAAACGATCCCATTGAAGCAAAATATGTATTTGATATAAATACTACCAGTACTCTGCCCCTTTTTAAACCGAGTTGTTCCAAAAATGTATCGTTGGGATTAATTAATCCAGGTCGAAGTTAATACGCGCAACACGCTAGATTAGGAAACTTTTACATTAACTGTGGCACGGCGCAATTTGTACACACGTGCGGAAGCATAAGTTTGACCGATACAAAGTGCATGTAATTAAACGAGGGGCTTTGTATAAAAATGCTCTCAATTCCTATCGCGAAACAAAGTTCTGCGAAAAGTCGTACCGCGCGAACTACAGTTCATGTGTTTGCCCGCGCGACTTTCGAATGAACCGGCTGTTTTTCCACCCTGTCTGTTACGCTTCCGGCGCCAGCGATTTCCCCCGGCATCCAAAATCGGCCGTCGAGATTCACTGCCGCGGGGGAGCGTAATATTTGGTTAAAAGCCTGGTAGATTACCATCGATGCAAATTTCACCGACATAACGCCAGAAGTTGAAGATGACTGCAAGGAAATGGAGGTAGGGTGGGTGGTGGCTGGATAGACGAATATAAGGAAGGGAAAGAGTGAGGAGGATGTTGGACGGATGGAATAGGGGGTGAAGATCTCGGGGGAGGGAGAGAGGCAGAAACACAGAAACTGGTGGGAAGAAGGTAAAATGAGAGAGAATAAGCGGGAGGGGGCAAAAGTGCGGGGGTGGGAGAAAGAGAGAGGGTGGAAGAGGAACGTTGAGCGAGGAGTGAATGATGAATGCCTATAGAAATGACGGTGTCTTTCTTCCACTGCCGTTAGGGGTAGGTATGTAGGTAGAGAACTGGCGACTAAGTCGACGAAAAGACGAGGAGGAGGTCGTAGCACGAGAGGTGGTGGTGACGTTGGAGGAGGATGAGGATCGTGGAAGGTTCGTTGCCTTGCCAAGTTATACCGCACACCCCGCCGGCTTTCTTTGCTACTCGAAGGCCGCTACCCCCCTCTACTTCACCGCCACTCGCTCTGTATATTTTTACAGAATTATGCGAAAGACCTCGCGAAAATATATCAAGGGGACGCGTCATCGGTACTTGACCCCGCTTATGATATCCTCCTCTCCACCCCCCCTGACAGCTTTAAGAGAATCTCCAAAGAATCCCCCTGGCCAACGTCACGTCGCACCTTGCATTACGTATTCTGATATAAATCGTCACATTAAAACGTTGTCCCGAGCGTGCATCCATTCTTCTCCAGTTCATCATACCCTGCCTCTCGTCAAAGTTTTTGGTTCCCCGGTGCTGTTTCGCAGTAGGCTTCTCTTCACCGTGCAGCGGCTTCTAATTAGTAGATGCTCCCCGTTGGGCGAGTGTAGAGGGTGTCCTCGAAAAAGGTTTTGAGATGGTGTTAGTCGAAGTGGTTTCAGTCTTGGTTAACGCGCACGGGCTCGAAATTGAAAAGATTAAGTTTCGCGTTACGTTTTATACGCCTAAGTGGCGGTCGATGTTTCCCTGCTGATAGATGAGAGACCTCGAAAAAATGCGTGGCATTTTACATCGTTCGTCGAATGCGCACGAGTCAAGCGGAGATTTATTTATGGCAGATAAATATGAAGGAACTTTTTTTAAAAAGCCTCTTTAACGATCCATCTGTAGGGTCATCTATAATTCATATTTTTAACGAAACGAACATGTGTTTTTAAGGCTTACGCTGTTAATAAACATTGCGTCAAAGAGCAAGCCGCAGCTTCAATGTATTTCTTTGTAATTAATTGAAAGAGAAATGCTTCATTAGTACGCTTAAAGTATCCACTTTTTCGCACACTCTTCAGAGGCTTTTAATTTGCAGGTTTCTCGGAACTATTGCTTGTGTTCTCTGACCCACTTTGAGCAGGCACAGGTTACAATAATTCAGACAGCTTACAGGCTTTAGAGAAATGAGCAAACACATTAAAGGTGCAAATCCACGACGAAACAAAAATATCGTGTCTCACGTGAGATTTTAATTTCCATCATTATAATTCTTTTGTTTCCATTATTTACATTTTATTCTCACGATAGAAAAGTCGAGTAGTATCTTTAGGGTGCTAATCCATAATGAGATTTGCCATGCGGCTTTTTCATCACGACATAAAAATCTCAGCCACAAGAAAATGTAAATACTGGGAACAAAGGAATTATAATAATGGAAATTAAAATCTCACGTGAGACAGGATATTTTTGTTTCATCGTGGATTTGCACCTTTAATATGTTTGCTCGCTTCTCTAAATATCTAACTACAGGGTATCTAGACTTTTCTCTCCGGGATAGTATTTCTGCGTACAATACCCAAATACCTCCATGCTAGGATCTTTTGTGCGCGCTGCAAGTCGAACTGCTTGACAAATGCTAGGAACTCGAACTGTATATCATGATGAAAAGCACTGCCTCGGAGCGTGTCTCGAAAATTCCAAAGATTCACGCGCCCCGAGATACAACGTCGCTCGCGAGTTTCCACTACGACGAAATGGAATTAGAGGGGCCGTGGGGGCGGTCAAACGAGTCGTTTGATTCGACGGTGGATGGACGGTGAAATTTTCTGTCTTCTTGGGTATATGCGATTTCCGTCTGGCAAGGAGCATCCCGATGCACGAGCAAAGGTACCCGATGCCTTTGTGAAGGTAGGTAGCGGTACCTACCACTCAAGCGACCTACCGTCCGACTAATGCGATTAATAGCACGCCGCTATCAGACAAGGCAGACAGCGGGGCTGTGGCCCGTAGCTCCACTATCGTCGGTGAACATCGTCGAAGAATTTGCCTTTCGCTGCCGAGTATGGCGCGCACCGAGGTAAAATCGAATTTCACCGCGTCCCGTCCATCGCGAGGTGAAATGAGTGCTCGACGAAGCTGGGCCATGGAAAAACTGTCACGCAGCTATTCCATGCAACTATCTACGGTGATAAATCACTTTCAAATTGCGTCACTTAAGCTTCAAAGAGGTATGTTATGAGGTAAATGTTGGATGAGCTTTTTAGGAATTTAACGGGCAACCAAAACTGCTAGTTGGTTCCGTCGAACCAAGAGTTGTTTAAGATTTCGGGATAAAATTCGTCGAACATCAAAGTGTCTGTTATATAAAAGTTTCACGAAAATATCTTTACAATGAACGATCAATAAACAGCACGGAACTATAAATCTTTGCAGCAGCGATGAAAGAAGCATTCGTTGCTTTCAAGTCCCATTTCACGGTGTAACGTATATTTCCCCCGATTTCGTGCGAATATTATCTTGATAGCGTAGTGTACCGCACAATAGCGCGTCGCGCGGTGGAAGCCATACACTATATAGGAACGATTGGATTTCATAGCGTTTGTGAAACGATACGAGGCGGTATCGCGCTCTCGAATTATACTAATTCTCACAGAGGGTGATCCAATACAAAAGGATGGCATTCTGCGCGATGGAACGGCGAATGTCTCGGTTTGCGGCGCATCCGAATGCCAATTTATTATTCGCATAATCGGGCGCAATCGGACCGCGTTATTCGGCGGCCGTGTAATGCGGGGCCGCGTTGGCTGTGTTTCTATAATTGATGCATCGACCTGCCTATTAGAATGACAAAACCGCCGGCTCGTGTACGGCCGGCCACGCCATATTCTCCATCCGGCTGGCGTACACGACACACCGCCGCGCAGGGATACCTTCCCAAAACCTTGCCCCCGGCGATATCGTTCGTATCCGCGCCAACTTACTCGCTGGTGAAGCCGTCGCAATCTGGAGGAAGCGGCTACCGGGAGTTGGCGGAATTACCTGAAACTCGTAACGGCTGCTTTTGCGTTCCCTCACTGTTGCCGCTGCCAGCGGACGTCCATTAATTACTCCGACGATTGAGCTTGTTCGACATCTCCACCCTTCGAATCGCCACCGAACGCTAAATTATAATGATAGCCTCGAACGCGAGAAACCGGGTCGCGCCGGGGATCGTTACACGATAAAGGATGAAACGAACGGTATCGCGTGTAGATAAGAACACGACGAAGTGCGAAAGGTTTGGACATGTAAGGCCACTTAGAACACTTCGTTGACCATTTACAACGCGTTCCCAGGAATCCTGGATACTTAGAGACGAGATAAGGGTTGTCCTTGTTCGATTAGATATGTTCGATGAATTTCTTTCTCGTAGAAGGTTCTACCTAGCTGTTCGAGATCGTTAAGGAAGAAGAGATGGGATGTCAGCGCACTTTCGAAATACTTAGAGTCCACACTTGAACGTGTACTTGCGTCAGTTCTGTAGGGCCCATTTCGCTGCCTGGTCGTTGAACATCAGTGTCAATGGAACGTACCAGCCTTGGATATCGGGAAATAACGTTACCCTACCTTCGCGCACGAGCTGTATGATACCGCGAGGGGGGAATACATCTACCATTACGACCGATGCGGCAATAGCAGCAGCGTAGAAGCATCAGAGAGGACCGAGAGTAATCCGATATTACCGAGCCGCTTTTCCACATAGAGATGGGCATGCCCTCGCGGAAGACATCCTGGGGGTTTTCAGCCGATGCAGGCTCGCTGTTACGGAAGGTACATCCAGTAGTGCAGCTATGCGACGCGTCATACGTAGTACGATGCTTTTCATAGCTACCTTCGTTTCAACAGTTTCAAGTTTCCGCTCTTTAAAGCCTCGTAGAAGGCCATTCTACCGACGGGGATATGGATAGTGGTGCACGAGACAGGTCTTTTGTGCAAAAGAACATTCAACTTAACAATAAATACGTTATAACACTGAAATTAATAACACGGCGCTATGATAGCTCTGTATCATTAGGACTCATTAAAAGGTCTAATGCCACCGCGTGCATTTTTGGAACCCATCCACCTAAATCTAGGAGCGTTCAAGTTAAGCTAGTAGAACTTTTTTGAAATTTCTTGCAGTTTCATTACTGGCGCACGAGGCACATTCGTCTGGCTTCAAACATTTCTCGTTACACGTACCCAATACGTCAAATTAACGTTGGCCCGTTTCTCGCGAAAGGGACGCATGCACAAAGGAAATGAAAGGAGCCCGAATCTTTCCGTCTCGGTTATTTATTGCGCGAAAGTGGCACTTTGCTTTGCCGGCGCGATGGCAGCAGTCAGCGCCATCGTTACAAGTTCAAGCACGAACTTACACGTTTTTCCGAAAAGAACGAAAACAGAAAGCCACGTTTCACGTTTCTAATTGGCTTCCTAGTAATTTACGTTCGCGGAAAGTTCAACCAACGCGGAATGCGTCGCGCGGAAGCCAAAAAAAAAAGTGGCAGTAAACGTCGAACTGGGATCATAAAGGAATTACTGGAAAATACAGCGGGAAACCTGAGGCGAGGAAAGTGGAGGACGAAGATGATGCTGTAAAATCAGGGGGCAACGTCGTGTATCGACAGACCCTTCGGTAGACAGGCGGATAAGCACGGGCACGCGAGACGAGGGGATGAATATTGAAGTGGAAGAACGACAGAATAGATAGACATAACGAGACAGAACATAAGTGAAAGGGGGAGATAGATAAGCAGATAGACGTGCCAGGGAAAGGAAAGACAGAGAATGTCGCGAGGCGGAGGGAGGCCTGGTATGAGTAGCTGCATGAAGGGGACGTGGGAAGGGTAAGGGATAGACATGAGGCGCGTTTGAGCCCTCTGAAGCCCCTGTAGCCAGCGAGAGCGAAAGAGGAACGGAAAGAAACGCGGAGAAGGGTTGCAGGGCGCGGGAGGGATGGAGAAAGTGAGCGTGAAAGTAAGGAACGTTGGAGCGAGACGGAAGGCGGAGAGATCGATGCTTGACTTCGTCGAGCTCGAATACCCTTCTCTCCCTATTCGGCTTCCACAGCCACCGCTGCACAGCCATTTGCCAGCTTCTTCTTGCTCGGATCCGGGACGGTTATTAAAACCTGCGTGGCTCGGCCGTTCGGTAACTGGCGCTCAACTTTTTCCCTACTTTCGATTCTTTGAAATTTAATTAAAGTCGGGATAAGAAGCGCAACATCGCCCCCCTCCCTCCCCCCCCCCCCCCCCGGTGCAGCCGACCCGTTGATTTTTATAATAAAGCGGATCCTATTAAAGATATATTTGCGTTCGGGCGCGCAACGAATCGTGAACGACTGGATATTGATTGTTTCGCTCGGAATAAACAGAAAGTTTGGAGAACAGGGTGTACGGGGGTGCACTTCGTTTACGTTGTTTTTCTTCGAGGAGAGCCTTGGAAGAAGTAATCTGTTAGTTGCAGCAGGCGACCGCCCCGGTCGACAATTCTTCTAGGGCCATACTTATCGGGGTCTTCACCATTGCTTGTAAATGCTGAAGGTGTCCGGGAAAGAGTGACCCAAGAAATAGCCTCGTTTTGAGCCCACGATTTTGGAACTGAATTTTGTGCCAAATGATAGCTTATGATGAGACATCAATCACACTAAATTTTCAAGTTGAGGTGACAATTAGTCTCTGAGATATGGGAGGTCAAAGAAGTTAAAATTCATTAACGCGTCAGCCCATACGCTTCGATGTATGAACTTTTATGTCAGTCCGATAATTTAAAGAATTGTTCCCACTGGTTTTGCTGACTGCTAACGAGTTTGAACTTATATTTTCAAAATTCACAATGGCCGATTCGGTTAACGGAAAAAAGCACCCACTACACAGACATTTATATTTCTTGATTTTTTTTCGCGAATTTTGAAAATCCAAGTTCAAATTCGTTGTTAGCAGTCAGCAAAACTCACAATGGCCGATTCAACATGGTGGACGATGTATTAAAAAAAGCACCCACTACACAGACATTTATATTTCTTGATTTTTATTTTTTTTCGTGATTTTTGAAAATCCAAGTTCAAATTCGTTATTGGCAATCAGCAAAACCCCTGGAAATAATAGTTTAAATTATCGGACTGACATAGAAGTTCCTACATCGAAGCGTATGGTTTGACGCGTTAACGAATTTTCACTTCTTTCACCTCCCATATCTCAGAAACTAATTGTCACCTCAACTTGAAAATTTAGTGTGATTGATGTCTCATCATAGGCTATCATTTGGCACAAAATTCAGTTCCAAAATCGTGGGCTCAAAAAGAGGCTAAAACAGGCCTCATTTTTGGGTCACTCTTTCTCCAATGAATGTCCCTTGGTGTAGATGCGAAATAGATCGTATTTTTCTGCGACATACGAGAAGCCTCGAGATTCAGTAGGTCACACGTCGAAGCACCCCTTAAAAACCTGAGAAAAATCCAAGGTCCCAGTCGTAATTCTCCGGTTTGGTGACTCTGTTACGAGTTTGCCCCGGTGGGTTGGCAGAACGGCCAGAATCCCACTTGGCAGACCGCTGCGGTTTACGAACTTGACAGGGGGTGCCGTTTCTCCTATCTCTATAGTTACCTACCTCGGGGTTCACCCTCTTATTCAGTCCACGATATTCCTATTTATACGCCGGGTCACGCAAGCAACGGCGGACCGTGCGTTTTCCCGCGAGAATTCGAGCCGTGGGAATATAAGTTGACTTCACAGCGTTTCCAACTTTCACGCCAGGCCTTTACCCCTGCTCGATTATTAATTCAGGTTCACGATGCGGCTTAAATTTTCAAGGCGTCGTGCTTGCCGTTAATCATACGTGGGGGTATCAGGGAAACTGTCAGAGAGAGCAGTGATTTAAACAAAGGAGCAAACATGTATAAAATAATTTGAATTTCGACCGTACAAATTGTTCTAATTAGAAGAATATTGATTTCGGCGCACTGGTTCGGTCCTTGGAATACTTGAATAAAAGCTATGTATATATATCTAACGGTTAAATAAAGCAGATACTCACGCGCGTTACAAAGTCTGAAGAAAATGTCCCTTATTCTCGATAAGCGACAGGGTCATTTTCCTTACGAAATGCGGAAGTTACGAAGAAGGGGTGGCAAGTAACTAGTATCCATTCGGTGGCTATTAATGGCGAAGATTATCCAAGATAGTATATACCGTGGAGACCAAATTCCACGGATGGTCAGAACTCGCCGCGGCCAAGGGATATTTCCTACGATATTTTATCGCCCACTGTGCGTGATACGACGGCCCATTAATTCTGTTCTTGTTCGGCTCTTCTATCTTTGTCGCTGGTTCTGTACGACCGTCCTCAGCCGGAAACATGATAACACGTTCATAGAAACAGTTTGTTACGCGGCACCAAAAAAAAAGCCAAGCTGGATGGAGAACTGCAGATGGAACATTGAAACGCGGGATAGTGAATACTTTTAACATCCATCTGCTTCTTGAATAGGTAAATCGATCCATTGACGGCCGATGAATAATTTTGAGACTTTATTTTACTTCGTACAATCGCCAGTTTCGCAAGCATCCCATTCTCCAAGGATATACTACTCTATCGTTGTTAATTTCTTCGGCGATTGAGATATCTCGTATGACAGCGCATGGTGAGTCAACAGGAAAATTAGGCAATTACTGAGACGGATAATTCGAACGCAAAGCGAGTGAAACGGATTGCGACAGCATGTGGTACAAAGGTACAAGAGGCGGGTGGGGAATAAAGCGATATTAATTATTATATAAGGAGGCGGAGGAGTCGCAATGATTTCGCGGGTATGCCAACGTACGAATGCATGCGGGCTGCTTCGCGTTTCATGTCGCACGCTTCGTGTTTCGCGCGTGTAATCGCGAGGGTAACTCGTAACTTACAGTCCCAAAGTTGACTCTGGTTTTGCCTTTAGCGCCGGATTAGTGCGGCTTCGCTGGGACTCATGGTAGCGTTTAATCATTTCCATTGCACCCGGGTTGCTGGAAATCCCGAAAACACGGCGAAAGGGTAGCTGGCAGAGAGAAAGACGAGAGATCTGAGTAGAAGAAACCCCGTTGCTTATTCAGCTTTTCCGTTATGTTATGTACGTAGAGGCGGGGCTTCAGCGGGGTAGAAATTATACGAAAGCACACTTTTCTTCCAACAAATAGTATATTTACAACTGCGATTAATAAGAATGCTACCGTGCTACGGTGTAACACAGCAGTTACGTCTATTCTTCACTAGTGAAACATCTCGGATGACTTGTCAAACATAAATACACATAATTCTACGCTTCTGCTGTACCTAGCTCCATAAAGCAGTAAAGAAATCTTCTACAATACCATTTCTGTACCAGGCTTCTCTGTCAACACAGAAGAATGTACAATAGGCGGGCCCAGTTTCAAATGAAACGAATCTAACTATGTTTTAGCGCTAACAAACGTTTTCTGAAAATAAGGAACGCTGCATTTAAGTGCTATTCTACCTATCTGGTTACCTTTGTAATAACGTGAATGTCCCAATTTCTGCTTATTTAGGGGGTTACTCGTCACAAAAGAAGGTGTACAAAATTTGTTTGTGATCAAAATTTGCAGAGTAATTGAATAATTCTTTAATAATAAATCAACCAGTCGAAAACTATTTAAGAAAGATATTTGGAGATGTTTAACTACTAGTAATTTGTAATTAAATATAATGTCGTAAATGTCCGTATTTCTGCTCACGAAAAATAGCGATGTACGTATTTCTACTCACCATTTGTACCAATTTCTGCTCACATAATATGTTGCCCTTTCAGGTTAAAATAAGTTATAGCTTTTATGGAGATGTTTTATAACACAACAGTAAAGCATAAAATAATAATAAACAAAAAATAAAATGCCTTCGAAAAGAAATGGAGGTTACAGCATATATTGAATTGTGAGGTTGTTACTAAAATTTTGGTGAGCAGAAATGCGGACATGACGGTGATTCACTTGACCCTAAATCTAATCACCTGTTTTCTACTTAAAAAAATTAAAAATAGTAAACAAATCTACATCCAGACCATAATACGGTATCTGTTTTTGTTATTAAACAAGAATTTTTACTGCAAAAACTATTTTCTGCCGAATTATCGACTGCCAATAGTGACCCTGTTCCTTAGCACAACCAGCTAAAACATGGTCGAAAAATCATGAGTCTCTCATTTTAAAAGTTTTTCGTTGCTTATGCTGCACTTTGATTAGCCCCAAGCTCGTGCAACACTCGCGTAAATGTTCAAATAATTTAGAATTATTTTGTTGCAACTATGGTGCAAACGTAACGCTTATAATAACAAGAAAAATACGAAATGAGCAGAAATTGGGACATTTACCTTACACGATTATAAAAATGCTGCGGAGAAAACGAAAGGCAGAGTAGCTACCTATTTCCCTAGGAGGGTGGAAAGGTAAAGTAAATCGCGTAAAGTAGATTTCAGTTTGCAATAGGTGCTCGTATTTCCGTGCCTAGAACCTGGCGTTTAACTGGCGCGGAGGCAACTCGCAAACTAGGGAGTCGAAGTTGCCTCTGATTTTGCGTTTGACGCCAAATTCGAGTGGCTTCGCTAGGATTCAGGGGTGGCGCTTAATCATTTTCATTGCTCTCGGTGCGCTGGCATTCGAAGGGACGAGGCGGGGGAACGGCAAGAGGCGAAAGAGGCTGAAGATTGGAGAACTTACCTTGAGCCCTGACTCAAGCTCGTAAGTTCTGTGCAGGGTAGCGGGAAAGAGCGGGAACCGAATTCTAACGATCCGCTGAAAAATATTTTCCCCGTCCGTGTGCTCGACAAACATTAGACACGAAAAAGCCCCTATCCCCCTCTATCTCTCGCTGGAGTATGGCTCGCGAATGGTAACTGGAAAATTCTTCCCAGCTCCTTCTTTACACTCGTACCCCCTTTTGTGTTCGGGTCGGGAAGCGCGCGCCGTTAAGCATTGTTTGTCAGCGCCGGAGCTGTGTACCCCCGTTGCTATAATTTCCTCCCTACGATTTCCTCCGAGACGGTTTTCCGCGAAACTGTGGACAATTATTCGCCAGAAGTCGATCAGCGTTACGGCCGGATACGCGATCGTGAGCGTTTATCAGATTCGATAATGCCAGGAAACGGCAACGATTGGCCAAGTCGCTGCTCGACTAATGCGAATTCATACGCATAGTTTGCCTTATGAATCGCGAAGTAGGCCGTGTTATAACCCTCTCAGCGTGGCGGGAGGGTACGGAATAGCCGCGTCGAAGCGAGCCAAGAACTGTTGTGGAATCTGTATCGGCGGGGGTGCCGGGGGGGTGCGCGGAGAATCGGGGGCTAAGCGGAGTGAGCGGGAGGAAGGTGGAAGCAGGTTTCGAGCGAGAAAGTGGCCAAGCGATTGTTTTGTATCGCACTAAAACCTAGCGAAGTTTCCCGTTGGCATGCACGGCGCGCACCCCGCGGAAAGGGGGAAGGTGGAATCGTAAAAAGGACAAGGACGCGGCGGCAGGAAGATGTGGCAAGTATTGGAAAGGGGAAGGAACGTGGGCGCCAGCACTTGACAAATTATATTACCGGCCCTGTTCTACCTCGGGAGCGTCGGGGCATAATTTTGACATCGCCCCGCCGTGGCGCGTAATTTTCCCGGATACAAAATCCTTGAAACTAACCGTTCGATTATTTCCGCGCTGCGAAAAGAATTTAACGAGCTATCTCTCGCAATTCGTAAAAATACTCCGCCTGTTTAAGGATCTGAACGCAACGGCTGCAGAATGCAGTAGATGGGGCCACGGCTGTTGGACGTTATCGATGCAAAGGACGAAACAGTGGACCTTATACGAAAACGGGAGGGATACAAGCGCCGACAAGTCTGAATGTTTATTTGGTCCAGAAATTTTCAGTCAGGAGTCACAATGAATATTTTAATGACTTCCTGTGGATGCTCGCGCCTCGAAGCAGTTGCAAAGTCGGCGTCCAAAGAGATGCGCGGGGCTTCGGGATGGGTTGAAAGGGGTTGGAAAGGGGAGACTGAGAAGAACAGACTGCAGCAGAAGGGAAGTCCTCGGTCTCTCCTTTCCTTGGAAATTATAATCGCGCCACTTACCGTGGCACGACTCGTCCGTTTCTCCGCGCTTCTCTTTTCCTCCGTTTCATCCTGCCTCGTCCGCTCGTTCTCGCTCTCCTTGCAATTGCAGGACGCTGGTTTCATTTTACGGTAATTGTGTTTACGGGACGACACGCGAGTTACAAGTCTTTGTAATTCTGCGGAATTGTCAAGCTTTAGTTGCTCTCTCTCTCTCCCTTTCTCTCTCTCTCTCCCGCTCTCTGAAAGGAGCCCCTTCTATGTACATAGTTTTGCTTTCGACAAGCGGTACGAATCGTTCGAAACCGTTTTCGTCCCTGTTGCGGCGAACCACCGGGACGAATATTTTACCGTTGAATGTAGAATAAACGTCGCGAGTACTCGCTGTTTCGCTCTCGATCTTTTAATAAAACGACACGCGTTTCGCTGCCAGTGAGAGCACTTCCCAACCCCGCTCCCGATGGAGATAGTTCTTCTTGAATTACGAATAAAATTTATTTCCACGGAATGAAAGTGCACGCCTCCGAACCGTCCCTCTCGGTATATTAAAAATGCTTTTAAAGAGAAAAAAACAGTAAAGTGTGTTATATATTATTTTTCAAGCGTGGCAGAGTAGCTTTTACGAGAGTAGGGAAGTTCGCGTGTTCTTCGTATCCGCGCGTTCCTGCGCGACGCTGTATAAATGTGCCGGTTCTCGCAGTTCTAGGCTCCTTTGATCGATAGCTCGAATTATATAGCGGGGATCACGGCTGTGCCGGCGCGGCATGCGACGGTTGTATGGGTTCGCAGTCGAGGCACGCCTAGGAAATTTTATTCAAAGTAAAGGATAGCGATGTCCGTGGAGCGATTTGTATCTTACCCGAAGTCGCTTAATGAATTCTGCTAATGGCTTCGGGGGCTGGAATAAATACCACGGAGTTATTAAAATCGGAGGGAAACCGTTTCTATGTAGGTATATAGTTCCTGTTTCGTTTCAATTTTACCGCTTAAATTTGAATGCATTTTAATGTCGCTCAATGACGTGATATTGTACATATGACTTGGACGAACCTTCCGTTTCCAACAATTCTCGAATATTTCGAAGCATTTTATATTTTCCGTACAGGTAAATCTCAATCTGATTCGCGAGGATCAAATTTTGATGAATAATTTCCACGTCTCTGGTGCAGTTAATTAGGAGAAAGCATTTTCTATCGCATTGCTAATAGTAGGTGTATTCAAGGGAACGCTAGATTTATATTTTCTTTTAAATTTGACAACCGAAATATAATGACACACTTTCAACGATCCAATTTTTTAACTGCAGCTCATCTAAAATCACCCGGATTTCAGTCACAAAACTTTGTATTATTGCTAGCACGTTCGTGCCATAGTTGTTTAAAATTATTACGGATTATTCCATTTGGCCGATCCGTTATCGTCACGTCGCTCGTTCGGGTTTCCCGTTTCATTGAAAACGTCCGTCGACGAGGGTAAATCTAATCTCGATTCAACCGCCATAAAAGCTAGCGCGACATCTCAATTTTCGATACGCTGGGTACATATGTTATATATTCTGCGTATGAGCTATGTACACCGACCAAGTAGACGGTAAGTCGCATTAAGTACCAGGCTTATAGCCGCGGTAATATCCCGCACACATGGGGAATCCTTAATCGAGTGATTCGACGATGCTGTCGTCGCGATATTAAGCCCGCATACAAAGGATTCGATCTATTTCGTTTACGTCGGTGACACTCGCGAAATGGAAGTACGATATAAGTCGTTCTATTCCGCAGCGAAAAAGGAACGTAGAAAAGCCGAGGGTTCGAGGGAAGCCTCTCTTATCACGCACATCGTCATTTCTAGAACAAAATTGTCTGACCATATATACCATCGATGCAGTTGATAGCGATACTGCATATCAACACGATGTTCACTAAGTCCAAAGTAAATTTCTTGGATTGGGATGGACCAGTTACCCGTGGACAGATTGCGTAACTCGATAGTCACGATCAGTTATGATTCATTGGAATGTCCCGCGATCAGTGTGAACGTTCATTTCGCTATATTGACAGCGTGCTCCGATGGTCAAAATGAAAGTCTGCCAATGATTACACTCGGGAAGACGAATTGAAAAGTCCTTGTAGAAAACACTGTAAGTGCCAAAAATTAAATTCTTCAGGAGAGAGACGAAACTTCCCCTACTTTAAATTATTTGCGAGATTTGATTTGTTTGATTGCTAAATACCTGTGCTTAAGGGGGGAAGCATTACTTCGCATTATTACGCACTTACAATGTTTTCTACAAGTATTCTTCAATTATGTGGCTTGATTAGATGTTTTCGTCAGATCGACACGCGCGTGTCTGAAAATTAGTGCTCATTCCCCTGCCTTGTGTTTAATTATGATGTAGGAACCGATACCGTGGCTGGTATCGTAGCTTTCCGGATGTTAAGTTCTGCCTCTGCATATTTCATCAGAGCGCTGCGACGTAGTTACAGGCGGTATACCGTTACGGAGCGTCGGCTGATTTTGTTTTCGCGTAATCAACCTAATACTATGGGTCACGGGGATGCGTCGACGCGCTCCACAGCAAATTTTAGGCAGCTTCTTCGGTTTACACGAGTCGGTTGTTACGGACGTACCGTGATTGGGTATACCACGTCCCCCCCGTGCTTGCTTCATCAAGATGCGACACGGTAGCTAGCCTACATCATTATTGAATGATAATTTCCGATCACCCCCTCGGGAGAAATGCCTGTTCCCCGTCCCGGCTCGATGCCTCTTGGCACCCTGCAACCACGTAACCTCGAAATAACGTCAGCATCCATTATACCGTGTATTCTCCCGGTTTGCCCTCGGTATATGTACGCTTGCATCTTCGACACAGATTTACGGGCATAGAACTCCAACTGAATACGTTCAGCTCGATCTCTCTTCCCCCCTGATAATTAAAATTTAATAGGCAACGCCAGTAGAACAGTTTCTTCGAAGTTCGCAGCCTGAGAAATTCGTGTTGTCCTAGTTGCTGTGCCGCAAATGGCATGGGTATCAGTGGCACGGAAGCCCGAGTGGTTTGGAAATCACTTAAACGAGGGAACATTAGATATTGAAAGTTTAGGTGGTGGTGTTAGTTTTGATAGATTCGATTTCTATTCTCTGAGATTATTGTTTGCGATACTCGCTAATTTTTACCATTGTCGCGCACGAAAAGCTGTAAACGAATGGCGTTCAAAGAGCGGAACGGCTGAGCGTCATCAAAATAGGTGGTTGCCTGTATTGCTCTGCTGAAATCTATTCTGTAACGGCACCCCTGGCACGAAAACGATTCGAACGCGATATTATCCGCGATAATAGCCAGCGTGGCGCGTTCAAAAATTAATATCCCGGCGAATTCATCGGCGCACTCGTTACTGGAAAGTGAATGTAATCAAGCGACCGGTATAACGCAATTATCGTTCTGCGTCTTTATCAGCTAATTAAAACTAGCCGCGCCGCCGTTGTTCGGCTGCGTTTATCTACAATCGAATTAATCGACGGTACACTCGTTGAATCCTTTAAAATAACCGATAAAAAAATGACGACCGTTCGCGGAGCAAAGCCCGTGTCAAATTTCCTAATTGCTTCTCGGTTAACCTGTGCTTTGTTGCTGGCTGTTTAACGTGTGTGCACAACAGGAATTATCGGCAGTATTTGGGTGGAATTATTGGGTGGCGCGAACGGGAAACAATACGCGCGAGTTTATCCGCGACGAATTGTAAGTAAACACGAGGTTCTGCGGGCGAAGGGAAAAAATTTCTCCTTTTGTTCGACGGGTGAACCGATATTCTCGGGAGGGGAGCCGAAACTGGCAGAGGGAAGAAAAATTTTTACGGCGAGATAGGTAGGTATTGGGAAGAGGCCAATAAGTCTTCTATCGAATTTATTTGGCAAACACCTCCGCATCGACTGTTTCATGTCGAGCACCAAATATAACTCAGATAGAAAGGGATTCTTTTTCCTTTTAGTTACCCTGCTGAGTGACGTGAAGAAGTCTTATTTCCTAGGAAGCCCCTGAAAGGATTCTCTACCTTCATTTCTACTCTCTTCAACATTGCCCATACCTATTCGATCTTCTTTTGATACACGCGCGAAACGGTAACATGATCAACCGTTTCAAAATGTTTCCATTTCACCGAGTCTGTCGAATAAAACTGTAATTTCCCTTATCTATATTTACTCTGTTATATATTCTTTTTTTTTTCGGTGCGATATGTGCACATGGCGATGAAGGATTAGTACAGTAGGCTTTCCATGTGCGCATTCGAAGTTTAAAGTTTCTATTCCACATGACAGGTATGGGTATTTCATGGCTTCGGCAAATTGACGTTGAAATCTTCCAGTACCACGAAATAATTTATTTTCGACAAACCACGTCAGAGCTTTGGAATCGAATCACTCCGTACGTGCACTCTATCGACGTTTCGCGTTCCCTATTGAGAATACAGATTTCGGAATGTGTGTTCGAGGAAAGTTCTTAAGAAAATACGTTCCGAGCAATCGGTATCGGAGTGCGAAGTCTGGTTCGAACTTTCGCGACCACTCCACCTTGGCCGTCCGACTAAGCAATCTTCTTGAAACTCTTCCTGGTCCATCGGGAGGAACGTTACTCCGTTTGGTGCGACGATAAACAAGAGCTTTTCTGATAACGAATTATTGACAATGTCACGTTATATCCGTAGGAATGATCGGAAATTTGTAATCTCAAATCTGTGAAAATCATTTCTTATATTTATATTCTCGCCGAGATCTCGTGATGCATTGCTTGGATACATTGCTTCCATTTCGAATTAAACTTTTAGCCATATCTCAATTTTGACTTATGTGACAGAGTGATAAATAAATTTTTAGATTTATGCTCTGATGAAAATGTTTTGCATAGTTAATTTGAAAGTACTATTGTTTGCCCACTGCGTTGAGTTCACTCGGAAAAAAGGACAAAAAGGGGGGAAAAGTCGATGGAACGTCGAAACGTCAAATAGAATTGTTTTCCTTCCTCTCATTGTATCCTTTATTTTCGCCACTTGATTGTTGACTCTGTACTCGATAAGGCACGTCGAAAGGGCGACCATGATTATTGAAGGCAATAAACGTCGTGACGAGTAAGATTTCGATCACAGCATCAGTAAATTTTCAGCTTTGTGTACATATTAAAGGAAAATAGTATGAAAATCGCGAAAACGTTTATTTCTTATAATATAAATAGAAACTGGGATTTTCCTTAGATACTATCTTATATAGTAAAGAGCATCGTTTCCACTGTTGCTCTCATTAATTAATAGTTGAAACTTGTGCGTCGTATAAGGCAAAATGCTAGTTGCCTTCGTGTCGGTCCCAAAAGTAAAAGTTGCCAAGCATTCGAAAAAGAAAACTCTAGTTAAGGTTCATAAAACTGTTTCTTCTTTGCAACTTTCCTAATAGGAATGCACCAGGGAGGGTTTCCATTAACCATGAGAATTTTTAAGCCCGAGAATAAATACATTTTCTCTTTAATTTCTTTATCTAAAGTGCACAGCTATTTGAACTACTTCTGCACTGGAAAGGAATTTTTATTTTGAGAGAAACAGGTATCGAGAATATATAATTACAGCTAAAGAAAAAGTTCCAGCTAAAATGCAACTTGTATGGTCTGTGTGTCAGACTTATGCAAAACATATGCAAAATTTTCGAAACCAAAAAAACCGCACTAATAACCTTTATGTTGTCATCTGTGTTTGCTACCCGCCAAGAACATATTGAGAATTAGACTTAATAATAATTAGTCTATTATACATCAGTTTTGAAGTTACAAGCTCATTTATATTAAACAGTTATTTTTAAAAAACTTACATGTAAGTCAGTGGAGGATTGATATCGAGCAAGATAGAACAAATAGAACTCAGAAAAATTTCAAAGTCCCATTTAACCCAAACACTTTGCTGAAATATTTTAAGTTTTATCTATCTTTTTATCCTTCTGTATTAATGAAATATTCCAAGGCCCATTTCAGCAAAATTGTCTAAGTTCCACTCATTTTGATACTTTAAGATCAGACAAAATTTGGAATGTTTCATTAATATAGAAGGATTAATATAGAACTTATTGTTAGAATATTACCTCGCCAAGTTATTGGAACTTAGAATATTTCAGTACGATGCTGAAACAGAGAGTCTGTTATTATACAATACCTTACTGAAATATTCTAAGTTCCTCCTATCGTCCTATCATAACTGTGTAGTGGAGGATAGAGATAGTAGAAAATGAACAACAACCACGTCTTTATTTCATATAGAAGGTAGAAAGGGATTCATATTAAAATGATTTTATTGAAACATTTTATATTACAATCGTTCTCAGACAATATTAAAATATTCTAAGTTCCATACATTCTTACAAAATTGTTCAAAGTTCCACCCAGTCATACAGTCATACATCTTTGAAAATTCACAAAGTCGCAGCCATCGGTTCCGGTTATCACCGATTTCCAGGTCTCGCCACGAGAAGGTTCCTGCGAGTGGAGACTCGCAGAGAGATATGTACATGGAATCAAAGTTCCATCGATCTATTCCGTTTTGACTTAAAAGCTATGGAGCTGCCAAGCATTCGCTATATTACATGAAGTTCAGCAAGAAGAAAACGCGGGCATACCGCGGAATTGACATTCGATGATGCATCTCTTACCACCTAGGTATCCCAGTCGAAGAAGAAGAGCTGTTGGCGTCCCTGAGGCGATTCCTGTTGCTCCGAACGGCTCCGTCAGGAGCACACCAGGTGTGACTTCACTCAAACCGGATAACGCGGAGATTGGGTAATCGGCCCGAGTGGCTTTCGCAGGCGATGTACCATTCCATACACCCCCTACGCCCGAAACGTTTCTCCTTGGACCAGTAACTTGAGAAGGGAGCTGATCCATCGGCACCGCGTCCAAGGCTGACCACTTGTTTTTAGAATAGAAACAGAAGTGACCTGCTTATCAGAGATGAGGAGTTATCAGCGAACAAAGTAAGCTAAAATCCAGTGGTTGCTTGGCAGCTTTACATCCTTTCTTACGACTACGCGCTAAATCCCACGATGCTGGCGATGTCCTTGGTCCGCGTCTTCTTCGAAAGTCATCTTTGAATCTTGTCTCCTAAAGTCATTGTTGAATCTTGTCTTCCAAAGTAATCTTCGCATCTCTTCTTTCAATGTTGAATCTCTTCTTTCAAGATCATCTTTGAATATCGACTTGCAATGTTGAATCTCTTCTACCAAGATCACCTTTGAATCCCTCCTTTCAATGTAAAGTATCTGTTGTTAGTAACGAGTCGAAAGGGGTGGAGGTTTAAGGGATGAGCTCAGATCTCTTTGATTTCAGAACCCCAGAAGCAACCTAAGAAATTCTTTGAATCTTCTTTGAATGAGGGTTTGAAACCCTGTCCGGCGAATCAAAGAGACCAGAAAGACCAGTTACACTAATTAGATCAGTTGAACCAGAAATACCTACTAAACTGACTAGACAGATCAGAGAGACCAGAGTGACCGGAGAAATCAGGAAAAAGTAGATTCACTAGAGAGACCGGAGTGACCAAGGGAACGGGATAGTCCAGAGAGTCCAGGAAGCTTAGGGAGACCATAGAGACCAAAGGGATCCGGGAGGTCTTAGCGCCTCCGAGGGCTGCCGAAGAGTGACGGTTAGGGATGTGCGGGTACCCGAAATTACCGGACCCGATTTGCGATTCGGGAGCTGATTTTCTTGCTAAAAATTCTTACATCTGATCACATTGCAAACTCACAACTTAAAAGTTTTCGGGTTTTCGGGTTTTTGGGTATCCCTAGTTCACACACCCCTAGTGACGGTTTTTGACTCTCGAAATTCGAGGTAGACTCAGGTAAACAATACCATCGCCTTGTACACAATGTCGGCGGTTACGTGCTTAAAAATTCAGAGATGCGCAAAATTTGTATTTAAAAAAATTTCGTATATCGAATGAAAGTTAATAAAATTATTCGTCATGTGTCGAATAAAGTTAAATTGGGTTAACGAACGAATAACGAATAATATTTGTAACTTTTATTCGAATTAACGTTATTCGAAATTGTAGGTATCTATTTAAATAAAAATGCTGCCCATCTCTGCTTAAAATCCTCAATCCCAACCGCGGAACAGTATTTTCGCGAAAATTGATATATTCTAGCTAGACGCTAATGGTATGGGACACGAACATAACAACAACTTTATTTTTACTGAATGCAAATTGTTACTAATAATTTTCAATAGAAACCGAGATATAAAGCAATATGCAACGTTTCAAGGTTGCAGTGAATCTCTCCTCTAAATGAATATTATTCTATTCCCAATATTTAAGCGTTTGCTAATTATTAATGTTTATATGTTAAATAAGTATTGATTTCTTGTTCTACACAACGTACAAAACAGTGTCAATTTTCTATCATTTTCCCTTAGGCTTTTAATCCCGGTCCCAATAGCTTGTTATCGAGCAGATCGTCGTTTCAAGCGATCCTGTTGTCCCGATGATAGATGGTCCGTGGTTATAACGACGAAGGATTAAAGGATTAATTCGCAAGTCGATGCCAGGCATATCTGTCGGTGTAAGAAGAATTTCTCCGTGGCTTAATTAATGATCAACAGCAGCAACAACGAGTTTCGCGGCTCTATACAGTACACACTGGCATGGCCATTCTTTTCAGAATACTTGAAAGTTTACCTTCCTCTCGTATCCCACGCTACATTAATTTTGTATGGCCGCTAATTATTATGGCGTAGCCACGCAGCTCTTATTTCTCGCGCATTGTAACACCGTAAGAGACCCGCGAAGTTGCGCGATATCAAGCTTTTGTTCGGTGAACAGTGATAAGAACGAATCCCCTTTCAATTTGTAAGCCGTCGTAAGAGCGCGTTTCACTCGCTTACACTCTCGTCTGAAATAGAACGTGGCGCCGCGAGTTTTCGCGCGTGCATCAAGTAATTTCTCCCGGAGAATCTCACATGCATTTCTAGGTAACTACCGGAGCTGTGTAATTAAATTTAATTATAATTCGCGGAGCTACGACCTCGCGTCATCTGCATTCCCCCGTTCTCTATCTTTCCCGCCACCTCATTCTCCCTTAACGACCTTCCGGTTTTCGCGAATGTTCTTTATTTGCCGACCACGACTGATAAGAACCGATCTGTCTCACAACTCACATTTCCCTTTCCAAACCTCGACATGCTTAAGGAAACATAATTTTGCGGGCAAGTGTGGATAAACCAACTCCGTTTGAAGACGCGAAAAAGATTCCACACCCCTGCCCCGTGGCTTCAGAATTAAAAAGCTTCAGTTGAGGAGTCAGAGAGAGAGAGAGAGAGCAGATCCCTCTACCCTGGACACGTATGCACGTACGACGACGTCTAATTACGAGGATGGGCTGTCAGTCGAATGCCAGGTTATTCCAACACCTGGCTAGAGAGGATGAAAGTAATTACCAGCTGCGCGAACGATTAATTAAGTAGCTGCCTGTGCATGCGCGAATTGTAGATGGTCAGGGTAAATTGGAGGACCGTCGGCGTGTCCTCTATGCATAGAGGCCGTCCAGAACCTGTGTATAGCGTCATCATAGCACGGTGAAATACTTCAGGATATTCCGTGCGGAAAATTTCTCGATGGAAATTAATTTTGAATTCTGTCCGGGTCGGATTGCTGGATCCGACGAATTTCTCCGTTACTTTGTGCAGTCGACCCTTACATTCGCCCGCCGTATGCGCACTATGTAATTAGTTTTCGATTTGTATGATGCTGCGCGATCGCACGCGACAACGATTCGTATTAGCAAGAATGGGGAAGGAGGAGAGCCTTTCGCCTAGGATTAAATACTATTTCCGCGAAGGATGGTAATTGCCTCAGACCCGATGAGCGTGTCGCGGTTGCCAGGATGTGAAAAAATTCGTGTTAATTACGGGCAGTGTAAATCAAAGAGCAGAAGTAATTATACGTTTGAGGAACGGCCCCGCTTTGATATTCATCGCGCTCTTGAATTTCTCAAAGAGCATCGCGTCGCCGCGCGGAGCTTTATTAGAGCACCTTGGGATTGCGTGTGCGTGTATTTGACGCGGATATGCGGGCACACGCACACTCTTAATATGCACTTGTCCGGGGGCTGGAAGGCTCGTCCACGTTGATGGCGTCCCGCCCGACAACGGGTTAATGTAATCATTCCTGAGTGTGCCGCTGGTATACGTGTCGTGGCATGCGGCTGCACCTGGCCTCTCTTTCTGTCTGTGATCAACGTCATCTTCTCCTTGTGCACACGATCGTCGGAGAATAGGGGAAGAGGGAACCGGAACGAGCTGCACTCTCGAGGTGTAGCATCGTTCAAGTGGATACATACCTATGTGGGCATACAGTTGTAGGTACGTGACTGACCTCGTAACTGCCACTTGTTAGTCGATCGACACGTTGAAAACGAGTATCGTCGGATCAATAATGAAACGTGTCGCTGAAGAATTTCACAATTTCACGACGATCCCCCGGGGATTTCCTTAACACACTCGTTGCCCTATCGTCCTCGCAAGCGGGACAGTCTCGTGCACTTAATCCTGAACGATAGTAATAAATATTTCACACGGCATCTGTGCAGGATGTCTTAAAATCAAATTAGGCTGTATGCTGAGACGACGCAGCATTTGAGTGTTGCAGGAAGAGTTTGGAATTCGAAGGGGGCCATTTAGTTTTCTGGGAAATATTTAATTACCAGAGGTCAGCTTATCGCAGTACCTACGTTTCTTTAAGTATCCCTGAATAGCTAACGGCGAATACATTAAATACCCGCGCAGTAGTCTTCTGCTTAAGCATCTGAAGACAAAGCTCTTCAGAGTTATGAAACTAATGCTGAAGTCAAGGTGCTGCGTCAGTTTCGCGCCGTTCAATGTCGTGTGGCGCCATTCTTGGATACAATGCCGAATTTATCCCCGTAATGGAAGGGCGATTCAATGCACGCCAGTCTACGAGATAAACGACACAATTAGGAAAAACGTTCGCACGGTTGACACGGATAATTATCGCGGCGGTGATTAAACGTGAGAATAACTTTGCGCGCGAGTGTGCGCGACGGCGAAAATGCCGCAGTTTGCCTAGTAAATTGCACGATTTCGATATCCCGCGTCGCCGCGAGCGGTCGGAGAATTGGTTGCGGAGATCCTGACGAAGCATTCGGCGCCTTGACGCCAGCTTCGGTGCGAAAAGCTCGTTGTCTCGGGCGCATAAGTTCGCACGAACTTCGATTGTCCACGCATTCCCGGTTGCCAATAGAATCGAATTTTCATCCCCGATTCCACGGGCGCGAGTTTACTGCACAGGAAACTTTCAAACCTGTAGCACGGCGGAGGTCGGACATTTGTCGTGGAAGGGCCGTTGATCATCCCAGCGTGGAACGAGAATAGGCGGGGTCAAACTTAATTGTAGTTAACGATCGCAGATTAGTGTTTTGGGTCCCCAGGTAGCTACTACATTATTATTAACGCGATGCTAGATACATATAATTGCCGGCGTACCTGCAACTGCACCTACTAATTTTGCCGGGAGGAGGATGATCTTGACGGAACATGTGTCTTGAGTCATCGCTAACACAACGTTACGCTCTGATAAGGTTAATCACTGCCAACCAAAGTGTGTACACGGAGATTGGGAAACACAGCGTTGCTAGTATTCCTTCGGCTACAACTATGACGTTCAATTATAAAGAAAATATATCCCAGAATCAGAAACGAGTTACGTCGCAGACAGGCATTGCCAAATTGGTCGTAGAAAACATTCCCAAGCAATGTGGCCGAATTTTCTCCAAGACACGGGACAGTCCTTGCGGATAATCGTCACTTCGACGACACCAGTTGCACTCGGCGCGGCTAATGCCGTCAGTGAATGGCGTTAAACTTCCCGCTGACAGAAATGCGTCTGAAATCTTGTCGCGTGAAACGTATCACGGGCCGTGGAACGATCGTGTCACGAGTAAACGTGTCTCGAGTCACTGGCAGCCAAGTATCGTGTATCACGGCGCGGCGCATAGGGTGAAACCTCTATGAGCAGGATGATAACGGTGACTATTATTAATCTACGTAGGACCGCGCGGCAATCAATTACCCTATCTTATGCCACCTCTACGTGCACGTAGCGGCGCTCTCCCCATCCAGCAAAATGGTAACGCCAAGTCCATGGAACAATCTACCTATACACTAACGAGTTTCCAGGGTGTCCGGGGTATCGCGTGGAGGAGAGTTAAGTTACACGAGCGTTCCGTACGCGAACGCGGCGGAGTATGGGGCCTGCCCTAAGTACATACAGGTGCCGTTTGCCGTGGCGGCACATACCTTCTGCACCTCTATCTATGAATCCACGTACTCCTCGGCCAGATACATACGCGCGTATCTGGAGAGGCGAGTGCACAACCGAAGGACGCCGTTAAAACGCTCATAGCCGGGGAATAATACGCCGTGGACGTGTGCTTCGAGGCTCTGGAACATAACGCACGCATCTACCTGCACGTGTCCCTGGAACAGTGTAACAATAACAAACTGCAGCAAGAACTTCGCGTTACGCGCCTCACGGCAAGTTTCCGGCGTGTCTAACGCTCTGCGGACCGGGGATGGTTTGTATATTGCTCGCGCCCGCACTTGCACTACGCGCACGAGTTATTATTACTGCGATTGTCTGTTACGGCGGTACGTATGGTGTATTACCGGTATTATAATATTATACGCGACGTACCCAGGCTCGTACGAGGCCACCGCAGAAACTCAGATGCACTTTGCTTCTTAAGTTTCAAATATGTAAGTAGCAGGGATCAGCATTTATACCACTGACTGGCCTGTAAATTCGAGATCACTGGTACAATGTTACGTGGAGAGTGATTGATAGGGGAAGTTTGGGCATCGAGTCTGTGATTCAGTGACGCTAAATATTCTGAGATTCTAGGGTACCAGATGAAGTTCGCGGGGTCTAAAAATTTATTTGAAAGTCTAATGTTGAAAATAATGGGTGGCTGACGGTGAATGAAAGGAATGGCGCGGCTCCTCGATTCGCGGATTTAGCGAGAACGAGCGAGCTTTCGACGAAGGTGGAAGCCGATTCTGCTAATCGGTGTGGACGTAAACGACTCTCGTTATCTGCCCTCAATGCTTATCGATTTAGAGAATCGCGCGAGTGGGATCCGTTTAGACGATGCTATTTGTCAGCGGCAAATGAGGCGATTACACGCGGCGACCATGCATATATAGAAATCTACGGGCGATATTTAATTAAAAGCCGATCGCCTCTGCTGCATCGTCAGTCTGCATCGGCGCGGATAAACGAATATAAAAGACTGGCAGGTCGAAGAACGGCGAGTTAATCTGGTTTGCATAAATAAAGACCGATGCTGTTTTTATAGGAGTGATTATAATCGATCCATGAACACGTCAGAGTCATTATATATTCTCTATACTCTTTGTTAACCTGTGTATCTAGTCTGTATACTATGGATTATACTTCTTTTGTTCATATTGGGCTTAGGCCCGTACAATAAATAAATAAATAAATTAGTGACGTCGAGAAATACTTTGGTTAAAAGTCGAGGGATTTCGGCAAAGTGAGAAGACTTTAATACAACTGGCGTGATGTTTTTGCAAGTAAAAAATTATTCAGAGGAATATTCCTGGCAAGCGTGATGTAGTAGCGGCTTCATGTCGCGTAAATTTGTTTTCTAATCTCCACAATACCGTCGCTGCAAATAATAGATTACGCTGAAAAATTTCCGTGGTCACGAAAGCATGTGCGCCCGCTGCAAACAGACGCAGGCAAGCGTGCGAGGGAAAAATGTTACTACAACGAGTGACACTTTAGCATACCCCGTTGCGTTTAGCGCGGTGTAAAAATGTTTCCTGATGCGTTTTGAAGCTGTCGTTTCCAGCGGCGCGTTCGTTGACTGCAAAAAAAAAGACGAATTTAAGCCTTCCGCGTAACGAACAAATGCCCATTCGCTTGTTTTCCCCATTATACACGAATATCTTATGCGCGCGAATTATTCGCCGTAATTCGTTGCTACCTGCGGTTCGAACGATGGCAGACCTTGGCATCGCCATACGAGTTTATTTCCTTGGAGCGAATATCCAGTTTCTGTAAAGGGTGACTGTGGCATTTCCTGACGAGAATCATTCATATGAAATTTAAGGTCGATCCTCGTGGCGAAGTCGTCGGCTAAGCCGAGTGTGGAATCCAGATGGCGCGGACGAGGGGTGAGAACGGGGCAAGATGAATATTCCATGCTAAATCCGTGGCGGAATTACTGCAAAGAATTCCGGAGTCGTCGGGAAAGGCGACTGGAAGCGCGGCAACCCTTTTTCGTCGAGGATTTACTGTTCCCTTCGAAACTCCTATTCGCGAAAACGAGAGTCAATATCCGTTTTTAAAATCTGCCTATCGTGCTTCGCAGTTATCGCGCGCGAGCGAAACAATCGCGGGGAACGATTCGATATTATTACCGACCCCATTGTTCGGGGCAAGACAAAGCGCCACCCCTGGCGCCCTATTTAAAACGCGACTGTAGGAGATATTAAAATAACGTTACTTTAAGAGTGGCCGTCTTTTTCGTTGTCGGGTGATTTTTTAAACGAGCAGCGAGAAATACCCTCGGCCCTGCCGAGGGTTGCGTAATTAAAAGTATAAGAAGCTGGATGCCCGCCTTGATACACTTGTCAACGGCGGGATTCCGCGGTTTCTTTCGTCGGTACATAATTTTAGGTCGCGGGGCGACAAAGTCGGCGCGCAAAGTCAGGCCAGCGACGATGCACCAGCCTACTTCCGCTCGAGTAAATACAACGTTAATTAACGCCGCGTCTGCCAGCACCTCCCATTGCAGACCCGCTACATGGACTTACGGCATAGTAAACGGACGTAATTCAGATGATTGTCTTACGAATGAGCCGGGGTAGGAGGCCGGGACGGCAACTGTCAAGACGGCGCGTATTCCTTTCCCGGGTCTCCGCTTGGGAAATTAAACGCGACCAATTCCGACCTCGCGCCACTGTGTCCCCGTTTCCTTTCGGGCCTCCCTTCTTCAGCCCTTTGACAGACGTCCACGCGATAGCCATTCATACTTATTGGAACGTAACAAATTCTCATCGCCGAACGGCGTGAGGAATGCTTGACCTAATTCGATCAATTTTCCATTTATATCGGATTGATTGAAAGAGTAGTTAATCGAGAAGTGTTATGGTTTGAAGAGATTCGAGGGTGGGAAGCTTCGGCTGTACATTCACTCGGCCGGTGCGCCTTTGATTTACAAGGGGATAGAAAAAGTGTGGGGCACTTTTTCAGAACAAATTTTTCAGAAAAAAATATTCTCGTTAAAATTTTTCTGAAAATTTATTTATTTTTTTTACGTATATCTGTAGTAGGTATAGTATCTGACGAATACTCAGTAAAAGTTAAAAGACGACGTTCGTAACGGTATGGATTCTATAACGATAGAAGCGTCTCGACCTCCGAACGGTCCGCAACATTCAAGCAAAGCTTTAAACGCGTTCATCTCGAAACATGGTTTTTCGGAACGGTAGACAGCATAACAAAAAAAATGATGAACCTATTTCAAATTAACCTCTCTTTCGCATGTTTGTATTCAAACGTGCACCAATCATCGGCAGTTGGCTTTATTTGCCTTCTTAAAGGCTGATATGATAGCGATAACACAAGAATATCTTCGGTTATTTTATTTCAGACAAACCTATGTCGAGTTCTACTGTCTACCATTTTCGCCGCTTTCGTTGCAGCAGAGCTCTGAGCGCCACGTAGAATTCGAAAAAAAATGTTTTCATATCCTTGAAGAACGAATAAATAAAGGCCATAAAGTTTTTTTACTGCAAGTTGTATACTTTTAAAAAAAACCCTAAAGATCGCTTATTTTTTAAGCGATTTGATGAGAATGTCCCCTTAATGCAAAAGTTTTCAATAGATATTTGTTCGACTATTACTAATTTTTTAGTTACAGGCTATTCCGTAATCCTCAAAATACATGCCTGCAACGCCTGTGGAAGAGCGAACGTCTTAAAGTCGTGCGCGTCAGGTGGTCTAATATCCTCATACATAAATCCAAAGGCTAAACCGACCGTGCATTTCAGATTTTCTAGCTGACGGTCGGCAAACGTTCTGCGAAAGGGAAAACTTCTTTCCACTGCATAGTCGGGGATCAAGGGAGAGTTAATATTTTATTGCTTCGCACGCTGTCTAGATTTGGGCGAATCAAACTCAGGAATAGGAAAGTTACGAAGCTTTGCGTATACATAGCTCGAGAAAGTTGAAGACAGGAAAGCACACAGAAGGATATAAATAAAAATAAGTTGTAATCGTTATTTTCCCTGAAATGACGAGTCGTTCGAAGAATTTTCCACTGTACCGTGTTTCACCCGTCCTCCCGAATTCCTCTATTAAGCCCTAGATCATTTTGCAGGTTCGTTGAATGCTACGTAACTGCAAGTCCTTTCCGAATAATTTCCCAAAGTTTCCGTCCTTATCGCATGGCTGGCTCGCATGTCGTTTCGCGTGCTTTCATCTCACAGCTGAAAAGTTCTTCAACATCTTTAGGACCAAAAAGAAGAACGGCCCCCGATCGCCCGTCAACGTTTTCCGTCCCGTGTTTTTATCACGGCTTGTTGTCGACTTAATACGGATCGAAGAGGACGACGAGAAAAGTTTTAGTAAATTTCGCGTTACAGTTAATCTCCCAAACTGCTTCAACTTTAATCTTTTTTATCGCGAGTCACGATCCTCGCTTCACGTCCGTTCAACTTTTCTCTTCCCGTGCGACGGGGCTGCCTGTCGTTTCTTGGTATCGCGCTAAACAGTTGCTAACACGGAGATCCGTCTGATTTTTGGGTACACTATTTATTTGTGTTGTTTTCGTGGTGCCAGAATTCTAAATGATTTTTTACCTAAATTAGTTTAAACGTCACGTTTAGTATTATGCATCTTAAATTTGCTTGATCGTTTGAAACAGCTGCCCAATTCTACGCAATACTTGTACAGAAGTCCCCTCAGGACGACTATTAATCTATGAAAGAAGGAATTCCGAAATTTCTCGCGTGCGATGATAATGTGCCCCCAACGTCAGCTGCTAGCAGATAAGCGGGAGGACGAGCACGTTTGGCGTGGGACATTAAATAAACGGTGTGCTAGGGTATTCCGGTAAAATCAACAACGAGTTATACGGTCGAGAGGAGCATAATTCGATTCCTCCGCCGCAGCGGGAACTTTTTCACCTGGCCGACCGCTAATTAACTAATTCCGGAACATTGAGCGTTGCCTCGACGTTGCGTTTCCTCATTAATCTCATAATTCTCAAATAAATTTTCACAATACCCGGGAACGCGAAGACAGCCCCAACGTAATTCGATACGCGAGCCGAGGGCCGGGGAAAATTCACAAGACCGTAAATCACCGATTTTAATTAATAGCTGCTCCCATTATCATTGCTCCATTATCGGAAGGTACCAGACACCGTACCAACCCTCTTCGACGAAACATATTTTCGATACGCTCCTTCCATACCGTTAAACGAGATTCAGCATTGTCGACTTCTAATGTTCCCCTTTTTACTCGAGACTACCTGTCACAAGACCATCTACACGAATAAACTATTTAAAGCAGCAAGTTTTCCTCCGCAATTCCCCAGTGGCCATCGATGATCGATAGTTTAATGGGAGCGCTGTTCGCGGAGGGAAAAAATGCAAGGCGGGCCAATGGGAAGGTCGTTAAATTATTTTCAATAGAATATCCGATATTCGCGGTGGCCGCAACACTGGCGTAGACGACGCGGTGCTGAAGTTTAGGATACGACGACAACAACGACGTCGACGACCTCTTTTTCCCCGTGCAGACCATTGCCTCCGTTCGCCGTCACCTTATCACTGACTTTCTTGGAAGAAGAGCGCTCGCCCCCTCTTATGTATACCCTCATCGGGGGTAGGTCGCGCTCCCTGGATGCCGGGACACCGATATAACTTCAAGCCAGCCCCCTTCAAAAAGACGAATGCCAAGCCGTCGACTGGTCTTTTGCCCGGATTAACGGGCTCCCCCTCCGCCCTCTGCACCCCCTCCCCCAGCGAGACCGAGGCTCTCGCAGTCGACGAGGTCCCTCTCGGTGTGTCTCGGGGCATCGCTCGTAAACAAAGCCAGGATAAATTGACATCTCTCCGTCCCGTCCTATTTACCACCCTTCCCTCGGTCGCCCCTTGCAACTCCCTGCTTGGAGCCTGCACGCCAGTCACTTTTCACCAGCGCGCGGGCTCGTCGAGTAATCCGACCAAATCCAATGTTCGAACGTCGCGACTGACTCTGTACTTTGGCCGTGTCATCGGCGTGCTGGCGTAGATGCTGTGGCGCGATAAGCAGATTTTCCTAGATGGAGGCTCTTATAAGGAGAAGCTACTGGTCTCGCGTTTCCAATCTAATCCCTTTTCGCGGATTTAAAGCGAAAATGAGTAGACACGTGTCCGGCATAGGAATGTCAGAATGATTTATTGCATCCTTGAGGAGTATATTATATTTCGAAAGTAATTACCGTCGCAATGGTTACAATTGGGCCTAACTATTCGGAAAGCTGCCAACAAACACAATGACTAAAAATTAGTTAAACGCAGTACGGATCCCTTAATTTTGTGATCTTTATTTTGCTAAAGATTACCAACCCATAGAACAACTCTTACATTATACAATTATTAAAACTACTAAGCCATTTTAGACTTAACAAATAAAAACTACAGAATATTTATGGTAATATTAGTTATTACCCATTAACAAGCATTGTGAAACAATAACAAGAAATAAAATATACCCAATAGAAATAAAACTCCTTTTCTTTAACAATTAAAATCTTCAAATTAAATTTGCTCAGTTTCGAATCATTGAGAGTTGGTAGCTTTCTGCATAACAAGACCCGATTGTGATTTGGTCGAAGAAGCCACTTATGCTTGAAAGTTTGAAAAATCTCGTTCTCGCAAATGTCCTTCCGAGTTCTGTCCCTGCTGAATGTGTATTTTAGATACGGAGGCATTTAGGACTCTCCTAGGCAGGAAACTGGAAAAAGATGAGCGACGGAAATGCATTCCCTTTGTCCCCTTTCGCATTCCCGGTAGTTCTTTTTAGCGAGGAGCCACTTGCGAGAGCTTATTTAAAGGAGAAAGATAGCGAGGTACAATGAAGGATAACGCATTGTCCACCGACGGGGTAGTTAAAACTTGTCTCATAATTACTCTCATTTAGCACCATCCGCCTCCGCCTTCTGGCACTTGTGCCTCTTCTTTGTCGCTGTCGAGCGACAACTTACGGACGCTCCTGTTTGTTGCTTATTTACACTGTGTTGCGTTATAATAAAAGTATTCTTTATCTGTAAATACTACTTAGATCTAGACACTTCTTTCACGCGGAAGTAATCTTAACTGAATATGTATATCGTGGCGTTGCGCACAGAAGCCGAGCTACTTAGTTTCAGCGATTCAACAACAAAGGTAGACGCGTTTGCCACTTCGCGAAATTACACACTATCGTTCGCGAAATCTTATCACATAACTCACGACTGCATTATGAGATTATATTGGCACAGTTAAAAGGATTAAACTTAATCCCAGTGGAACGCTAATGAACAATTCAGCATGCAACATGTCATCGGCGCAGTCAGTGGAACATGGAATTGCTGAGTCAGACATTGTGTTCAATCTATTCAAACATCGTTAAAGGATAAAGAAGATATATATTTTTGTAGACTTCACAGCAACGGGCTAGACTTCATCGGAGCCGTGCAATATTCACTCGTGGTTGCTAAGTTGTATCAAATGGCACTGGTCTCAATCATACTTTTCTTGATTTCGCGAAGCACCTCCAACATGAAAGAAAGTCACATTTAATTAAACTCCACTGCAACTGAATAATACTCGCCAGCCTTCGATAAATTTGATTAAACTCAAATGCATTTATGCACATTTCATCAAACTTTAACACAGCCGGCCAGACATTGACTCAGAGTCTGATTTAAGAACACATTGGGCTGTGATTTAACTAGGACTGACGGGGTCTACAAAGAATCAAGAATATGATAGAATCTGGTACTGTATATTGGAGCAGTTGGCAGGTCTATTCCATCATGTGGAACGTGTCCTGCAGTATTGACTGAATTCGATACTTAAAGCCAATGAAAATTCAGTTGACTGATGTCTGTTGCGGTCTATGTAAATTACATCTACATTCGTCTAACGCCCTCTTAACTTCATATATTTGTAAAGACTTTATTATCGGTCGCATGGTCAAACTTGATGCGGCGTAACGTAAGTATGTAGCGTAGCAGTCGTGTCTGACTTATCACGGGGCTATGTCACTTCGTCTGTATTCCTACTGTGACGGCTGAAGAAAACTTAACGTTTCGGGAATTAAACAAAGAAACAAGTACATATTGCGCGTATCGTTTTGCACGTTTGTAGCTTTATTCTATTACCTTTTGAGACTATAAAAAATGTTTGTATGTAAAAGTACCCATCTATAGCGGAATAGGAGCATCGTGAATCTTTTCAGTTGGAGGATCAGAACTATGTTTCTTTCATCAGATATCTCTTCAGTTGAATTAGAAATGTATCAATTCTGATATGCATTAGTATTTAAATACTACGCTACCTCCAGCATCTGTTAAATACACACGACATAACGTGGTGTAATGGGGAAACAAGGTTCGCAGTAAATGCACTTTTGAGTGGCACGAATTGATCAAACACAGTGCCATCAATTAAGTTACAGGGGTACGTTTTCACCATTTTACCGATGAGAAGAACCAGTTGACGCATATCGTTCCCAAGCACGTCAGTCCCGTGTGATCGTTCGATTATTCCCGTGACAGCGACCGACTGTCGAAAGGCGTGAATTTTTCCAGTTTCGGACGAGAAAGAGACGGCGACAGTGGGTGGGCCTCGCTCGAAACACCGTTAGTATCGATCGAAATTCGTTTTATATGTCCCGCCTGTAGCTACATCCCCTTCAACCGCCACTCTTGCACGGTATCTCCGTCATATTTCCATTCGTGTTTACACACGGAATGTGCACACAGCCGAGGACAGTGGCGGTATCTACTGTTTGACTGAACGTAGAGCGGTCTACGTAACGTAGTCGACGATTTAATTTTCGATTGATGTGATTTTAATGGCGCGTGTACTTTGAAAGCCAATTCCGTCGCGGTGGTTCGAAACTAATGAAACACAACCGAACAAATATAAATAGATGGTTGCAGCGAAAGAAAAGTTCGAACGTTTGGGAAACAAGCTGTCCGCGCCGCAATGACAATATTACACTTTCCTCTTGTGATTCGTTGTTTAGCTTCAAGTGTACCACGAGACTATTGGCGTACATTAAAACTCCGCCGGTGTTGGCAATGTTTTAAGTACACTCGTTTAGGACTATATGCAGGTATGTGTATGGCAGGGTTCGCGATCATCCCAGCACACTGTCGAGTGCAAATGTTGCACGCGATGAGAAAAAGGTTGGCTCGCTGTAACGTGGACAGACATTAATCCGTCGCAGTCGAGCCACTCGTAAAATTGTGCTCCCCATGCATCGGGAAACGGAGTGTATAAAGTTTAACAGCTAGCCGGTTTGACGCTGGCACGACGTTTATTCCGAAACTATTAAAGCCGAAGTTCCAGCCAGCTACCGTGCACAGCTGGTTATTGGACAGATGGCGGCATTATAATATGTGCCCGGGAATTGCTGCGAATACTGCGGCGTCTCGTCCGCAAATTGTTAATTAATTTCTGAGAATGCTAATTAAAAGTACTTTAAACGGAAGGCGGCACAAGGAAATTTCTATCGAAGTAGCCAACAGTAACCGCGGAAACGAACATAATCGATGGAATTATATTTCTCATCTCGTACAGAATATTTGAAAATATGTTCGATATTATTATCTGCCACACAGCTCCCCCCGATTTTCTGCGCTAGCAGCGCTCTACCGAGGTTCCATGGGAGAGAGAAGAAAGGCCGAGATTTAGATCCTTCTAAATCAACGCCGATGTAAGCTCATCTCAATTTAGTAAGTGTGCCATTGTCGCCTTATCAGGTTCACGTTGCGGAACCAATTTTATCGACGACAAAGTAACAATTTACTCCTGCTGGCAATGTTCCTGGTGCCGCGGTGGACTTCCGATGACCAGGTCAGCTAGTAAACGCTTCCGTTATCAACCCGGGTTTACGTGCCGTAAGTTAAACGACCAATCCCTTGGAAATTCGCCTCCGACGGCATCTAAATTGCGAGATGCACCAACCGGCTCTAATAAAGTCTGCCAATTTATGTGTATCCTCGTAATTCCTTCTTTGAACGCACCTGGAAAGCGTAAGAGCCTGAAATATCCAGGCAATGAACTTTCGATGGTGCTTCCAAAACTTTTACTGGTAGAAATCGATGAATGGATACTCTGTTATTCCCCAGTTTTCGTGTCAGTTCGTTTCTGAATTCTTGCCTTGGAAAATCGATTGGAAAATGGGAGACTATTATAAATTACAGGAATATATTTTCGAAGCTACGATATCGGTGGTACCCGGATGCTTACAGACGTGTTATAGTAATTTATGTATCGTCTCAACTGAATCAAGGGCTTCCTGACGTAACCAACACCTTTACCTCTCCCACCCCCGCGATCCCTGGTGGTTCACGCGTGCGGCTCATCTCGAAATTTCCTTCCGCGTACTTTCCGGTGAACGTACGTCTATACACGAGTAACGTACATCTAGATGTATAATGTAGGAATATAGTGGCGGCGCGAGGCCCGGGGCGCTGCGAAATAGAAAATTGGCCCATCCATTTCTCGTAACACTTTTCCTGCCAAGCGGGATTGCCCGAGCAGCGTTGAATAAATGCATGTACCCCGAAGGCATATCGTATTTCAGGCCACGATTTCTTTGAGCCGCGCGTATTCTCCCCCAGTATCGCGCGGGCACGAAGAAAAACCAAGAGGCAATGATTCGGTTCGATGAAGCCCCATCGACGTTACGTTCGCTTTTATTTCACCCCCGTGCCGTCGAACCCCTCCTTGGTTCGTTAGCCAGACACAGAGATATTAGGCCCGCGAAACGGAAGATTAATTACGCTGGCTCCCTTTTATTGAGGAATTTCTGACAAATAGTTCGCCGGTATAAGGCTCCCTTGCCATTCGTGTGCCACTAATATCTGGCGATTGCGTTGCAAGTTTACCGATCTTTAGTGGGTAATTAATTTTCGCGGTGGCAGTTCGGAGATGTTCGGGGCACGATAGGACGCCATTCACGACGAGTAGACGCGTGTTTGACGAATATTCAAAATCGATCGTCTGGGAATTGAAGCCTCGGAGAAGCTTTATTTTGCGCTCTGGTTGCATCACGGAGCTGCGGACCCCGTTCTACCCGATAGCTTTAGTAATTATTGTTCTGCCCGGAGCTCGAGAATTTCTGATTACGCGGCTGAATTATCGAAGTTTACATGGAATTTGCTTCAATTGCCAGTAACTGTAATTCACCCCTCCCCGAGGCATCGATCGTTGCGAGTTGCACCAAGAAATGGCTGGTTAATACCCTGTTTTACCATTTGCATCCACTCGAGAACTTCCTTTCCATCCATCTCGACGATTCGTCTTAAAGGACAGACGTTGGAGTCGCATTCCATGGCGAAGCGTTACGGAACACCTAGCTCGCAACCGCCTGCAAACATCTTGGTTGCGGTATCTGGGCGGAGCGGAGTTGAAGGAGGATGTAAGAAGGCAGACGCTGGCTGGACGGAGAAAAAAGTTCGTCTCGTTATTCGAGGCTCAGGAAAATCCCCGTTCCTGCGGGTGCTCCTCGTAGATATAGCGCACAAGTGAGCCAGACAAACGGCTGTTTCGTAATGTCGTTAAGAAAAAAGCGTATCGCAATTCCGTAACCGCGACTTATCCGTTTTAATCGAATTTGCAGCTTAGATCTTGTACGTGGCAAGAGTAAGTACACTCGGTTATTAGTAACCGATGTTACTGTACAGCCGCTGTTTAATCATTTCCTCAAAGAGGGTTTACTTACAGACATCTCTGGCCGAGTTGGCAATAAATATTTGCAGAGGGAAAGTGAACGTTGCCACGGGTGTCTTCTGTAAACTTGTTCCTGAAGTTCGCTCAGCCAGCGACATCGTCGTTGCTAATATTTTAAAACAATTTCGCTGTTTGATGGCTCCTTCTCGGATCGAAATGCTCGCCACTGCGCCGTTCCAGATCGAGCGATGTTCCAGTCGCAATAACCGGTGTTCGTGCACAAGTATTACCAGCGAATTTGCAAGTGAGATGGTGGACGCGCGCGATGGTTGGAATTATACGAATGCGCGGCAAGTGTGTGCACTCAAAGGCCTCGAGATGTACGCGTGAGCATGGTTCGCTAGATGGTAATGATATTCAAGCGAATGTGATAGGTTCGTTACAACTGATTGTACCCCGGCTGGTCGATTGCACGCCCGAACCGTCGATTATTTGAATTTGTTAGAAGAAGGGGGTAGTAATATGGCCCTCCGTTTTATATATCTTTCTAAAATTTAATTCATAATTTAAACTGCTTTAAATTTTTGCTTAAAATGTAGGTGAACTACTAAGGTCATGCCTGATAAAAGGTGGAAGCAAAGGAAAAACAGTTTAATTGAATTTACCATGCATTATGAAAATAAGTCATTTTCGAAACTTTTAAAAAAGTGAAGGTAATATGGCCCTAAGAAAAATCATAAAAAGTCATTCTTGGGTAATATTAGAGATCAAAAGTAGTGGGTAGGTGCCTAGTAGGTGCAGCAGATGAGACTATACTAGCCGCTAGATATTTTTGTTACAATATAAACATCACGAGGGGGCCGAAATACCGACAGAGAGCCATAATACCACCCTTTCCTCTACATGTAACATGCTTGTCTACTGACTCGTACCTACGTTCTACGACAAAAAGTCATCTTCCTCATGTTTTTTTTTACGGCTGCTAAGATTTTACATAATCGAAAATTAAGAAACAATCAAATTGTCCACTCTGTAACTCGTAATAGTTCACAGAGTGCAAATTCTGTAGCGCACACCCACACTCGTGGTTCCCATTGCGCGCGGAAAAACGAGAAGTGGCTCTGTAAAAGAAAATTGCAGGCCCGTGGAAAATTAACCACACGTCCGGGTGGCCCCATTTAATTTTCCGCAGTGGCATCGGGCTCCTGATACGTCGCTAGCCGTGCGCATTATCCATTTGAAAATTTAGCAAATCGCCGATGATGGATTCCCTGGCGGCAGTGGAGCGTCAGAGGTAAATTCATATTTAATATCCCGTCGTCGAACGGACGGCTGGCCGAATAATTATTTTCTGGACCGCGCTGACTGACGTTTACCCGGCCAAATTACCGTTATTTGCGGCGGCGTAGAGGCGGCCGATGAAATGTAGCAAGCCCGGCGAAAATTAGGTGATTTTAAACGCGGCCCAATCGAGCCCCGTTTGATGCATTGCGTGCACAACGAATTGTCAGTAGTATCAAAGGACATAATTCGAAATCAAAATCACCAATTTCTCTGCGTATCGATGTCCATTAAACGTCCCGCCTCTTATCGCGCGGCACGCGTTGCCGTTGATAAACAACGCTTCGCGCCGATGGAAATCCTTATCAAAAAGTTAACAAGCGCCGGAAAGCCTAGTAAAGCGTGCCGTCCGTTCCCCGCGTTCCTCGTGTAAGTAAAAAAGATCGCTCGACTAGCGCGGGCAACCTCCGCCTGCACGATGGAAGTTTTACGAGTTTCCATGCTCGCTGTGACCACCGGCCATTACCGATCGATACGTTGCCGACACGAAGGTATAATCGTCCGATCGGGAAAACTGGCCAGACTAGACTGTAACGTGGTACTCCTTAATTCCGGATTCTCGTGGCTCTTACCTCTGTTCCTTCCTCGTCCATTTTCGTTCCCTTGCCCCTTCTGTTCTTCTCATCTCTTTTCCGTTCTCGCTTCTATGTATACAGCGGCGTCCGTTTATCGGGCGGAGCCAACACGAAAGGGCCACTAGAGAAGTTCCATTCGACGAGCCGGTTCCCTTGCGACTTACAAAGTTGAGTGCCCGGCTACGAATTTAAGTTTGGCGCTCTTCATGAACCGCTACTGTACAAGAAGGGCGGCTGTTTCCTCGTGGTCGGATCAAACGTGCTCGTTACTACTTGCACTTAAAGCTTTTCGGAAAAATTGGATGCTGCACTGAACGAGTATTTCCAGTGGTTTCTCCCCTTTTCTCGTGTTTGCATTAGAATACGTAATAGCCGATGCGCGAGGTTCTGATATTGTTCACGATATATCCACATAGTTCTACTGTGACATCGGTGTGGCTGATTTGATATATAGGTCACAAAAGGTGATGCAGAAGAACCTGCACTATCTGGCCCTCTGTTATTAAAATATCCCACGCCGATTTGAAAGCATGAATTTCGGGTACTGTACAGCTCTAGACTCCTTTGCCTTTTAATCCATTGTCAATTGCTTTACCGTTCTCCATTAAGCGCTGTTATCAAATGTTATTATCTATATCTGTTACGTATTTTACATACCACAGTCCAATTTCGCAAGCTTTTCATCCTTAATTCCTGTGATCTCCGCGTCATTTGATGTAAAGACGAAAGAGAAATTTAAATTACCTTCGTGAAAAAGGCACTACCCCCAAGGAGAAAGTGGTCCCTTTTATAGTTTATGTTATAATACTCTTGTGGTTTGTGCAGGCAGTTTTTAAAGCGAGTTTTAGCAGTAACGAAAACGGCCAGCCACACTCGAATTCGCTTAAAGGAAATAATAAATCGGCTCTCCGATTTTCTTGTAATCGCGGGTACTATGCCCTAGCTGATTTTCCGTTGAATTCGTCAGACGAGTGGCTTCTATAAGTACGATCGATGAACAACAACTCCAAACTCGCTTGCTGGAAAGTGGAATAATAAATTTTCAGGATTTTCCTCGGGTTTTGTATTTCGATGGAGTGGTTCTCGGCATCGAGTTTACGATTAAAATTCATATCGAAATGCGTCGAGCAATTACATGTTTGTTGGTAACATATAAAACTCGATTTTCAGTTCTACTAAAGCTTGAATTAATTCTGCCGCTACAAAAGGGGACTCTTATAAAAAATTGCCTTGCCTCCACTCCGTGAAAAGTGGCTGAGGAATTATTAAGAAGACTCTGAAGAAACTTTTAAAGGCTTGAAAGTCTTTCTATCGTGAGTCGCTATAAGAAAAGCTTCTAAGGTGCAGAAGGCCCTAATAATGACGACGATCGCTCCACTATAATTTTATTGCGACCGAAATACCACCTAATTTATTCGAAAGTAAATGTTTCCTCCGATTCGATCGTTAACTCGTTTAGTATCTCTCGGAAGTGAAACGGTCATTTCAAGGAAACAGATAGGAACGAGGCACCGCGTTTTATACCGGTTCAGCCCGATTCCGCGGCACTCGGAGTGCATCCGCCTCACGTAGGGCGTATCAAAGAGCTTTATGCGCGAAGTACAGATCGATGATAACGAAATGAAGCGAAATGTTTATGCCTCAAGTACGAAAAGGCTACTAAGCTTCTTTCCACCTGCAGGCGTGTTTTGCTTGCTGAAAAGCGACGCAAAAGCGGAGTTGCGATAGATGTATCATTTTCGAAACTAATTAAAAAGCTCGTTATTCAAGCAGGGAGCAGAAATAAACACACACTTGACACGAAAACCCGAAATATGTATTTCATTCTCGAAACAAGGAATGTGCCAATTGGCATGGCGAATGTTCGTATCTTTCTGGTAGCCTCGTTGCCAACGTATCTCCATTGTTACGTTCACGCGTGCCCACGTACGTGTGCGCGGTCTTTGTACGCATTTACGGTCCAGACGTGCAGCTTAACTAAGGGAAAGGAGGGAAAACTGATGCCAGAGAAAACGGCGTACCCATAAAACCTTTCCGTGCTTTCTTTCGACTTGTCTACGCTGAAAACGCTCCCCCGGTGTCTTGCATTATGCACCGCCGAGTATAACGTCGAAGCTGAAAAAATTCGAGATCTCCGGTCCGAGACCCGAGCGAAACTACATCGATTCGTTAAATAATTCCTTGCTAGAGGGGTAATTAATTTCGAGGCATCGAGTCCCCGGGACCGGTTTCTTTGTTTTGCTCGCTCGAATGGAATGAAACGGCAATTGGAATGCTTTCTTCGAGGTAGTGCGAGTAGTATATTCCCCATCGTCTTCCTTTTCCATTTTGCCTTTAAATAAAAAACGGCAATATTGACGCCAGTGAAAAGATCTCATTGTTGAGCCATCCTGGGAGCATTGTAAAAATATATTCTCAAATTTGAAAAAATATATAAGTACTCGTTATCATACATTCAGAAGCGATAACCTTGGGTCAGTTAATTTCACTGTGCTTCACGTTTTGCTTCGCGTAATTTGACAAGTGTATTGCTACTTTTGAGAATCGTGTTCGATCAGGATCGCTTAGATCCGAATAAAAAGTACTGGGTCGAATTAGTGGAGACCTAAGAAATCGCAAGTCTGTTGGTATGGTGTGATAAGTCGGACAAGTGTACCGCATCCGATAATATCCACACTGAATAGGCTCGATGGTTCATGGCGAGCATGGTAGTGGCGCGTGACGGCGCGGCGAATCCCTTTGCGTAATTGAATGATGGCCGGTGAATGATATTAATGCACGAAGATTGGCACCAGGGCACATTGGAATGGTCATGGATCTGCGGTGGGTTCGGTGGCTTTCACAAAGCGACTGGCTACAATCCCGCATCCGGATTTCTCCGGCTGCTAGAGAGAGCGGGAAATTGTGTCATATGTACGATGAACCAGAGAGAATTATACGCGGAACTAGACGCAGACGATCCGTCATTATATCTCTGCACTCGAATACCAGCCGGTGATAGATGCCCGCCTCTGCACGAAGATAGCGGCCCGTGTCAATGAACGAATTAAGCAGAACGGTATGCGGAGTTTCCGTGCGCGATCTCGAACGTGAGGGATGACTCGCCGAATGGAATTACGTATTTGATGAATCGTTTTCGTTTCCAGCCTCATCGTTATTGGGGCTCTTGCACGCAGAAAATCATTCTGCCAAACTGCCTCCTGATTCATTCTTTTCATTCTTTCGGTAAAGATAGGGAGTGATTAGGAAACGTTTCCGACTTCCACAGAAGGTCACAATGAATGGGTGGCAGTGCCGTCTTAACCTAGAGGCGAAAGAGGCAGCCGCCTCAGGGCCCGCGAAAAATTGGAAAATAAAAAAGATAGGGCTTTAAATGCTAGAAAAACATTGGAAATGCGCTTTCCAACTGTGACGGAAAGAAAATAACGAGTACACTAAAATTTAGATTTTAAAATGAGGCCCTTTTTCGCGGAATGGACCCCACGTTTAATCTTATTTATTTAATTGTTGTAATACTTATTCACTTCGCGTTTAGCGCGGTAGTTTTGATTTTATTTAATTTAGAATAATTTGGAGGGTTACATATGGAGCTCGCCTCAGGGTCCCCGGCAACGATAAGACGACATTGATGTGACATGGAGTGATTTCGAATTAGTAATGAATCGACAAGGGAACATATCGAACCCACCCACGTGGAATTCGACGAGACTCTGCAGATTTGCAGAATAGTGAAAAAAAATTTTCACGTATTTTTTGTTATCGGCAATCGTCCATGTAGAAGCGGTGAAAACAGCCCTTAAAGCTGGGGGTCGAACCCATTTTTTCTGGAATTTCTCGAGAACTATTAGGCATAGAACAATTTTTTTTCTGAAGTGTCAGCTTTTTAAAATCTCCCTTGCTTGGTTCTAGAAAATTTTAGAAAATATGTTTTGTACCTCCAATTTTAGGAGCTCTTTTCCGTCGTTCAACGTGGCTGATTGCCGGTCACAAAAAAAGTGTCAAATATTTTACGCTATTCTGCAAATCTGCAGAGTCTCATCTAAATCGGCGTGTGCGGGTTCTACAATATCTTCCCTTGTCAGTGGTGATATGTGCAGAATCTTCAGACTTTATAGGGCTTTTAGGAACAGCAGTCCGCAGTAGTAGATACTAGGAAGCGGTCAGAGATTGGGACGTTGCAAGGTAGATTAGCAAGAGATTGTGCAAATATAACCGAATTAAGGTGGCATTGCGTCTGGGCTGTTGTCATTGTTTTCTGTAAATGGCAAGGTATTCGGTCAATCAAAACGCAGGTCCCCGTAGCAAAATCTGAGCATCACCTTGCCTCGGCTCACCGCGGGATTAATGCGTCGGGTTACCGCGTGCGCGGGGAATACTGTTTGTTAACAGTTTGATAAGGTTGAATAGCCGTGCGCGCGGATAAATGTGTTTCCGTACGCGGTACAAATTCCGTCTAGCAGGTGGGATTAGAACTGATCCATCTACAGTCCGACTTAATGGTACGTGTGATTAGGGGTGTATCCTGCTAGCTGGTATTTAGCTACCCTCGACAGACATCTGCTCGCACCTCCTGCCTCGGTGTATTCGATAATTGTCGCCGGTAGTTTCGATGATCGGTACCAATTATCGCGCACTGGGAGTACTCCGCGCGGCAAATACGATTCACCAGCCCATCGTTGGAATTCTAGTTCGTCGACTAGCGATGTGCGCCGAACGGGAGCCGCCTGCGTCACCCACGTAAAATCCTGGCAAAGTAAACGTTTTCATATCGGCGGCAACGAACGCCCGTTCCGTTGCGACGCGTATTCGGACACGGGGGATCGATAGAGCAATCTACTTGATGCAGTTCGATGTTCGCGTAGATGCATTTTCGCGCGCTCGTTGAGTCCACTGGATCCCCAGCTAGATGGGGGAAAAACGGAACGGTGGAGTATTTTTCGGGGTCGGGATCGCGCTGCCACGCGCGCGGACCGCTGTTGATGACGGAGGCTCAACCGATACGAGTTCTTGATGGCGAAACAATTACACGGAACGCGTTTTAGTTTCAGCGAACGGTTGTTGGCTTTCGCCGCGTAACCAGCGTGTGCTCCGTTATGCGCAGATGAGGAAGGCGTACCGTTTCGAGAGACGATCCTTTATATGGCCTTCCGTTGCTTTTTGTAGCACGGGTGGTTGTCAAGGGTCGTCGTGTGAACCTGTGGGAAACAAGAGTTTTATTATTTTCTGGAGGGAATATGGCGTGTTTGGGTCGTGTATGGTGAAGTATCAAGAGGGAAATACCTTGATGTCTCTTGGACATATTCTGTCTGGAACTTTGGTTTCTTCTGCAGACTTTGGTTGGTATTCTTCTGCAGACTTTGGTTGGTTCTGGAGGACGAAGGTGATGAACGTAACAGCAGTCCTCTATTAAGAGGGGCATCTTATTTTATCGGCTAAAAACATAGCAAAATTTAGGAATTTTTTTTTAAGAAACTAGCATTCCGATTCATCTGAAATTTGGACCATGTTTTTCTGCATCCTTGAAGAAGTTGCAGTCTTTTTTTTATTAATTTTTAATAATAAATGTAGGAGTTATGCATCACGCCGCACAAAACTCGTCGTCCGCTGGTGTGTATGATATTTACCTTCCAGGTAATCTGAGACAGAAACATGACACGGTGTTTTACTATGTACATATGTAGCTTCAATTTAATGAAACAGAATACCGCTAAATTCTATACTGCTTTTGTTAAATAAAAAAAATTGGCGCAAAATTGGATTGCAAAAATGAAAGGTTCAGAGCTTTCAGTTTGAAAACTATCCACACTGCTCAATAAATTTTTTGGTTTTTTGCTGGTTCGTCAATTTCAAGCTACATATGTATAAAATATAACGCCGTTTCATTTTTCTTTTTCAAATTACCTGGTAGATAAATATCATGCACACCAACGGACGACGAATTTTGCGCGGCGTGATGGTCCATTATGCATAACTACTATATTTATGATTAGAAATTAATAAAAAAAAAACTGCAGCTTTTTCAAAGATGCATCAAAACATCGTTCAAATTTCAGACGAATCGGATCGCTGGTTTCGTAAAAAAAAAAATTTCAAATTTTGCTATGTTTTTAGGCCACAGAATAGAATTCATCCTTAAGTTACGGTAAATCCGGGACTGTCAGCACACCTAACCCTCCGTTTACCTTATCCTAACATCTACGAAGATATTACACGCAGTTCTCAGTGATAAGTCGACAGGGATGCGTAAAAAGAGGTTTTAATGATTCGCGAGACAAATGGAGCGTGATTGGCGAGTACATGAGCCGAGTTGATGTTTGATCGGCTTCAGCTTCACAACCGACGACGGATAGCCGAAAGGTATTTGACCGCATTCGAATTGGTATTGATTTTAATAGCACCGTTGGTGGTCCGCATGCAAATGAGCCGATACGAGGTGTTCGGTATCGCGCATATAGAAAGAGCGAATACTAATGTGTGCGCTATCGCGACCGCAATATCGGCACCTATTCAGAATACCGGAGCAAATAATATTACCCCGCAGTCGCCGCGTGGAAGAATGAAAGCGAAAGTCGGCATGCAGATCGACCCAAGTCTTCCAACCTTCGGTGCGTCGTCTTGAAATTATAAAGCATTAAATTCTGTTATCGTACTGTGCCGTTACACAGGCGGAATTCTCGTACGAAAGTGGCATGAATTCCAGCTTTTGCACGGGTAAATGTTGGTTCCGCTGGAGCGTCCAGCATTTCTGCTTTACTGTCTTACACGTCTAATTAATGTATGAGTGGAATGCATCCGTGAATGCATTCTATTTACTGTGCATATCGTGTGCAATGTATAACATCCTATATGGTCAGATCGTGTCCTCGATATTGCAGCTAATGCTTGAAATGCTAGCAAGACGAGAGAGACGGCTTTGAGCTGAGCATCAGCTGTGTTTGTCTATCACATTGTCCCATGCCTACGATTCTTGCCGTAGCGTTCCTTCTCTTTCCTTTCACATCTACATCTGAGCAAACTTTTCTGGGCCAACTTCAAAAATCAACATTCCGTGCCTCGCAATGTAGACCCCATTTCTTTCGTCTCCGTCTACTATTCGTCCCTCGAAATCCGCCGCGGCCGAAATACTTCTTCGACGACTTCACCGCGATGTCCATTTCGCGAGAGAAACTTTATTCGCTCGCAATTGCATAATTTTAATTGCGCCGCAAACAGAAAACCACGCGCAATTTCGAGCCTCACTGTTTCGCCTCGATGGGCCACATTTCCGTTAATGGACTTGCTCGTTTCGATCTCGCCACTCGCCCTCTTCTTGTCGTTTAACCCGACGATTTTACGCCCGCACATCCCGCCGTAAAAAAATCTGAATTTGTTGTTTGTAGAAACCCCCATTCAAATTCCGGTCGCCCTTGTGCTCCTGCTTTTATTCCCAGCAAACACGTGTACAGAATTTTCGGGAGCGACTTTCCCGCTGTAGTTGCGACTCTTGCGTTGCGCTCTCGCGTGGAAATTTCGTTCCATCTCTTCTGGCTGTGTGAACGGGTATGACGTGAAACTCGCGTACGCGGTCCATGCACACCGTGCGCGTGTGTGTGCACAGCGCAGTCGTGTCCTACGTCACTCGCCGAGAACTCTGTGCATCCTCTGCCCTGACCGTGTATTCTCTTATATCCAGAATCTGCCGTGTCCCGTAATTGCTAGGCGCACAAAATTTGTCCAACTTCTCTTCCGTCTCCGTGTTCGTGTCTCTGTTCCTGGCCGACAGGGCATGGCTCGTCGAAATAGGCTCGTTACGAAAATCGTGAGCTGCCACTTGTGAAATTTAAAATTTCAAGTATTCGGCCTCCTCCACCCTTTCTTCTCTGGATCCCGGCGACAGTGCAGAGTTAGAGAGAGAGAGAGAGAGAGAGAGAGAGAGAGAGAGAGAGAGAGAGAGAGAGAGAGAGAAGACAGCGAATCGTTGCAGCGTTGGTGATTTACAGTTTTTACGAGCCGACGTCGATGGCCCCGTTGTAAGCCGCAATGTGCTGCGAGTTCACCAGGGAATTCCAGGTCCTTTAACGTTCCCCGCATTAGTGTACGTTGAACGTGGCGCGCGTCCACGTGCGCCCGTTGCTTTACGTAGGTATTGTGGTTGCATCGCGTTCTCGGTCAACCACTTGGCGCCCGGCTGGTATGCGCACGTGGAAAATAGTTACTGCGAATTCGGGAGCTCCGACCATTTATTCTTTGCGGGGCGTCTGGTGTGCTCCGCGTTGCCTGGCGCGCACTGCTTCCCCGTCCAACGGCGTAAACTCTCTGAAAGGAGTGAAGAAATTAATGCTGCCTCTGAAACAGTTACGATCTGACATTTATCACAGCATCCTCCACAGTTCATGCTGGGATTAAGAGCGAATCATTTTTTGGGTTCAATTCTTTCTTTGCTTTACTCTGGGAAGCTAAGCAGCACGTTCTTGTACCTATCTGCAGTATCTTTTGCTCTCAGCTATTAAAACTCTCCTCGCCCTTTACACCCACAGTCGCAGCGGCACAAGATGAGGCCCGACGCGTAGATTACACCGAGGCAGTATTAGTAACGCAGCACATTGGTAAAACATAATCGATCGTTAAATGCCCGGGCTCGGTGGAAATTCAGCCGCGGCTTTGTGCACGCCGTAGCGTTAAAACGTCCTCGGTAAACCAGTTAACGTCTGAACATTGGGCACCGTTGAAAATCGCTGGCGTGCACGCGGCGCGATCGCTGCGTGCCTCCCCCACCCGGGCGTATTATTTCCAGGATATCGAGAATTTACTGTGGCTGGTGAACGCGCATTGCCTCTTCTCGTTGCGAGCGCAGATACGCCGCGTTAGATGCGGATCGGCCGCGTCCATGGCGAGCACTTCGAGTACTTGAACCGTGGAGAACGTGGAGCCATTTGCTTGGTCCTTGCCTCGCCGTGCTCCCGCACACGTTCGAAACAAACGCAATTAAAGAGAAACGTGACACGGATTCCCGTTTTCCAGCCCTGATACGGCGACCTTCGAGCACCGTTGCCCGCAATCGCGCGGAGCTGGGTGGTTCCTAATTTTCGGTCAAGGCCGGCGAGAGAATTTCTCTGTAAAGTCACCACGAACGGCCGTTCTGATTTATTGGCGGCGCGGATTGTTCGGAATTAAAGGTGAGCACTCGGCCCGGCGAATTCTTCGCGGTATAAATTGCGGCCCCATATCGGCCGGTATTATTCCACGAAATTATAAAGCAGCTTTGATGGAATAATCGGCGCCGGGATTGTAAATCACCCGGCACTAAGCCCGCAAGCGATTGAATTAATAACAATCCGCATTGCGTTATCGCGTTGTATTCAAATCGAAACGTCGACGGGATTTATTCTGTGACGCTTGGAAAAAGGGATTTCTTATGGCTGTTTGCCCATTACGCTCGAGCCCCCTCGATGAATCTATTAACGAGAGCAGCAGAAAATGTTCTCGCTGACGGAGGACGTCATTCTTTCAAACGTTCTTCGTGTGCAAGGCTTTGAAGCTATTCAATATTCAGCCCCGATAGCTTTCCCCGCTGTCAAGCAACCTGGCGACATTTGTGTCTTCTGTTCTTTGTATCACGCTGTGTGTACACCGGCAATTATAACGCTTTTTTAGTCGCGATGACTGCTCGCGATATTGTCGTTTCCCTTTCCACACTCTCGCCGTACTCGTTCTTCCCTTTTCGGTTTTCCAATATCGTGTTCCGAGCTAGAAGAATTCCTTTCAGCCGTTGTAAAATCCACGGAACAGCGGCGTACACGTTCAAGGGGCACGAAAGTACATTTCTCCATTTATTTACTCTCTTTTTGTCTCGTTTCGAGGACCTGTAATCGAAACGTAGTTGCTCATTGCCCGTCTCCAGCGTGTGCAACACTGTACAATCTTGAAATCCCTGTCGATACTGATAATCCGATTGCTAAAACAGTTGTAATCCTTTCGTATTTCATCCACCTGTTCGGTGCTCGAAACTGAACGTTTCACGCGTCATACGCGTGGAGGATATTTGCAGTTGCTTCGTTCGAGGTACCACTTCGTTGTGTGAGGGACTCGAACGTTAATCGGTCATATGTTATTGGCAGAAAATTAGTCTGCCTTCAGGTGGGCGTGCAGGGCGCGCCCAGCAGGGACAATCGGAGGAAATGCTTCCGCTTGAATGACGCGTGTAATAATGACGTCGCGCTGCCGCCGTAACGATCGATCCGTCAGGCTGAAATGAAAGTAGCAAGGGGAACGGGGGGAGAAGGTTGCTAGATTTTCTGAATTTCCACGGCATTTTCTCGCATTTCCTTGAAGCGCCAGCGAAGCTTTTCCTACGCCAGCAGGTTTTCAGCCCGCGGAGCGAGCTTGATGCAGGGATTCGGGTCAGCCGCAGCCCCGACCGTGCTGCTATTGGTCTTTCACTCTGTTTTTCTCTCCTGCTACTTTCGCTACATTTCACTGTCTCCCCCGCATCCCCTCCCCCCGGCTCGTATCCTCCTCTGTCCAATATTTGAACACAATTAATCCAAAGTTATGGCCGCTTGCTTTGCCCCATCCGCGCTCGTTCATCCATCGCATCGAAAGTACCGCTTATTAGCAGGAACTTTTTTACTCGGTCGACCTTTCTCGTTTCTAACTAACTGGCGAGTGCTGGTCTCTGTTTCCAGTGCTTCAGGGAAGAGCTTTGTCTGCGTGTCTGTTCCATTTGCAGTCATAGGATTGCGAGCAGCGGATGCAGGGCGCCATCAGGAACGATTGGCTATCAATTTTGTAATAGATACCTTTGGTAGTTCCTATTAAGGCTCTAAATGGCAGCTGGTGATTAATTATTGCCGTTCATTGAATAGCCATTTATTGAGCTGCTTCGTTAGTTGATTATCAGCGGGATAGACACATCATAATTGGAGTCCGAAACAATAATATTGATGCTCACGGAGAGGAACATGAAAAATTTCCCTGATAAGGTATTGAGAAATTTAATTAATTAATGAATTGTATTAATACTTCGGGCTCGAGACGCCTGCAAGCTTCATTGTCCTGCGACATTAATTCAAATATTAAGGCTACATGTATTGCCTACCTGTAATGTGAAAACATTTCTCAATTGTATTCTGTCCATAGTAGATATCTATACTAATTTATTATTTAAACAGTCAGAATCCCTGAAGCTGCAGCAACGGTCTCAGAGACTTCTCAGCGACAAGCGTGCAAACGATATTAACCCACCGTTCCAGAGATAACAAACTAATCGCATTCGTATCACAAGCCCAGCCCACGTTACAGGCATTAACGCGCGGTGTAATTGAGGTTTCAAGGTTATCAAGAAACTCAGTTGCCCTCGCTGAAGCGGGGAGCGCAGCAAATTTCGGAAAGGGAGGAAGGTTCGCCGCTCGTTTCCCGTATGCGGGACCAGCGAATCCGAGACGAGGCCATTGTCCAGTTGACGTTGCGCATCCAACCGAACCGACGTTGCTGAAAATATTTGAATGTGAATGTAGCGCGGGTGCGTGGCCGTGGCTCCGAAAATATAATTCAGAAACCGTTTCAACAATGGGGAACGGTGGCCCTGGCTGCCCGCCGTTTTATCCGTTATGTAAATCAATGCAAAATAGTGGCGGTGCCCGCGGGCCGACGCAGATGTGTACCCGCGGCGTAGTCAAAGCCATAGGCCGCTATGACCGACGTCGGCCGGGCGGTCCAGTTATTAAGATACATTTATCACTTTCTGCCCGGCAGCTGGGCTGCTGCGCGGCAAACAATTTCGAAGAACTCTTAACAGTCGCGCGGGGAGGAAAAAGAAATTAAACACGGTCAACTTGACACAAATGCGACCCATTGCCGAGACCTGCGCACGGAAATGAGTCTAGCGCGTTGGTGAAACTCCCCTGTAATTCCTCGTGGCTGCTGCGCTGCGCGAATTTCACGGGGGCTTGCTAAATAGCTGACTGTCGCGCCATTTTCTTCATTCGATATGAACTGTACTGGACATAGTCTATGACAGATGTAGGGGAAACTAATTTTGTTCGGTGTGCAGAAACGCGAGTGTCGAAGGGTTGTACAATCCGAGGTGTATTGAAGTGATTCAATTCGAGTGACGTCTTGGAGTTGGGTTGGTGAAGTTGTCTAATGAGGATGGACACGCTCATCTCTACCTGTTGAAATATTGCTAACAGAGAAGATGCTTTGTCGACTATTAGAGCAGTCACACCTCGTGTAACGTGACTTGACGACTTAGTTGAACTTGATACAAAAAGTTAAAGTCGAGTTCATAGTTGCAATAAAAGACTAAGTAGGTATGGCTACGTGATTCATGCAGGACCTGCGACCTGGCTCCAGATTCAATGTTTTAGTTTGTAGAATTGATTCGTTCATTAGTATGGTCAATAACGATATTTTTTTAAAACATTTTCTTCAGACTATATACAAATATAGTCTGCTTGTACGTATGGACCATTTAGAATGAAATAGGAAGTACAATTTATTAATTTCCTGTAGCAGCAGGTAAAGAGTAAACGCAAACTACACGATATATTCTAATGTATTTGATTCTAACGGAACGATTGCAAGTATAAATACAATATCCAGTATCGAAACAATGTAGACATCTCGTTCGTACGGGAGCCTGCGTTTACAGTGGACTGCGCGGTAAAGCGATAACACTGTGCGCCAGAGTATTTATAATTTAATAAAAGCAGTACGACCGATTGAGCTTCCCAGCATTTACCACGCTGTGTTACTTCGGATGAGCAATGTTTTATATAAGCACACAAACATTGTGCCCTATCGATTTAATGTATCGCATAATGGAAGCCTGATTTATTCCTGGCTGTGATCCTACTATACAAGGATCAGGCTTTGAAAAGTGGTTCGCGTTTAATTCGCCTTTTACAACGCATTATCGCGTTGCAGTGTTCCGCTACAGGTGTCACGGTAGTCGATAAATCCTTAAACCTATTTTCAGCGTTAAGCGCAATTCAAACGCGCGCTAGGAACATTAATAGCCCCATTATTTCATCACGACTGATAACACTTGATTCTCAATGACATAGTTACCTTTATTCCCCAAAACGTACAATAAAGATAGTAATAGCGCAGTCAGGATTTAATCTTGGGGGGAGCCGAGTTGAACGGATAAAAATATTTTTAATGCAAATATAACGAAATTCATTAGGTGACTTTAAAAATTGATTTGAAGAATAAAATCCAGTTTTCTTTTTTTCTTCTTTTACAAAGTTCTTGAATTACTTCAGCTGTGGGTAAATTAATCTCCTTTTTCCCTTTTCTTTGGGGGGTGCGCCAATGAGCTTAACTATCATTAGCCACACTGTTTCATTCCTCGATTTATGTTTACTATTTCAACATCTCAAGTCCGCTAAAGAGGCTATGAGCAGGCTGGGGGTTGATCGAAAGTACGAGGGATGAAAGTTGCAGCGTGTTCCACATACGTAGTAAACGTAATAGCGAAATAGGTGCTTCGATGAAGTCTACCATACCCCCATTTTCACGAACGTCCATACTTTTTCCTTTCTGTCTCCCTCCTCTCGAAAATCGTGCCGAACAAACGAGGGAAGCCTGGGGGCTGCGGCAATCAGGAGGGTTTTTCCACCGTCTCGTTGATTCTCCTTTTCTTCTCGCTTCTTCCCTCCTATTTCTTTCTGCATTGCCCATTTCCCCTTCTTTCTTCCGCTTCCTACGAGACTGCAGCCACGGAATCGTGGAATCCTGCAGCTCCTTGTCCCATCGCTATCTGATGGCCCGTGTTAAATCGCCCATTACCCAATTGCCGTGCTGTACATATGTACCCGCGTATGTGCCACACGTAGGTACGTACGCGTACATGTACGACCTCTGGCCTGTATAGGTGTACAAATACGTAAAGGGGCTCGAATCTGCACTCTATACTCGACTCGATCGTCCCAGCGCTTTTGCCTTTCCGCTGCTAATGTCCGCTGTACCAACGACACCCTCACGTCTGCGAGCCAAACGTGCCTCGTATTAAACTACAATCTGCGCATATACCGGGTGATCTGTATTAAACTATAAAAGAATACACTCTCTGACTACTAAATTGTAGGAACGTTAAAATAGAGGAATTATTGAAGATGTTCCAGTGATCAGTAGAATATCACAACAACGAATTGGGTGTGAAGTTTTATGCAAAGAAGAATCTAGATAATAGATCGTGGACATATTTGTAAAAAAATATATAAAAAATGTATGTTAAACGATTTTATTAAAAATGCACAAAAAACTAAATTAAAATGCGCTGAAAACTAAAAAATAATTATTTTCTTGTACTGCAATTTCGATGGTGTTTTTTCACTTTAAATAATTCACTTTAAATAAAATCGTGGGGCACCATGTGTAATCAGAAGTTGAATTGTCGGTTGGCAAGTGGATCTGTTACATTACAATCTGTATCTTGTAATTAAAACATTTTGATTCATTAATGCGAATGAAAACTTTCTCACAACGAATTCATTTGGACGTTTGCTTCAATATTAAAGTGATTCATATCCTGTTATGAAATATCATGCCCCACGATTTTATTTAAAGTGAAAACATTTTTTAGTTTTTAGTGCATTTTAATTAAGTTTTTTGTGCACTTTTAATAAAATCGTTCAACAAAAACTTTTTTGTTTATTTTTTTATTTTCTAGTTTTTACTGTTTGTGAAGTTATATTTCACAGCTCAGACTTCTTTACAAATATCTTTTATTGCTGTATACGGTTTAACAGTTTGCTTAAACGCTATTGTGCTAAACTCACTAAAAAATAATTCTTTTCTTGTACTACAATTTAGATGGTGATATACTACGAACGCCTGCAAAGTTTTAGTTTTACTATTCGTACATACTTGACGGATCGTTTCTCCATAAATGGTGTATTTTCGGTAATCGCGATGCGACTGGCGTTCCAAACGCAGCGGCTTTTTGTCGTTTTCGTAAAGAACGCAAGTTGCTGATTTCAAGTCATTTGGATTTGTGGTTATGGGTTACGGGTTATATGTATTTATTGATGACTGAGTCATTTTTTCACCCTCTCGAGGTTATTTTTTTTTTAAATATTGTATTGTCATCCAAACTTCGCACGCTTGCATAGTTTCAAGACAATTGGAAAGTTGAAAAATTTGAGTTGCCAGATTTGAACCATACATACACACAAACATACAAAGCAACATAACAGAGAATTGAAGCTGAATAAAATCGTTTCAAAAACATGGATCTTTTGTTCCTAAATTTCCGCGAAATATTTCACCATTAACACCACGAACTTCTATAATGAAAGCTACTACGCTGACCTAACCGAGCGTATATTCCATGCATTTTCAAAATCAATTTCCTCGAGAACGATGGTTCGTTGGGTCCAGCTTTATTGCACATTTTTCGCACACTTCCTCTTCCGGCTACAAATTCGAGTTATTTCAGGACACCCTGTGTAGCACACAGAACGACACCTGTCCCCCTATCCTTTCCACTTTTCTTTCCACCTTCGCGTCCCTTTCCCTGCTTTTTCCCCGGTCCGTCGTGTAGTGCACGTGTGCACGGTGCACCGGGAAAATTCCACCGATTCGATCCTATCGCCTGCACATCGGCGTCGTAAATTGAACTCTTCTCTTTTTTCCTTCGCCCCCCGGCGTTTTTCAACCCTCGTCCCCGACGAAGTGCAGGGACCACGTTCGATTCTTTCCCCGCGAACTTTCCAGATTACACGCGCGGCATTCCTCGCCACGCATCGAGTGCATTTCGACCCGACTCGCGGCCTGCTACAAGCACGCGCACACAGCCTAGCGAGCCGGCCATTAATTAATTCTTAAACCCGCTCGTCGCCGGCGCCGTCGACGCGGAATCGCGCGCCCCGCCGACCGGCCTTCCTAATTCCGCGTCAAATATTTATGCCGACGCTCGCGCGGCAATTAAACTCATAATTAAAGTATTCGATGGCCCACGGTGGTCCTCGCCGGCCGTGAATTTTCAGGGAAATTTCCGGCGGTTGTCGAGGAAAACGGGGCCCGCGTGAATAACGCCGCGGAAATAAAGCCGAGGCTTTATTGCGTGTCCAAGTGATAGTTTATGTTTCTTGTGTGGCGATCAATTATTCCTGCCGCGTCGCGGCGAGTTTCACTGCCTACAATACAGGAACACCGCGTTCGTTTTCAATCAAGTTATCGGCAGGTGAATATTTGCTGCCGCAAGTCTCGCGTTCACGGGAGTATCAACTTTATATATCGCCCGACGAAAAGACCGCAAGTATTGACGCCGCCATCAGGTGATTTAATATCCTCCATATTTTAAATAGAATTTTAATACAGAAGCCTGGTATAGCAGTTCATCATTTAGTCATCACGCACACTCCATTATTAGCTTTCAAGATTATCTGCCTGCCACTGTTCCGTGTGTCCAGTTCTGGCAGGTACACTTGAAATAAAGTAATTTCAGTAGAAATGGAGAGACGGGCCAGTCAAATACTTTTCAAACTATCCGGCAAATGCGCAATGTGTCAGTATTCCTTTGTCATAGTGATTGTGATTGTGCGTGTCTGTGAATCTTACATCACACTTTTATACAATTTTGAGGAAAATTTGTATTTTAATTTCTGGGAAGGATGATAATTTTGTGCGTAGTCAGAAGAATTAGTATAACTCTGTTGTTTGAGGAAATATTAACACCGTTCTAATAAAATAAGCTCTAATAACATATAGCTATAACTCGGGATAGATGGATCACATACACTCGGTAGTAATGGACTATCTCACACATAGTGTCTTCGTGCAAATGCCATTACTTAAAATTTCATGAAACGCAAACAGAACGAAGTTAGATTACAGGTTTTTCAGATAGTGATGAAGAAGAAACAAATGAGATGCATATTTCAAGGGAAGATGCATCGATAGTAGCGAATATTGCAACGAAACAAACAAAACAGTTGCCTAGATCAAAAGTATTGTGAGATTATTGTGGGAAAAGAAACAGAAAACGAATAAGTGTTTAGTAATTATAATAACATTAGGAATAGAATTAATCTCTTTTCGTTTACTGAAACAATTTTTTCAATAACAATAATTGCTACAAATCAATTTAATGAAAAACTATAACTTTGACCGAAGTGGTTCAACTCACCCGTAACAGTAAAGGAGAGATAGACTACATGCCAACATTTTATTTACTCATTTCCTCGGTTATTTACAAAGATATTGCTATATTAAGCTGCGGCGCGGTGAACGGCGGCACAAAATTGAACGCAACAAACCCTCGATTCCCTTCAACGTTTCGAGCTGTCGGGTGTTCGACAACTACGCCGACATGTTTAACGAGCAATAAACACAGCACTCGTTAAACCTTCGCTCGTTAAAAATATAGTTGAGTACGTAACACTACTGTGAAAGAGAGGGAAACGAAACGGAGGCCCGCGGTTCTTTGAAAAACGTTGCGCGCAGGTTGCACTCGTTATCTTCGACCGAGCGACGTCAATCTATACGACCGCCTTTGTGCCGGGATTCGTATTGTCGTGGGAATTTTTGTCGGACCGTAACCGAGGCAAATAGAGCAACGAAAGTGAGCTCGGTGTATGATATTGCTTCGGGCAGACAGCCGTTATTAGTCTCGATGACAAATCGCTGTTTACCGGCTGCTTCTGCGCGAAGGAAACGCTCGTTCCTTTTTCCACTGGTCCAGGAAAGAGAGAGAGAGCGCGCATCACTTATCATGTCCATGGATGTCTTCTGCATCGAACAAGCTCCCAACTCGCAATAACATCTTCGCGTAAGTAATATGAATTCGCGCGGGAATAGCATCTGCGATCTCCATTTTATGCGAAAATCGCATAACTGCGGCTCGTGCTTTGATAATATCGAAGAATGCCTTTCAAAGATGCTCAATAACAAACGTAATATCAAACATGCTCTCGCCCTGCAATATGGCAGTGAAGAGTAACGCACGTCCTTGGAGAGATTAATTGTATCATTCGTTCCATTTCATTTAATCGAAATCAGACGGTTAAGGGGAGAGCGTAATTGCAGTTTCACTTTGGCGCTTCCGATGATTTCAAACTAGCCGTTCAACGTTGTCGATGTAACCGCAAAACTGCAGTTAGCGAGGATGGGGGGTGGTAGGTAATGAAGTGGATCGACTGGGAACGTTCTTCGTGTTCAGCGTGCCACTCGGTTTTCGCCCTTGACAGAGGAAGATAGCTCCTCTCAAAGAGCTGCAAGGTGCAAAACGTAATATTCAGCATTCCGAAAAGTTTCCAGTTGATTAAAGCCAGTTAAGGTCCCCGCCCCGGTATATAAAGGCTGTTAGAAGTTGCTACGACCCCGGGTATATCTCGGCAAAGAGTGGTTGGCAACTCTTCGCAAACACCGCGGCTCGCTTCCGGCATTATTCAGGTCGAATTTAATATTCCCTCATTATTCAAAATTAGCCCGACTTCCCTGGAGCCCTGCTACCATTCCGGCATGGTAGGCGGTAGGTGGTAGAAATCATGATTATTGCAAGCCCGCAGAGATAGATTAAAGTCGAGGAAAAGAAAAGGGAATAAGGAAACAAGAGGGAGACGCAAACAGGCGTATTAATGCGCGATCCTATAAATTATCGGCAAAGTTACTCGTCCGATTCCTTTGCCTTATTCATCGAGACTCTTTCTTACGGACGTTTCTCCACAATATTTTCCAGCTGGCGATATGTCACTGCCAACCTTTATTTTATACAATGTAATCTATCAATGGAAATCTAATCTGATGTTCTGTCGAATAAGTAACGTATTTATGACGTGATGTCTTTTTCATTAGTGTCCACTTCGTCCCCTGTTACTAATTGCCATGATTTCAGTATTATTAGGTACTTCCATGTAACTATTTCGATGCTACATATTCCACGCACAATGCATAAAATTGTCATTAATTAATCGATACATGCAACTTTCCTACCATTCACCCATACTTCAGCGGGAGACTGATTGTACACATAATAGGTACGCCCAAAGTTTCAAGTAGTCGAAGCCTATCACTGATCAGCCACGACGCTCCAAAGGCGCAGCGTGACTTCGGTTATTGGTTAGACGTTGCCAGTTAATTAAGGGGCCATCCTTATGTAAGGATACTTTTGGCGATTTCTTACCACCTGCCTCCTCCAGTATAAGAATTCGTAAGGTTTTATATTCCAACCCGCTTTCTTATGTAATATTTTCTAAATTGCATTTTTTCAGTTATTAACGCTAGGTTTACGGACATTTCTTATGTACCTATTTCTACGAGTACACGTATATAATATTAAGCTGCACGTCTAAATAAATTACTAATAAGTAAGAAGTATTTTCCTAGAAATTATCACATAATTTTTTTTATACTCGTGCTTATCGATGAAGCAGCAATAAATAGGTCATGCGATATATCATTTGAGATATCGAATCCGGAGTAGCAAATATATCTCCGACATATTATGATTTCTACTTAGTAGTGACGTTTCTATTACTGTTATATTTATTACCAGAGTAATAATAATTTCACGAATTAAGCATATAGGTATACTACACATAGATCTTAAAAGTTAAAAGGCCTAGGAGGAAATAAATATGTGTATAAATTCTTTGAATTATTAATTGGTACAACTTGGTTATAATTAATGCTATGGTTGTTACGCTATTCTTTTACAAAATTTGACATTCGTCAAATCGACGGGTGCCGTAAACCTAGTGTTAAAATTCTTTTAAGGGTTCATATAATTCATTTAACTGGGTTTTCACGTGTGCGACGAAACATTTTTTAGGCTACTCATATTAAAAATTAGGTTGAAAAATATTACGTAAAATGCTACCTGACTCACTCTCCCCGCTTTGTAAGAAAACATAAGGAATTCGTGAACCCCTCGCCCCAAAAAAGCCTTTCGTAACTTAAGCAGGACTTCTAAAGTCCTACTTCTTTAACCTATCACCTCAAACACTCGAAACAGATATTTCCAATGTTACCATAGCTTTTCACCAATATTTTTATCAAACGTGTTACATATTAAGCAATTCCTATCTAATCGAGAAAAATTCCGCTACTTCGTTCACGTTCAGTGCTGAGATAAGTGACCACTTCACGTCCTCGCTAAAATTACCATAGCAGTTAATACCGTAAACAATATCTACGATGGCAATAAAAATTACCCCCCTCTTCGCACAGTGAACGCTCGTGAAATGTGCCAAAAAATTACGTGTTACAGAATCAGTGCATACAAGGCTGGAAAAGTAGTGTTGTCGCCTATATAGGTATATACTTGGTCCTGATCGGGGCATTAGCATGCACGGTGGTAGTTTTAGCCCCCGGTACGGGGTATAACCGGCGTATCGTCCGATTATTTGCTAGAGGGTGCCCACCCCCACCGCGCACTGAATGCGGTTGATATTGGCTATGCGGAAAACGTGCCCCCGGGGAAGGGATGCAGCGGAGTTAATACGATCACCGTGCGAAGTACTATCCCGTAGCACGGACCCACTTCGAGGCCCGGCGGTTCGCGTTAAAGAGAACGATATCGATGCTAAACGAAATTAAACATGCACGAGCCTTTCCATTCAGTTCCCTCCTTTCCTTCCCTGGTCAGACCTATCAGATCACCTGTTAATAAACATGCCATCCCTCGGCGTGGTCTACACACGCTTCGAGGCTGCTCGTCAAGTCCTTGGGAGTCAAAACGTCATATACGCCGCGGGTCCAGTTCCGTCAGTTATTCAAGTAAGGGTTCCCTTGTCATCGGTACTAGCAGTGGTTCGAAATTGTACGCGAGAGGCTTGGTAGAAATTTAAGCTTCGAACATCATCTTTAACAGTTGACCTGCTCCGCCACTAAGCCCTACCATCGCCACCAGGGGGGCACCTTGTGTGTTTCCACGCGAAACAATCGCAGCGGTGCGTGACTGCGCTCCGATTAAGGGTATCGCTCCCGGGGATAGGAGGGAAGTGCAATATCCCATTATATTCCATATTGAGGGGAAAGAGGGACGCGAGATTGCGGAGGAACCGACTGAGATCGCACTCTGCCGTGATCGTATCGCGGTTAGATCGCAACGCCAAGGTGGCAAGGCTGGGGCCGTTGGGATGCTGGAAGACTTCTCGGCTTGCCACGTCGCGGCTACTTAGAGATTAATCCGGTATCGCTGATATCTCGTTGGAGCGCTACGGCGGAGGGGCGGCGAACGAGGGGAAAGAAGCGACGATGAAATTACTTGGAGGTTCACGACTGAGAGGTTATGACGTAGACCGATGAACGGACCAGGGAGAGAATTTTATCGGCGGTCAATCGGCTATATGGGATTATCCCGTGCGGTGATGTGTGGGAGTCTGTGTACACACCGAGTCGTAATCCAGTTGGGGCCGGCAGAATAGTTTGCCGATACACCCCCTCGTGTGTGCATGTACGCGTCTATCGTTCCTACGTACCCTGCGTCTCTGAGTTTGACCGCGTATAGTTGACAGGACCAATAATGCGGAGCGCAACCAAACCGCAGGGTAAATCGCGTAAAATCCTTTCGGCCCTCCTGCAATGTCGATGATAGTGCCGTTGGAATTCGCGTCTCGTCATTAACTGCGTAAGCATCGGGTCAGTTGGAACATCTGTGTCAAAATTAAACTACTTATTTAGTAAACGTTCGCTGCGAAACTCCCTATGCTCACCATAGTTGCGTTCAATCTCCTGCTTACTAAATTAATTGCTCTGCTGATTATATCGTGGGAAAGAGAGTTGCTACTTGCATTATATTCATGCAATACATCCCTTGGTTCTAGCACTGTTGTCACATGTGCATTGATGTTGCAAAACGAAGTATCTGAATTTTAATTCAGTTACGAGTCAAGGCTCCTTTGATAGTCCAAATAATTACGGGTCTATGGTGTTATTAGTATGCAAGGGGTTGCCAAACAGTGTACAATGTTTTCACTCAGACAATGCTATAAATAATTCATTGATCACGAAGGGTACAGTATAATGATTCGCTCTGAAATGTTTTCTGGCATTTAAGCGGCAATTCCAAATGCTGTATCGCTAATTGGATTTTTTGGTCCGCCTGTGGCTTGCATGCGCAGTATTACAGTGGTTGAGGGTGTTGCAATTTCGTGAAAGTGGTGCGGATTGTTACGTACTTGCACGAATTTTTGATTGAGGCATGTATAACGCGTAATAGCATTGAGCTTCAGCGTAACAGGATTTCAAGGAGATTGTCATTAACAAATGCGCCCTTTGCACCCACGAATTTTCAGCAATTACTAGTTCAGCTGATCGCATCAACTCACAACAGGGAATTGTTTCGTTTTGATGAGATAACGTATACAGCTTGTTTTCCGTGATCGATGATTCGATAACCATTATCTCGAAAGTTACATGATATATGGATATAAAATATTCCATTGCGAAGATACACTGCTTATTCCGGGGCGTTACCATATTTCTAATAGGCTGATCGTTACGTTTGAAATTAATTGAACAACCTGTCATTCAATAGATATTATACACGATCCCAAACATATATAATGAAGTAATATTAACAAATATCGTGTACTCACTACCATTTGCAATAGACATTCGTAGGTGCATGTTGTATCATCGTTGTTTCCAATTTATATGCCACGCGTCCACGCACGCGTCCATGAATTCGAAGCGTCAGTTATTTTGCACAGTCACGGTTCATAAAATCGATCGCACCCGCTGGGATGTCATTAATGCTGCTTGCCGCAGGCAGATTCACAAAGAAGGATACGTTACGTTCGTTAAATTTCACGGCTTTTACCATTGCAGATGCTCCAGAACCTTCAGAGAATCGTTCGGCCCCCTTGGGTACGCGTCTGATTATTTTCGGCCTCGTTCCCTTCTCCTCGCGCCTACAACTGAGATCCACCTTTTTTCTTCTTCCACATTTCATGGAAAGCCGCTATCGTTTCGACGATTACATCTCGGTCGGAAGTTTTCGAACACCGCCGCCTGAGCCGTCTGAGCATCAAAGCGCGATAAATGTGGAGACAAAGGTTCCGCACGAACCATTCTCGAGATCTACTTTCCCAAGTGCTTTGATCGGCTCCTAAAACACGGAACGTGGATGAAACCCCTTTTCTTCAACGTCCTCCACGTTGGGTATAACGAACCGACTCAGTATATGATTTACGAACTTTCCCCGCGTCGCGAAAATACTACCCCTTTCTCTGTTTAATCAAATACAAGCTGGCGATACAAAATACTCCTAACACGCGTACCCATCCTTTGAATTTTAATTCCAACCCCCACGGAATTAGGAAATCTGGATAACGACAGTGTCTCTTGATTGTGATTGTTATTCTGAATTACTGTATTAATAATAATCCCGCATTGGCTAGCTGCTGGACATTTCATCAAGGGCGATTATCGTGCATTGAGCAAGCAACTGAATGGCCGCTTATTAATCCAGCCCTTAATTAAACCCTCCGGGAAGGGGGTTGTTTACTTCGCAGCTTACTTTATCCCGATCGATAAAGCTGTCGGAAAACAAGGCAGGCAGAAGGAAAAAAGAGTTGCGAGCAGAGTTGGTTAGAGAGCGGGAAGCTCGCGCAGAGGGCGGACAGCGAGCCAAACCCCGGGCATATATAGTGGTTGCAAAATTTGATCCGCTCCTCGTCATCCTAAAAACATAATCAAACTTCATGGGTAAGGGAACGCGGCAGGGAGCGACGTCTCCTCTCTCTATTTTTGCCTTCGGGCACTTTCTTTCTAGGCGAAGGCGCTCTTTCATCTTCTACTTTACCTTCACCCTTCTCCTTCCCCACGTCGCAAGCCCCGTCGAGCGTGGCTGTGTCCGCCTCCTCTTCTTCGTCTCTTCGAGGCGTAAATTGGGGCATAAAAGATGACGCCGGCGCTTGATAACGTTATCTCGCGATAGAGAAACTTTTTATCTTTCTCCGTGTGTTTCTCTCCCTCTTCATCGGCCGTAGTTCCCTTAGCCGTGAAAATTGTTTTCTGCCTGACAATTTCTTCACCCCATTTCACTACTTCTAACGCGGATCTCGACGCGCACCCCCCGCCCTGCCCACCAACCCCCCTCTAAATTCGTTATCGCCGTTGCTTCGGAATATCCTTCGCGGTGCGTGCGCTCGCTTGGATTTACGTTACAGGCTTTCTGACACGACGAGCTGGAATGAAAAAATACACGGCGGGGTAAAAAGTGTCGCAATTTCAGAATTGCTTGGACTACAGAGCCGGCCGCGCGTCGTCCTTATTCCCTCTGCGAGCACAAATTGGATCGTGAAAACAGCGTCAGAACTTATCACTGTTATGCGATAATAGGGAATCCCTCTTGTTCCTTTCTAGCCACCCGTGCTGCGCAGCTCGCGTCGTTTCCAGCGTGACGGAAAAACTCTCTCTTCTTTTTTTTTTCATTCGTTGACCTTTTTTTTTGCATTCAGGGATGACCTATATCCGCGCACAAAGGTCTCTGAGTAGGTTTAACGGAACGCTTTCGGGTTGGGTTAGAAGCGGGGCAAGTGTAGCGTGGTGGGTTTCTCGCTACAAATGGATGTAAATTGCGGAAATGAAAAAGCGATCGCCCGTGAAGCTCCGGCTAAAGCATCGAACCGGGGCTCTTTCTCTCGCGACAACCATGAATTTCGCTGCCTTAACGTGAATAACACGAAGAGCTTTAAAGTAGCAAACACTTTTCAGCTGGTATCATATCTTTTATTCTAGTAGTTACAGCGAATATCGCTGGTATACACTTGTGAGTTTTACCTACTACCGCCCAGGTTCCTAATATCGCCACTCGTTATACCTCGCAAAGCAAACACTGAAATTTATCTGAATTAGTACCTACTTAAACATTTGTTTGAAGACACACTGTGATTACAGCGTCACGTGATCAACAATTACAGAAAGTATTTCAGTGAATCTTAACAGTGTAAAAATTTATTGAACTGTGACAATTTTAATAATGTACCTACTTAAGAACTGTAATCAAATCAAATATTTTTCGTAATGAAAAAAGCGTTTTAGTTTTAGCAGCATGCGTGTCCTCAATACCACCTAGTGACATTGGTGTTCTTAAACCTATTCCTACTAAAAAAAATGGATCAAAAAACATTTATACAGCAAAACATAATAAAAGTACGTGAGAAAATAACTTTAAAAACTCATATATACACGAATTAATCAATACTTCTTGAGTAGGCCTACCTGAGTAGGGTACCTACCCCTTTTCAGCACTCGATTTTTGCATGTATTCCGTTTTGTGAGTCCTAATTAAAAATTTGTAGGATTCAACGATTTTAACTTATATGCTACATGAAACATGAATAATTACGTGTTAGTTTAAAAATATAAATTATTACACAATAAAGAGGGGTTTAACTTTTCCTAGGCGATATTAGGTACCGTCACCCTAATCCATCTGTGTTCTTGACGACGGAGGAAGGTTCGTTGACCGGAAGAGACAGAAATTCACTGTATTACTGTCTGGTATCATTCTTAAACCACATTCGACTTATACAGCGTACGAAAAGCTCGTTTCAGGAATCAAACCACGTAGGAGAATCGCGGGGGTCGCGGCGCTTGTTCTTTGTATGATAACACGATGGGCGTAAGTGGGGTAAGTTTCTTTCATAAAGGGCGACTTTTGAAGAGTCGCCGCGAAAGATCATCCACATCGATGGCCGGCGAAGGATCGGTTTTATTGGTCCAGAGATCTCAGATTTATTCAGGTTACCCGGGATCTATTCACTCGCTCAAAGGCAGGGGAATCTTCGATACACAAAAGAATCGCTTCCTTATTTCGCAGCATTGCATTTCATGCTTATTCGACTGCGAGGTATTGTTCGATCGCGCCGGAGTGGGCTGGCGGACCGTATTATCTGGCGAGATATGATGTCGTGGATTTAGTAGATCAACTATCGCAATTCTCATACACAGACATGCTCCTACACAGAAATCATATTTCAATTAAACATGGCGATGGAGCAGCGCCTGATATAAGAAACCAGCTATTCTCCCAATCGAACCCCCAAGGGAAGTTACGGAACACGAAAATTCAGAAAATTATGCTACTTTGTGTGCGAGTAGAATAGTTCATCCATAACACAAACCTATTTTTGGCCGGTACCATAGTGCCGTTTTAGGGAGTGAAACCATCCCTTGAATAAAATGCAGAGTTTTCTCTATCGTGGAATATCTCGAGAATGGTGAGAGATATGGAAAAGAAATTGATACAAAAGTTGCATCTCTTTTATATCTACAAAACTGTGTAACAATAATTCTCGAGAAATCCATACTTTTCAAGTTACCCCCACTAACAGGCTTTGATTCGATAATTATTTTCACGCAAATTTGTAGATATAAGAAGAAGATGCAACTTTTGTTTAAATTTCTTTTTGATATATCTCACCATTCTCGAGATATTCCACGAAAAAGATAACTCTGCATTTTTTCAAGGGGTGGTTTCACCCCCTAAAATAGGCATCAACAAAAATAGTTTACTTGCACACAAAGTTGCATAATTTTCTGAATTTCCGGGTAGCCTAACTTGTTCACAGACTTTTCTCATCCTATTTCTCTGCATCCCCACATACTTTGATCACTTATTGTTTTTTGCAAAAATAGGGGTATCGTTTAATAAAAAGTTTCACGAAGACAACAGTTCATTGCTTTTATTTAGAATTCCGTCGGCATACTGTATCAAAGAATAGGTCTAAAATGTGCGAGGGTTTATTACACTGGTATGTTTCTTTCATCGAGACTTCTAGAGCGCTCGTCAAGCGGAAAGTCAAAGGTGGCGGCGGCCTGGTAAACCTCTTCTGAAGCAAGGCTAGACAAAAAAACGGGCCAGCGTTTCTGTCTCTGATACCGTTATGTCGCGATAGTTTTGCGGCGACTTGTCGACGGAACGGTGGCCACGAAAGTGTCGAGAAATGCGGGGATACATGAACCGACAAACGTACATGTCGCTTCGAGGATACATCACGGTTCGCTGAAGAACACAGACCGTCCATTTTCATAAAGGTTGGCGGAAGGGTTGTTTTTACGCGTCGAGATGTGACACGGCGCGCCCACTGTTTCCGGTTCTCTGGCCACGCTCGTCTTCGTCTTTGTCCCCACTGTAAGATTCGCGAGCACTCGCGATTACGGTTTCCTTTCCGAGCGACTGCTTATCACGCCGCGCGATATAATCTTCCCTCCACTTTATAATTTTTCGCTATAAACTACTTCAAACAGCCAATAAGCAGAGGAGATGAAAGTTGACGATGAATTTACCATAGATTTTTTTGGAATTGAGTGTTCGATTTGGAAAACGGGGTACATATACATATATCTGCGAAAGATAAGGGAAGTCCCCCTAGTGCTGGACGCTTAAGGATTATCTGAAGAAGGAAGCAATAAATAATATTAAATAAATCTCCTTAGCTGTGCACACGCGACTAGAACGTGTCGAAACCTAATTGCGATTTTTTTTCTAATCCATGTACCTACGGTTTACGCGGAATATTGGCTAAGTAGCGTTTCAAATTTCACAGATATAGCGAATGTAGTAATTTTAGGTGCCGCCCGGCGTTAAGGGAGAACGTTCGGATAACATTTTTCAGAAAATCGATTTTTTTAATATTTTTTCGTTGTATAGGTAACATCCCCGGAATGCCTTGGTGAAAGTTTCACATCAAAATTTGTAACGGTATAGATTCTGCAGTCAAATAACCAATTCAAACTCCGAACGCATGTTTGAGCCGAGAACACTTTGATCACGTTTTTCTCCAAACACGATATTTCGAAACGGTAACCACGTTTTCAGAAGATCTAACGAACCGATTAAAAAAACCCTTGAGACATTTGAATCGTAATTGGACTCGCTATCGTAGCATACTATAACATAATTTTTTGATACAGGGGTTTTCTTATCTACATACATATTTATACGTGAAATCATCAGGTTTTGGGCTTTTTTGCCGCCACAATGGATACTGCGATAGCCATTGACATAAATTTGAAGAATTTTTGGGGATTTTTGAGTGAGTTAAATTCATGGTTACCATTTAGTGCAGCGCTGTACTAAGCGTCCCGTCAGCTAGAAAATGCATCAAGACCGAAAACATGAAACAAAATTTTTTGTCCCCAATGAGTGTATCAATAAATGCCAAAAACATTGTTTAGGATATGTTATAAACTCTTCTTGTAAAAAATTCATAAAGATCACCTATTTTTTAAGCGTTTTGACCAGAGGGTTAAGGGAACTCCCCCTATTTGAGGGAGAAGTCAAATTAAATGGGTACAAAAAGAACTTTTGTATTTCTTCTTTGGCTTGTTATATTGGAATCAGAAGAATCAGGAGACTTTATGATTGCGGAGAAGGGAGTATGTATCCATAAATCTCTTTCATTTACCAGGAAGCTATTCTACAACTGACAACTGAAATCTACATCTTCTTAATTTTGATATTCCAAAATAACCACTATGCACCTAATGTGCCACCAATTCACCAATTCCATATTTAATTGAAAACGGTAAAGTCTAGAGGTCCTCCCGAGCACGACAGTAGAATCCATCAGCATTCGTCAGACATCACCGCAATGTCTGCCCAATGGGCGACCGTTTCCCCTTATGCAGGCCACATTTCCTCCCGATACCGCCTGCCAGGCATAAAAATGGCGGGTTACCGTGAGATGTAAACGTATCTTGACGTCCGCCTCCGAATAAAACGGCCGCGCGTAGCGAATACGAAGCACGCAGGCCACGTTCCCGCTCGCGGGTAGCACGGCAACTCCTTAACCAAACATAAGCTTTAAAGCGTAAGCTCGCTTAAACTTGGCGCAACGGAGTTTTGGCCCAGTTAGGGCCGCGCCCGGGACTTGCAAATTACGGCCACGGAACGCAACGTACGTTCGAAATGGACCAACGGGCTACGACCTTCTCTCTCCTTTCGACCACCCCGCTCATTCCGTCCAGTTCCGTTCTCCTCTCCCTCTCTCCTCTCGTTCGCGGTCGGTGCTCCGTCAGATTACAGCGGCAGCGGAGTACGTTGAGTACACAGGCGAGGACTTTAGTCCTATTGCTCACAGTGGTTGGCTAAGCTAAGGCATTGTACACTTGTAATCTAAGCAGGATGGTTGACTACTTAATGGTTAACGGGCTCCCTAATGTTACGTTCCTACTACTTAGCTTCGACGTTTTTAAACATTCACCGCGGTGACCTTCAAACGGTCACGCATCATTCCGACTGAAGGGAAGTCGTAAAGCGCGAGATGAAATGGAACATGTCGTGGCAGGGGTACCTCGTAAAATCGAATATCAGATGCATCAATTTATATTAGATCTCCCACTGAGAAGATGATAATAAAAATGATGACAGTTGGGGCTGTGCTTCCCAGTCAAGTAGCCATTCTATCAGGAGACGTAAAAGAACCGGTGGTTTCTACTCTCGAGATGAAGGGGCGACAAACTTTCGGTGCATTACAAGGTCGTAACAAGAACAGGAAGTGGGAATCAATAACATCGAGTTCATCTTTCATCGCAGATAGCGCGTACGAGGGGGATGAACTACCCACTGATGTACGGGCATTTAATGGTATTGACTGCAATGCAGAAGAGGGGTTGGGTGCACGGCGGTGTAAACGACGAATCTCCGACGGTGGGCCCTTCCTGGGTCGATTTCAATGGCAGTTTTATGGCGAATCTGATAAAGGCACGACCCTACTTCTTGGGGGTTGCCAAAACGGTGAATACATTTGACGACTTCGCCAGTGGTGATCGCTCTTCCCTTTCCTTCAACGACCGATTTCGCTGAATCGCTTCATCTCCGTGTCCCTGCGAAGTACGCGTTATCCTGAACCGATTTCCGACGAACGATCGCTCGTTAAAAGGAATGTATAGGCTTCACTTCGATCTACCGCTGCATTTCTTTCAATACCTTTCGGAGAAGTACAAACAAATCGGCAATGTGTACTACAAGCAGTGAAACAGACATATCGCTTGGAATATCATTTTTCGTCATCACTCAAATTATACTCTGCTGCAATTAAAAATACGTACACTTTCGTGCTTCACCACAGCTGCGCGACGCAGAAGTTTCTGAAACTTCAGAACGGTGGCGGAATCGGTCCGTCACATTCAGCTAGAAGTTATCGATCGAACCGAATGTTGGAACGAACGACGACACGAACGATACGACTCTTTAACGACAGTAACCCGAGGGCACGTGTCGAAGTCGGAAAACTCTCTGGGGGATCATTAGAATACCACGTAATCGTGGGTGTCTATCACCTTCCGTGGCAATCGATGACCAGTCCAGTGGAATCCAAATCGTCGACGAGGATCGGGTTGAAGGGAATCAGACCAAGAGAAATACGGGGAAACGAGAAAAAGAAATCGACGAATACCGACAACGCTGTAATAGACAAGTGCCCATGTTTTCGTATTTTCTACAATCATCCCCAATAGACGACCTCGCGGCAAGAGGGGTGCAGCTCAATCATCACCGCCTTTGAGTAAATTGGAACAAACTGTTTATAAAATTATTGCTTTGACTTAACGTAATAAAGTGCATATTTTATTTCTATTTCTGGCGAATTTTTCAAATCTGGAGCTGCCCGACACAAAAATATTGCACAATACAGGAATGGGTGCAGGTTCAAAATTGGCAAAAAATCGCTTGTTTGTTATCGGATATGCATCAAACGTACACCAAACGATGTAGAAGTTTTGTTACGGATGTATTACACGTCATAACTCAACAACTGTAAAAAATGGAGTTGCATCTCTCCTGCTGCAAGGTCCTCAATTGTACTTCAAGCACCTGTTATCCTGTCAGAGATCACTACTCGTAAAACCTAGATTCTGAAACATGTGGGTGCTCCTCCATTCTCGATTACACTGTTATCCTTTAAATCTATCAGTTGCTACATTCAACATAGAATTCTAAGCGGTTTGAAACTAGAAGTCAAGGGCACACCTGCCCATTTCCCACGGAGCTTCAAGTAATTCTTTGTTCGCCAAGTGTGACGTTGTCTCACTCCAAAATTGCACAGCGTCAAATTAAACGGTGAATGCAATTTGTTCGCGAATTTCACGGAACCCACGCTGCAATACACGCGGGGGCACACATTTCCGCGTCTCCGTGCCGTGACTTTTCTCCAGATAAGTTCCTGCAATATAGTTTGCCTGCAGAATGGGGAGGAAGACAGGGAAATGAGGAAGAGAGATGCGAGAAGTAGTGTTGACGCGACGCACGCTACTGGTCGCAGGATCGCGAGAGGGTGGGAGGACGATCGTAAAATCGCATCGTAAAATTCAAAGTAAAAGAAAGACGTAACGGCGCGAGGCAATAAAGTATCGTTTCGGGAGGGGTCGTGCCTGGCATGCACGATGTCTATCGCGATAAAATGTCGGGCTTTACCCTTTTTTAATGGGGCGTGTCGCCCGAGGAAATCTGGCATTACGATACCAGCCTCCTTATATCCTTTTGTTGACACTGCACGCTCCCCGATCGTCCTGGCCGGTGATTTAAAGCTGCAGTATAAATTTTCCGCGGGAAAGAGTCGAGAGTGTCGCTAGGGTGAATCGATAATGGGGGGAGCGAGTGACGGTGACAATAACGGGCTTTTATTGAGCAAATCGTCGAGATCGAAACTTCGTCTTGAACGGTAAGCGTGTGTACGCGACTACCAGCTATGCTCCCCGATACACAACCGGATTTATTCCGATGTCTAAGCACCACGTTTATTACCTGTACCGACGAAGGCTCCTGGTCCAGACCGAGGGGAAAATAAAATAAAGCTACGGTGCAGTTTCCCCATTTTAACGACGCGATTCCTGGCTGCTGTCGGATTCCTAAAATGTTTATGGGCCTGCGATCCCCCCGAATGACGTTCACGGGCATCCACATTGATACTAACGCGACAGGCTTCGTGTATCGTTGGTCAAGATCTATCAGAATCTTGCGAAGACAGGGCTGAGGGACTTAGTAAATGCTGAACCGAGAAATATCACTCTTCCCTTTCCTTCCACTAATAGGTATTACTTACCTTCGTTGAGTAGAACATCTCCGCTTCTGTTCACGAGTTCTATTAAACAGTGAAACTTTAAGCGCCTATAATCTTGAAGCAGCTCGTAAGCAGCTGATATTTCGAGGTACAGAGCTCGCGCGAGATCGGCAGTTATATCGGGATATCCTCCTTGATAACGCGATCAGCCCAGAAACGAATACGTAATACCGAGACGTTATTTGTGATACAGGGGTACACATGACGCATGAAATTCTTTGGTGGATGCCCGCCGGCACTCAATATTGCCTGGAAGTCGAAGGCATCCGCAGCACCAGCAGGTAGGTTTGAAGTTTCTCCGGCCAGCAGCGCAACGATTTACGAGGTCCCGAGGGTACCGACTATCTTCCCAGGAAGTAATGCCTTTTTCTTGGTGCGAATACCAGATACCAGATACCAAGATCCCGGATCCCCGGGTATATTTTCCATGCTCCTTCCGTCGTTCCGTGTAACTACTTGCAGTACCTCTGGAGGTCTACTGACCCAGGAGGTACGAACGAACCAATCTTTCGGTTCCGTGGATCCCCCATAAATTCTTTCACGCAGATTCTCGCCGGAACACGCTACGAAATCATAGATTACGATGTCGGCGCAACGTTTCGCGCTACCCATCCCTCCCGCCGGCCTCCCATTCCCGCCCCGACGACCTATTGATTTCCATTCTCATTCGACGCCATTTAATACGAGCGGACAAAGAACCCCGACATCCGTCGATCGCATTTATTTCAAACGGTGCCCGATTTCATCTAATTCATTGTCCCGTCGAACTTCCGAAGACCCGTCCCACCGATATAAACCAAGCAGCTTTGTCTCTGCGCGTTAATCCCGCCCCGGCGGAACTTTATCGACGAATCGAGGGCCGGCTGAGCGTCTATTTCCCCTCGATTCGGTAAGGGCGGCGAAAGATTTTTTTAAGTTCCTGTTAATCGAACCCCTCTTTATCTTCCCCGATGGATTTTTAATGCCCACCTGGGTCCCTCGACCTATTCTTCCGAACCTATTCCTCGTTATACCACTCATAGAGACCTCTGGTACACCTGGACAGTGCCTGCCCACTCTACACGAACGTGAGATTAAGAGTGAATCAGGCGACCACGTCGTGGACAATGGTAATTCTAGAAATCCTAGTTTTCTGACCACGCGTTCTTTATGGCATTCACAAGGGATGTTCGGTTACCGGGTTATCCGAACACTCAACATAGTTTTAGACTACAGAGTTCAGGATATACTGGAAAATAAGATATCTCACTAATCGATAATTCCCTTAAGGGGTGTTTTCACCCTGAAGAATCGAAAATGGGCTTAACCAAAAATTGTCTGATACTTCCATTGAGGTGCTCTAGAAACCTCAGCAGCTTCGAACGAATCGGAATGTTTGGGTGACCGGACTTCGCTTGTCAGTTCAGATTTCTTGTTTTCGCTAGCATCGCGTGTACCCAAAGTTCAAAGTAGCAGCCTGCTCCCCTAGCTGATTCCTCCCATCAAAGAATGTCCCCTCGCGCGTGTCACGGAACCGTCAAACAATGGCCACGACCGAAGACGGTTCCGTTCCAGCCCGTCTCCGTCGTGTCACCGCGCTGCTCGCGGCATCTGGAAAAATGGCACCGCACCACGTACATATCGTAAATAGCCGGGGCGTCGTGTTACGTCCGCCCGACGTACGTACATCCGCAGTAACTTAAGAGCACTAGCTTTCGGACATCTGTTCCGGCCACCGTCGTATCTCCCCTAATAGTTTTCGCTTCGGCGCTATTACCTGCGAGCCAGGGACGAGATAAGAACCCTGCCCTGGTCTATATAACGCAACGCCGGGAGGGAATGCGCCTCTAAAGACGCGAGAGGGCGGGAGACCGGGACACGATCCGTCAGACGGGAAAAGGAGGAGACGCTGTGCGATCCGGTGAACGAAGAAGGATGAGGGATGACGAAGAGCAAGGTGGACGGGGGGCTGCGAGAGCGTAGCTGACGAGGGAGGGTGGAAGAGAAAGCACGGAAAAGGCAAGACGACGAAACTCAATTACAAAAGTTACGGGCCCGCAGCTGTCCCGCAAGCTTCCCCCGTTCCTCCCCCTTTTAACTTCCACCCCCTCCCACTCAAACCGGTCCGCCACCACCCCCTTTTCGACCCGTTCCGATCCGCGTCGTCGATGCCACGCTTTGACTTTACGTCCCTCTTTTTTTCTTCCCACTCACCTATATCTCGATCCGTTCCTAACCCCGCGCTCACCCCTAACCACCGCCGTGGCTGCTAGCCGCACTTGGCTCCCAGTTGACGACGCTGCCGGACCATCGCCGTGCCTTCACGGCGTGACGCTTCGTTAATATGCAGGGCGCGAATGGTAGACAATATGAGAGAGAAATGGCGGTCTCGGGGGTTAGGGGTGGGCGAGAGCGTCGCTGGGGATCGTTCCTGAGAGATGAGCGCAAGTACCAGCGGCAGCCGGGGCGCAGGGGATGACGGAGCATAGAGAACGGTAGGATGCGCAGGCGATTTCGCCGTGTACGAAATGGAGATGACAGCTCCATGCGTTTTGAGGTAATGTATTTCCGTCAGGATTTCGTTCTGGCCGATTATTTCGAACGGCGATTCCTGTTCACGCAGGCGCGCTGGCGCGTTCCATGAATCGTGTACGTTGAACAGCGCCTCTTCTTCAGTGGTATTCTCTGTATACTTCTTACTCGTCTCTGGTACCAGGAAATTTTCACTTAACGTGCCACTTTACTTCCTCGCGAAAACGCAACAAGAACAGACACGAGTATACGTAATCAATATACCTGCGCGATAAAGATCGTCGGCGAAGTTGATATTCGATCGTAATTTACCGCGGACAAGAATTTACATACCGTTCACCTTCGATCCCCAAGCGTTACGTAACTGTGTTTCGCACGTGTTTGCATGGCGCGACGTTCGCCGTGGCCACGCCATACAGGGGAATTCAGATGGGAAATAGGATGAAATATCGGCCTATTCCCTCGCGCGGCGTAAAAGGGTGATATAATACAGGGCGACGGGGCGCGGGGGGTTAAATGAGAGACAGGGGCGCGGATAGACCGTGGGAGGACAGGAATGGCTGCGGGTTGTCATGTCCGGCGTGGAGATGACAGTTCCGTTCGTCTTAAAGTTTGTTGTCTTTTCGAGGCAGGGAATCGTTACGTGACGAAACTGCGTTATACGTTAGGTAGACGTTTGTGCCCCCGTGGCCTCCCGCCGCGTCGAGGAAATGAGTTTCTCGATGGAGGGAAATTCACGAAAAGGGGGCCACGCCACCGAACCTTTCCCCAGCCTCTGTGGTCCGGTAATATCATTATCTTTGGGAAAGATAAAGGGAGATTACCTTCAATCACGCTCCCCTCGGCCCACCGGATCGCGCGGCGTTCTTTCTCGCCACCTTGAAAATCGTCGTAACGCAAACATCTCGCGCTAGAATCTCAAGCAAGCCCGAACTGTTTGCCCTTGAAGAGGCGTGTTATTCAGGCCGCCCTTCTGGTAAAGATTTACGACCTGATTCGGTTATCGTGCAAAATTGAACGACTCAATTTCGCTCGGCCTCTCGCTGTTATAAAAATGATTTGAGAGCACGGAACGTTAGTTGGGATAATACGACGAAATTGTTACGTTTCTTTGCATACCCGATGCGTTTTATGGTGCCAGTGTAAATGGATTGATAAGGGCGGATGAGTTATCCGCGCGGAGGTGTGTCGTGTAGGGATAGTAGGATTATTTATACGTAGTGTTGGGTTACCAATCATCAATCCACGATCTTTGGGTGGAAGGTGACATAATCCAGTGTCTGAGCTGATATTCGGAATCAGATTTTCCTGGAAGACTGATATTTCAATTAACTTCGTTAGAGCGTTAATTAAACCTTCGTTTATAAATGTTCATAACGTAGTATGTACACCGTATTTGGAAGCAGTGTCCGTAAAATATTTATGGGGTCCTTAGAAGAAATTGACTAAGACCACTTTCATTAATGTTCGACGACTTAACGTGCCATTAATTCATCCAGTGTCAGACAGCAAAATAACGCAACTCGCAATCTTTTCGATATTCCGCGTGTTACTCCATAAATATCATGACACGCGGCGTATTGCGAAGATTGAAAACGTCAGCTACCTGTTCACGCTTCCCAGGAGACAAGGAAAGACTCGTGGCTCCTATTCTCGTTCATTTTTAATCTCTGTTTACCCGGTCGGCTCCCACGAAAGCAATCAGAGGGGTCACTTTTACAACTGCTGCCGTTCATGTTTCATTTAATGCTTCGTTCTCGTGATCAGATCTTTGAAAAATGGTGGTTGGTCTGTCCCACCTTTAGGAAGTGAACATTCTGTGTGGAAGGAATATCTGCTGGAAAGGGTAGGTACCTATCTAGTTGACGGATTCTGCCACCCTTGTTTTTTGGCAAAACTTTTGCTCATCAACAGTAACAGATTTGTTTAACCGTTAACTACACGCGCTGGTGTACGAAGTGCACCGTTTGCATTAAACAAGCTACTACTTTTTAATAAATGTCCGCAGCGCCTCTGCTGCGCCAAATAACCCATTACTTAAATGTTCATTACGTGTAACTACTTACAATTACCTTTAGTCAAAGTGTTTTTTTCTCAAATTTTGTAACTTACTTTTCCTTCAAACAGTCATCCTATTTTGGTTACTATAAGTGCTTTCGGTCTAATAAACGTTTTTGCAATATGTATAACTTTAATTAGAAACAGTTGTTTTTTTTAACTAAGTAGTTCTTGGGCGTTTTCTGACGGTTTGGAATAATTTAATTATAAAAGTCACTACGCGTGTAGTTATGTAACATTTCAAGGCGCGTGGAGTCAAAGGTTAAAGATATAGGTAAGCTTGGGAATGACAGGTACCCTGATACGTTATCTTCAGAACCAGAACATTGCTCTTAAATGATCTGATCACAGAGTGGGCAAGGTGATTCTGATAAGACTTTAATGAGAAGTACAACAAACTGATACCTACTTAGGCTTGTATTTCTACTATGTTTCTATTGTTGTAGCATTATACATTGGGGTAAGAGGAAAGTTTAATGGTTAAAACCGAAAGCAGGTGGTGAAGGGTGGATGGTTTAGCCGCGAAATTGCACGAGCGCTCCCCAATCTTCCATCTTGCTCCAAAATTTCCCCAGCGCACGATCTGTGAACACTCTGAAGTTATCGTTAGAACTAGACGCTGCTGGGTAGCGAAGAAAAGTGGCGGACACGCACGGTGGTTGGTGCTCCTCGTGGTTGTCTGGTAGCGAGCAGACGAGCGCTATTGCGACGCGATTAATTGCTACGTGGAGGAGAGGAAGCGACGAATGGCGATACAGTTTCACAGCACAAGCCATTGCACTCTTGGGAACCTGAACAGCAGGTAGTTAAAAGCGTCGTGCACGTTCTACCTTTAAAAGCAAAAATTATCTCCACACGCGATAATTATTTCGTAAATCTGACAGTGGAGGGGTGCCTATTACGTGGATAATCTCAATTATGGCGTTATTAAATATCGTATTAGACGACTTCGTGAGTTTCGTCACTTTAGTGACGGACAAAGAATGCTGCTAGGGTAAGTCCGGGGCAGATGGCCCATCTCACATAGGATGGCTATTAAATCTAATACTGATATTATTTATTTTATCAGAATAAATCTAACATGAAGTTTGATATTTAAAATTTTATGCTTATTTCTCCTTTCTTTAGGGTGAAATGGCCCACTCGTTAGCCTTGAAAGGAAGGATTAATAAGGCCAAATACTTTCACTATATTGTCCCTCGATTCCTCTACTATCGTATTATCCAACACATTAAACGAAAATTAAATTAGAAGTGTATTTTAGATAACATTCTGTACACTGCTGCATTATAGTAGAGGTGAAATATAGCCTCCAATTATCTTTTACATCTTATAGTTTATACCTACAACTCCGCGCTCCGAAGTTCCACCACTAATATTCAACTGTTACATAGAACGAAGTCTCGGATCCCAAAACACTAAAGGACTTTTCGATGTCTTCTTGCATCAGGATAGGTATCGCATGTTTCGGATTATCCCTCAATTCTGGGACACACTGCATATTCAGAAAAATGCAGAGAAAAATGAAATAAGGTTATTCACTCGACTACTTGTACTGAAGGGATTGTTCTGCACTATAACACGCTCTTCTACTTTTTACTCTAAATAGGAAACGTTGATCCAGATAGAAAAGTTAACGACGTAGTAGTGGAAGAAAAAGGTTACGGGTCTGCTACATTATCATTCTTGATAAACCAAAACAATCTGCTGTCTAATGTGATAGATCCTTCTCTAACAGTATATACCGACTAATTACGCATTTTTTAAAGCTTCAAAAGGTTTGCCCAGGTAGAATAGTCAACTTTGTCACGGCAAAGGATATTTTCAGTTCACTCATCAGTAAGCGTAAACGCGTTTACACCTTTGCCGCTGCAGGTGACACGCGACGACGTTTTTAATCACACCAGCAACGAAGGGGAACCCTGCAAACTGGTCAAAGGGAATTTGCATTAATAGCTCACGCTATCCATTAGCCTGCTAACTGAATTTTTGTTTTATTCTGTTCGTCGTGCACGCGCGGGACGAAACGTCGTTTAACGAAGTCACAAAGCGAACAATGTTACGTACGGCCTCACTTAATGCTCGATCAAGCGTGGATTTCACGATTATGTCAATAAATTCGCCGTGCACGTATACTTTCACGAATAAATATGTTGCGAGTTATCCCCGTTACTGGACCTCTGTAACGAGCAATTATTTTAACCCTGTTACAACTTTCCGACCAGCTGTAGCTTTAACATAGTATCAAAGAAGGAGAAACACACGCACTAACGCACTTATATTTTTCATCGAGATTATTTTGGTTTTATCCTCGGCATACTTTGTCGCGAGATGTACGAAATATTTGAAGTTGTTACTTCAATCTCACCTTTGATTTATTGTAGAGGGATTGAAATTCTCGAAATAAATCGAACGCACTTCTAGAAGTCACTTGATTTCAAATGGCTACACACTTTTTAGGGGAGTCCGTCCCTTGTACGATTCTGCCCTCGACCTTTAAGGTCGTTCGATACAGTGGGTGACTTTAAAGCTCTTGTAAAAGCTACGAAATTCCTTATACGTAACTTTGATTTCTATAGAACGTAGTTACGTTTCATTTCACGTAACTCGCGAACAATTCATTAATCGTCCATTCGACATACTCTTGCACGTGGAATCGCTCCCTAAGAATCTGTGTCGCGAATCTTGCTTTCCTCACTTTGCGTGAAAGTAAACACGGTTCAGTTAAGAGAATACAAAAGTATTGGACGCCTGAAATGAACGGTTTCTTTTGGGTTGGATTGAAGGACGACTAATAACTCATACCATTTACACGATTTACAATACTTTATTGTGGATATTACACGGATTTTAAGATCAGGAAACCTTAAAAATATTAAAAATTCAAGGAAATACAAAGCGCCAAAGTGGGCGCTGCGCAATGCGCGTGACAAGGTGGTGAACATGATTCTGGTCAATGATTAGTCTGAAAGCAAAACCGTTGTCAATGAATATTTTCTGTAATCTACAAGGTGCTTTATTGAAAAATTGTAACAAAAATTCGCGAGGTTATTCATCAAATATCAACTTTGTACATTTTTCCTGATATAATTCTCTATAGAATGTTTAATCAAATTTGTCAGAGTTCTGCGATCTTAATGAGTGCGTTCCGCCTTGTGGAGAAAACTGTTTCGTAGTTTCAGTTAAAATTTCAACTAAAATTTATTGGCGCTTTGTATTTCCTTCAAATATTAATATTTCTACGGTTGCCTGGTCTTAAAATGCGTTTTATGTCCACAATAAAGTATTGTAAAACGTGCAAATGGTATGAATTGTTAGTCGCCCTTCAATCCAACCCACAAGAAACCGTTCATTTTAGACATCTAATACCCTTGTACAGAAGCCACCAGCTCCATGCTATCCCACAAATACCGAGGACGTTCGCCAGATTGTCGCCCGAAAAGTGGGTTCACGTTCGACGTTTTGAAAGGGGGCGAGGAACTTGGACGAGCTTTCGATTCGTTTAACAGGGGAAATTAAGTTGGCCGACGGTTGGATTCGTGGCCAGTGAACGCGGCGGTCCTCGGACGGTTCAATGCAAAAACGGGCGGAAAAGTTGGCAAAGGTGTCGCGACAATCCACGACCGCGGTCCGGCGGCAAAAGTTTCCCCGATGCCAACCGACGGCCTTCATCCAGGTCATTGAGAAAGCTCGAAGCTTTCTCGCCTCGGACGTGCCTCCCTGTTCACCTTTTCAGGCGTCTCGTGACAGCCTCCGCCAATGCCCCGCGCCGCCAAACCCGGTAACCGCCTCTTCAATTACCACGATTTTAGTTCCTCTAAACTCCCGTCGGCCTCTTTGCTCCCCGGTTCAACTAATTAAAACACGCCGCGGCCGCGCTGCACGACACCGAGCTCTGTCGTTGCTGCGCAGCCGTCCAATTGAATTCGCGTCTTTGAAACGTCCCGCTTCATCTTTCAGACCGCAAGCAAGCGACTTTGCCAAACGGCAAGCTGAAAGAAGAAAAATAGTTCATGAGGCCTCTGTAATAGCCGCTCTCCTCGCAATCAACCATCGCGAGGCGCGCATTCGTTTTAAATTCTGCCCCCGCTAAGGAAGGAATGTCGCAGCAGAATTAGAGGGTGGAATAAAATGCTCCATCGTTCTGCCTTGTCCTACGAACTATGGATCCAATGTGCAGTCGAGTCGAACAGCTAATTCGAAACGTGCGACGACTTGGAATGTCGGGGCGATGCCGATTCCTCACTGACAGAGCGAAAGGGGAACAGCGAAGGCTTAGGGGAGATGTAAAGAACGAAGAGGGCTGAGACAGGGTGGGAGTCAAATGTGCCCAGGCCACCTAAAGGCAACCCCACGGCAAGGTGAATCGGTTAGGCAACGTTCAACTGTTTCCTGATCGAATTATTGGCGAACACTTTCGTTTACGCGGCTGATTGCTATTCAATCTCGACCATCGCCATAAAGATTCTGCAATTTCTCGGGTTTAGATTCCTCCTTCTCCTTCCCAATAAATCCTCGAAGGATTCTCAGCTCCAGGGCGGGTGCTCTGAGCGTACAGGATTATATTGCGGAAAGCAAATTCTAGCAGGGAGGGAGTAGAACGGCCCCAAGAGATGTGGGGCGAAAGGGGAGAAACATGGCGATGGAAAGTATTTAAAAAGTTTTAAACGAAATTAGAGTACGAAGGGGTGATGATGCCCAGATTCTCCTGGCAGCCATAATAACGACAGAAGGTAGCGAAATAGTCGAGAGGGAAACGTATCTTCATTATACGCGTGGAATTGAATCACTGAACACGTGGAGCGAAGTTGGTCGAGTCGTTCATAGGAAAAGTTAAGTTGTTTACTCGAGGGTGACGAGTCATTGTTTCTCGAGGAGAAGCAGGAGGCCCTGCTTCTTCTGTGTCTTTTATGGTAGAAGGAGCAATCGTTTACTTCCCCTCTTATTCTTGCAGAGAAATATCGCTGCCCGAAGAAGGAAATGGCGCAATAACAAGTTTGCATGTTTCTCAGACCTCGTAGCAAATTATTTAAATTCATCCACGGTAATTCGGACTGCGGAAGACACGTTAGGATAGTAGAATTATTTATGGACAGAGGGACAAGGTAAGCTTCGCAAACGCAGCTCTAACGAAAGGTGTTCCGCTGGAAATACAATGTCACTTCATTGAACAAGTATGTTTGCGTGCCGTCATCTTGAAACTGGCCCCTGCAGTGCACCAAGCCAAGAATGCGCGGCTGGTACAGCGATATTACATCAAGGGAGCTGTTTCTTCGGCTGACCAAGGTGGATGGTAAATCTTGGAAGCGGGGAGCAGGTGGATGCTCACGATTACAAAGACGCTGAAACTATGTTTCACCCGGCGACTAAATAAGCAAGTAAGCCCCTCCTGTTTCGGTGTGTTTATGTATACCAACCGTGCGAACTGCAGCAACTCCTAGGTACTCTTTACTATTCCGTTTTTCCCTGGCGCGTCGTTCGTTCACTTTAACCGCAGACTATAATCCCAACTCTGTACTATTATTCCTCTGAGAACTGATCTCCACACAAGCTTCCGTTTCTAAATTATAATCCTCAACTATTGAAATTTCATTAAACACGTGTATTACGTTTCTGGACGAGGTCCTTGATCCTGATTGATCACGGGAACAAAAACTGTAATAATACTTAAAGAGTTAAAGAGATAGATGGGAACAAAAGGAGATGAAGGAGATCCAGTTGATGGAGGACTGTGTCTAAATGGTAAGATATGTATCCGCTCATGTTAGTTCGAAGGACAGTACCCCTTGAGATAGGTGCTCGGGTGTACCATGATCGCCATCCTTGATGGACTCCCTATACCAGTGCGTGATTTGAACGGGTCGAGAAATGGATTGTGGGCACATATCGCACTTCCTCCAACTCAATGCACTTTTTGAAACATTCGATTCAACGGCGTGTGTCGCGTTTAGGAATGGTGTCCCACGGAAAGCTGCCCGGGAGAATGGGTGCGCAACGGCGGCAGTTGTTTCGCGAATGGGTGCCTTGGAAAAGACAACGATGCAGCAATCCAATCCCCCGACATTGTGATATCGCGTCATTCTCCACTGCAACTGGAGCGACAACCTGGACGTCATAATTCTGAATTCCGCGTGGACAAAGTGCCGTTACCTAGCTCGTCGCGAGAGAAATAGGTTCCTGGGGCCAAGAGCATGGCAGCATGCTCGTCAGGACTCCCCGATTCTTCAAGGGATACCCTTAAATCCTCATCTTCTTGGCGGTCACGGGTGTAACCTCGACGCCGCGAGGTCGCGGGGAAGGGAAAAGGAAGCGGAAGGCAAAGGCTCGTTCGACATGTATGCATAACACGAACTCGTGGGACGTGCGTTAAAAACGAGCAGCGCGTTTCAGTCAGCCAACGCTCGTGACGTTTACCTCGTCTCGTTAGGTGCGAGGTAAATCGTGACGATGATAAAGCACGCGATCTTCCGGCGAAGAAATCTGCCCGGCGATTTCAACGCCTCTGCAGAAAGTCCTCGATGAGTAATAATCTGGAATACGTAATATTTGAACGTTCCAGGGGACCATTCGCCGTTCTTCTTTTCACTGGACGATCATCGATAAACTATTGGGGTGTAGGACATTAGAAACATTTATATTATTAAAGAGAATCTCTATTCTCAGCTTCAACTCCATCACATTTAACTAGAAGTCTGCGTCAATCAATTTATAGACTCCTCCTGCCAAACGCTGTCGAAAGAAACACAATATTCCAGGAATCGGTATTGTCAGCTCTATCAATAGATGTCTTTTCGCGATCACTTGCGCGACAGAGAGGAGCGATGCTCCAACCGACTCCCACGTTCCAGCCATCGCAGCGGGGTCTTTGCATAAGAAGATCGAGGAGTCGCTGAAGCGAGCGTAGTAAACGGTTTTTCTTTGCGGCGAAGTTTCGGAATAATCGTCGAAACAAGAACTACTCGATGTAGGTGTACGGTTTGCAGAGGAGTTGGTGAAAGGGGCTGAGGGACCTCGAGAAGAACACAGTAACCAATTCCATAGGGCAGTTACCCTGGTCAGTGTGGCATTGTCCGGCTGGTAGCCGCAATGCGACGTGTTCACCGCCACCCTTCGCCTCCTCCATCCTTGCAGGCGTTTCTCTCTGCCGAAGTGGAAGTTTTAGGCTAGGTCGTCGGTTGTTAGCAAAGTAACAAACCCCAGTAGGAATTCCTACGACCGACCTTTACCGAACCACATTCATGCCTCCTCGAGATCTCTTGTCGTTTCTATACCTTACAAGTCCCGCTCCTTCTCCTTTGCTCCCCCGTCGTTTTCTAACCCTCTTCTGCACGCGGGTGGCGAAGACAAACGGGTATTTGGAATTTCCTCGCTACCTCTTGGAGGAGATTCACCCTTTCCTTGAGAAATCTTTGCGGCGTCGAGGTTATAGTTATTTTCTATTATTGGTCTAGTTGGAGGTACATACGAAGGGTAAGGGGAAAAACAGGGAAGGTCCATTTTTAAAAAGAAAAAAAAACTGGATTCTATTCTTTAAATCAATTTTTATAATCACCCGAAGTTTAAATCCTGAGTGTCTCACGGATTTGGACATTCCGTCGTTCGCCAATCGCGAACGATTTATCAAAGCAATAATTTCAATACCTACGCTACGTTTCGAAGTGCTTAAAGGGAAAACAGCTTCGGAATTCCCCACCACTTTCAGTCCCATTCCCGCTGCGAAGCACGCGTGTACGTATGTATCGAGGATCCGTAAAAAAAGGCGCTTCAAGGGAAGAGGGATAAATGGGAAAAACGCGAAATAATTGACAGGCGGGCACGGCGAAGTGGCCACTGGCGAGAAGCAGTCCTATTATTCCCCGCGAATGCACACGGTCGAAACGCGAGCAATTCGAAAGAATTCGTGTGAGGCGGCGATGGAAGGAGCGAGAGGGCGGTGGAAGGGGGATGAAAACGACCAGAAACGCGGCTGGATTCCAATCAGGCACGACAATGCTGGCCGACGCGTGCGACGCGGCAAGATTCGCAATTCGTCAAGGCTGCGATGGTGTAAGTGACACGCTCGTACGTGTAACGCGGGCGCACGCGTGTCTGGGGGGGAACGGCGTTACGTTTCAATTTTGGCGCGGTGATGGATTTCCCGCGTGCTACTTGCACAAAGAAAGGAGTTTTGATTGGAACCGAGCGGCCAAGTCGCGCCCAAACAGTCCTTTTGTTCGTTTTTGGCGTTCGCTGGACAAATCCCACCGAGATTTTCCGACGCCCCTCTTCTCGGGTCTATCGTTTCTTCTCCTTCAGCACCGCGACATATATCGCAATACAACTTTTATCCCGCGCACATGACTCTTAACGCACCTACGGATGAAAACGAAACAGCAATGAGTAGCAGAGAATTTTGGAGTGACGATTCAACAACCGCCTTTCTGATAGCGTTTTCCATGAAAACAGTCTATAGCCGGGAAGATGAAAGCCGGCTCGATTAAATCCTCGAGAAGAGGCGCGGTATCGATAGCCCCGATACCTCAACCCTCTCCGCTCTTTGTGTTCAAAGCTGCCACCTGACTTTCCTTTTCCTCTCCTTCATCTCTGGAGATCACCCCTCTTCACCCATCAATATTTATAAATTATCCACACCTCGATAATACCTACCGCGGCTCCCTATAGAATTGCAAATGGTACAGATCTCGAATTGAATCACATCGTCTCGAGGACCTGGGTCATTAGGGTTCGTAGCTTTTGGGCTGGTGAGAGGTGGTTCAGACAGCGCTCCCCTTAAATTTTCCCGTCACACGTCAAGACGTTCGATCGACCTTTCGATGGGATTTGGCAGCCTGCGGGGAGGGTAGAGATGAATGTTGCTCGGATTGAATTCTCGCGAGGAAACGCGGCCGATGTCTTCGATATAGGTACGTCGCGCTAAGGCGACCGCTGTTTTTCGTCCGTGAACCTGAAAGCCACCTACGACACGTCCCTTCCTGTTCTTCTTCATCCTCCTTCGGCATCTTTTCTCTCTCTCCACGCGGTCCCTGCACCCTAGCTCGACCCTGTCCTCCCGCCTCCAGCCGCCGCTATCGTCCAAACCTTTCTTACCCTCGGTTTTCTTTCCCCCTACCACCCTTTTCCAGGCTTTTTTTTCGCCGCACAGCGTACCAGCGTCCAACCGACATAAAACTTCATAAAGTGGTAGAGACGTTCTCCGGGGACTGTTCGCGCTCTAACAAATATTTTCAGATTGTAGCCAGACCGCCTAGACCCCGGTAGCCACCTTGCGCGCCACAGACGCGTTATTAAAATTTACACAGCCACGGTATGTGGTCTATTAAGAGCGGCGCGGGGAGAAACACGACGTCATCTCGTGAAATATCCGCCGTTGCGATTTATTTCTCCGTCCCTGCGAACCCTTTACGACCAAGTGTGGTGAAAAATATCATTTTCTCCCTGTTTCACGTGGACTTCGACTCCGGACGAACGGTCGCGAGTCTTTTATCTACTTTTGATGATACGCTGCCTGAAATAGGATATAAACTATAACATCTTTTGTAAACATATGTAGGTAGCCGAGTAAATACTGTAGAAGTAATATCAGAAAGCGAGAAATTTTATCTTTTCAGGTTTTTCGTATGTCTGACCGTTTCGAGAGTACAATATTCAATTTTGTGGGAGACTTTGTACACGAGGAGTTGAGCTCTCTCATTTCGAGCGGCTTCAGGCTATTACGCAGAAAACGAAAAGTTATTTTTAAAAATACCACGCTCCCTTAGAAAATCCTCTTTATCTTGAAATTCAGAGGATCTCGGCCAAGGATGACGCTAGCTTCCGTTTCAAACCGCCCGCTTCTCGCCCCTGTTCGAATAAATTGCTGGTAATTTTTACTTTCAATGGCATTCTTTACGCCGCGGGAAAGGCGAAGCGTTGCAGTTTCAGCAAACACTTGCCGCGCTCCTATTTTAGCGGAAGCGACGCGGAGCGTTTAAAAAAATGTTCCCTCTGTCGTCAAATACGCTTCACTTTGGAGCGGTGCTTGCGCAAGCCTTTTCGTACCATGGAACAATAAACCACCGGCGGCACGTAAAACCATGCAAGAGCGGCAAAGGGAAGAAACCTCAAACGAGAAACCGTGCGAGAATGCCGAAGTTGCGGGAAATCTTGAAGGCCATATCCCGCGGGCGTTGGGCGGCTGTTCCGTCGTTGCTTGGCGGCAGTCGATGTAAGCGAGAGTGCTGTTTATGGGGACAACTGTGACGACTGGCCTAGGGAAAGGGTCGCGGCAACAGCTTCTGGTTTCAAGCTTCGAATCCGCCTCAGAATGCACGGAAATTTCCGGAAGGGAGGTCGTGAAAAGGCAAATACATCAAAGTGCAGTCGTCCTCCCGTTGGACATAGACGCTATTTCATTCCCCGTTCCTCGTACCTTCTTCTCGTGCCTCGTCCATTCAAATGTAGGGTAATTAAAGTAAATTCTTTTCAACCTGCAATAACATCCGAGTCTGCGGTTACTGGACCACGCGGCTCCCGGCCCACACATCATACTTTCCATTCACTGTAGCACAGCATGTCGACAGAATTATAGCAAAATAAAGGCTGCCAGAGAGCAGCTTGGAATTACCAACTAATGGCGCCGCGATCAATAAACACCATCCCAAAAGATAAAATAGGAAACACACTGGCGCTATATTATAAATCACGCGGTGAAGCGTGTAGTCCACTCTGTCCCTCAGATTTCGCCAGCCGCAGTATCCCATTCAAGGCAGCGGCACGTGAAACGAGACCAGAAATTTCGGACACGCTGAACACGCCCGAAGAAAGCCGCCGATGAAAGACGCGGTCCCCGGAAAAACGAAGGGCGCGACGAAGGATGTTGAAGAAACATTTGACCCGGGCGAAAAACATGCTTGAAAGGACATTTTTCGCGAGCGAAGGAGCACCCCCGCCTCCCCGTGGGTCTTTAGAAAGCCGCCTCCTCGCGCCGCGAGCAACAACGCGCCCGATCCTGCGACGCAGAAAATATTAAGGGAGCGGCGAAGAAAGCGGTTCTCGCGGACGGCAATGCACGCGAGACGCGGCGAACTCTCCGGTGTTCGGTCATCCGTGTAACCCTGTGTACGCCAGTGGTCCGCGTTCTTTTAACTTCGCGACTGTTTCCTCGTAAACCGGCGACTTTATCGCCCCCCTCGTCCTTGAGGCTCTGCCGGGCGCATAAAGGCCGAGTCGTGCGTTACACGCGTACAGGGGGAGGCAAAGGTTGCCGGTGAAAGAATAGACCGGTGCTGGGGGTCGCCCGTAGCCGGGGGCTATAAAAATATAAGCCGGGAACCTTCGGTGGCCACGTAAAGCCAAGGACGACAGGAATATGCTTTTAGCCGCCTTTTTGTCCGTAAGCTAGAAACTCCTTTGCGTCACGATCGTTTGAAACTCGATCCCCCATCGCGCCCCTGGACACGCGGCCAGCGCAACCACGCCCATTCTGACCAGCTTCTACGCGCCCTCGCCGTTCCATGCTTGTCACCTTGCACGGGGAGTTTGTTTTTCATCCCCTTGATCGACCTCTTTCCCACCGAAGGACGTCTACTTTTGGATTTCCAATTTCCCGCGTCCGGGTATTAAAATCGCCGCGAACGCGTGAGAACTCTGCGTCGCTTGCGAGTCATCGGATCGTTCGCGTCGGCGATGTGACTTTACGACGGATCGTCACGGCGAAGAACGCGCGGGGGAGGTCGCGAGACGCTGCAAGCATAAAAGTATAGTAGCTGTCGTTGTGCAGCCAACGAGGCAGGAACTTGCCCCATTATCCACTCTGTTCCCTCTACGCGCGCGTTGCAGAAAGCGCACCTTCGTTTCCCTTTGATATTTCATGGTAAATGAGAGTGAGCCAGAGCGTAGGGTAAGGGTGAAAGGACGAGTCGAAGAAATCGTCGCGCAGAGACTCGCACTGGGGACGAGAGTGAGCCCGGTTAGACGGTGGTTCTAAGAGCTCGGGGCGAAAATAAATACACGACAATCCATTTTTACGCGCGCCTCGCCCCCCTGCCGTCATAACGCTACACATTGCCGACGAAGAGCCGTACTTTCATCTTCCCATCGCCCTCCGATTTCCGTCTTAGGCGTTTCATTGGCTCTGCATTCAGCTGACGGCTTCAGAAGAGTCTCTCCGTTCCCCTTGTATTCCCATTTGCCTTGTTACGTTGCAGAGGCATCGCCGAGCCGCTCCTTCTTCCGCTTCGTTCCCCGACTGGTCTCGTTATTGTCTTTAATCGCATCCGAGGCTTTCGACGCGGACTAACCCGACCGCTCCGACTAACCAGCACGCCACGGCCGGTTTATTATCGCCAGGTGAACGCGTCTTAGCGTCCTCCGTTGCCCCGCGGAATCATGAAAACGAGCCACCCACCCGTTACCGGGGCTTCAAGCTCGATTCAATTCGCCTCACTCGTTGCGCAATTACAATCAACGTAATGACGTTTCCCGGTGTGCCTCGTCGACGTTTTTTCCCCGCACACCGGCTGCATTATTGCCCCCGATTGCTGGCTCCGATCGTACGGGTCGCGGATCGACTATCGCTGGCTGGAAATTGGATATTACAGGCACCAGAGACGCAAAACGAGATCCACGCTATGGTGCAATGAGGAATAAAGCTTCCGCTGTCTGCGAGATCAATTAGCATGCGAGTTGACTCTGTGGTAGCTTCTGGCAGTGTCTTTGATGGAACTGTAGGCGGAGAAAGAAGCCTCGGGCGGTGGGACTCGAATCCAAGACCTGCGGGGTCCTCTGCTTACTGGCCAGCCGCGTTACCAATTTCCCCAACGTCTTTTCCGAACTGTACAAGTACCGAAACCAACGTGACGCCACATATGTGCCAATCGCACCGTAGGCCGTTCCCAAACGCCGAATGGATGCAGAACTTTATTAAACACCACGAAGCATAGTAAAGTGCTGTTTGGCTTTGGATATTTCTCATGCTATCCCACTCCAGAACCTAGCTAATCCTCCGGTGTTTTTCGTGCGCATGGAGCTTCACGAACGTTGCATCAACAGCTTCACGCAGGGCGGAAGGCGGACAATCGGATAAACAGAATTGGCTCGTTACCTCTTAATTGTGTGATCGCGATCGTGGGTCGGGATTGAAACGACGCGTAATGGTATTCGCGAGGCTGTTACAGCGGAACGATCGGTTTTAATAACGCAAACCGAGGGCCGGTTAACAATCAGCGGAATTGCGCGCCGGCTCGACTGCTACAGGGCGGCGGAGGGGGCTGATTAATTTTTCAGAATATGCCCAGGTACGGTGGAGCGTACTCCATTAACGGAATCGGCCGTTAGCCTTGCGAAGTGGCCGCCACCGGCATCAGACGTCCCGGGAACACGATTTCCGTGGACGTGGAATAACGTGCTGGCCGCACGAGAGATCGTATTTTCGACAGTGGATTACCCTTTCGAGGCTCTGTGCTCGCCCCCGCGCGGCGCACGCTCTCGACATCCGAGCTACGAGTGTCTTGGCCGTGATCGTTCCATTTCCGCCTCCATCAGCGACGCCGATTCTGCTCGCCCGCCGCTGTCTCGCCCATCGCTAATCCCCATCCCTCCTATTAATAACAAGAACGGGCCGAGCCGGTCCACGAGAATCAGACGGAACGCTAAGGGGGGAAAATGCTTTTCCATTTGCCCCGTGGCGTCGGATGTTGCGCGAACATGGCCCACCTGTGTTCGTTAAGGGGAACACGGATTGGGATTGGCATTCAGACGATGCTCGCGAATTTCCCCCTGTAACGAAAACTGACACTTCGAATTTTAACTCTAAAGTGTGTTCTGTGGACTTGGGGATACAGATGAATGTAATATTTTAAGAATGAACTTCAGTTACATTAAACATAAGAGAAAATCTAAAATCTTTGAAAATTGTAGGAATGAATTATGCATAAAGGTACGTCTCCACGACGACACTTTTGTGTCTAGATCAAGTGTATACGACACTCAAAAAAATTTCCGGAAGATTGGAAACTGCCTAGAGCAGTCCGCGACACTGAATTTGACCTATCGTCGCGGGAGTTGCAGCTAGAGCTAGACTGAAGACACTGCAACTAGCTCTAGCTAGACACAAACGGCACTTGATCTAGACACAAAAGTGTCGTCGTGTATACGTACCTTTAGTAAAATTCCTTGCAAAATTTTAGAAAAATTGTTTCGGTAGTTTTTGAATTATTTAATTTTCAATTTAACATATCTATCCTTGCGGGAAAGCGCAATGTATATAAAAAAAAGTATTAATACTAATGATTCAAATAATTTTGAATGGGAGTAGCGGATGTATGTAATTATAATAAAATACATTATTCTTCAATGCTCCTCATTTCTCGAGAGACATCCGCGACAGCCAACAACTAGAGCATGTAATTAATTACGACCAAATTAAACTACGCGATAAACTGAGTGAGGAATTAATTCGTATCATAAACGGACGCGAACAGGTATTCGAAGGAACTGGTGCATAAAGAAGGTGGATCGGGTGGGTTCTTGCGCCTCGGCGTCGTTGATTTTTAACGCCTTTGCTCGCAATTATACCTAACTCGTCCTCGACGATGCCGACGTGTTTCTTTCTTTCCGCTTCTTTTTTTTCACAGCAGAGACGCGGCCCGTGCTCGTGCCTCGTGGAATTAATTTATTACGCCGGCAGGGACGTACCGGCGATGCTAACTCTGTTAATGGGTAACAATGTTTGCCGAGCGTGCGTGGACAAAGAGGAAAAAAGAGAATGTGAAACGAGGGTGCCGGTCGAACGAGTTTTTTACCCCAAGTGACCCAATTAATTCGTCGAGAGTTCGCGCCACAAACGACCGCACGATATGCGCAAAAACTCGAAAATGTTTGCACCTGGCCAGACACTCTTGTAGAGTTGGGAATTGCAACGCCTAATTTCATTTACGTATATGTTTCACTCCTGAACTGAGATGAAGTCTATGGTGGAATGCCTAATGGGTGCAACCGTTGGGGGTGAATTAGCAAATACGATCCCCGTTATTATTTACCTACTATCCCGGGATTGCAGGACTTTTTAAAATTTATCGCGGGATTCCGTGGCTAATCCCAGGATAATAGAAAATTTCAATAATTAAAATGATTTATTATGTGTTAAAATTGTAAATCTATATTTAAAGTAAACAAACTTACTTCCTATCATTAGTCTCAAACATAGATTAAAATCATTTTCAATAATAAAACCATTGGAGGAAAGAAGAATAATAAAGTCTGATTAAATATGTAGGTAATATCAGTACACCATTATGAAGATTGTTGGAAATGCGAACGAAGGAATAGCAAAGCATCTAAACTTTAGATTCTAAAGTGTCTTCTCCTAGCCGACTTCTTATTTTATTTCCAATATAACCAGCCGCTGAAAATGCTCGTTCTGTTTCAACGTTTGCAGGAGGAATTGACGACAAATATTGATAGGTTCTTTTGTATGCTTGTCAATAAATAAATATAGTTGAGTGTGTTATATGCAAATTTATCCAGGGATTGTATTCCCTAGGGTGAATGCAACACACCATGGTACATACATGCTAATAAAATCAGGTTTATATAACGCGAAGTGTGATGCTAGTTAAAAAGTGTATCAATATCGCGTACATTAATAGATGGCAGCCTTTGCTTAACCACCTAAGACATCGAGGATCGATAAACGCTCTCGTTTCACGGTCAACTAGCAAAAACCGAATTCCTCGGAAGCGATCTCATGCGAATCAGTTGGACAGCTGGCATACGTAGCGCAGCTGAACGCATAAAAGGCTCTGCTCGTATGCGCGAGATCGATTTTGTATAAAGTATGCCTCAACCCCTTCGTGTCGAATATCCGTCAGCCGACGCGTGCTGTATCTTTCCCTGAATATTTGCTGCGCACCAAGAAGCTGACCTTAACCCGTCATCGCCCAAACCTAACGTAAAGCATCGGTTTATCACCGTGGCGGAAAATTCTCTTCAACACCAGACTCGCGTATCCCATGAAATTATTCCTCATTAAAAAGCGCAGCGAGGCTAGAGGTTAAAATAACTTAGCGGCCACTCCGGCGGTGCATGAAATTTAATTAAGGAAATACAACACGGTGGTACGTTACGCGTAACGTTTCGAGAGCAAGTCGGGGGTGGGTTTTCTTTAATATTAAATGGCGCAGAGAAGCTTTATCGGGCGGGAACCTAAGAAAACTCGTGGGGGACATTATCGTAAAAAGGAGTGGAGGCTTCTTCTCTCGGGGAGACCCTAACGATCGAGGGTGTAAAGGTATGCTCGAAGGGGGCATGGGCGCGATCACCATAAAACAACAATCATCCGAATCCCTTCCTGTTCGAAGGGGGTGAGAACGGTGACGTACACTCTGTCCAAGTTTGTGGGTAATTCGAATCAAACCAATCGGCCAGAAGACAGAGAAAGGTAGAGATACGGGGGCATAGGTGGGCTGTAGACGAGGAGGGATGGAGAACAGTAAGTTAGAGCTAGAGGGGGAAGAAAGGTAGAAGGGTGGAAATTTCAGCGCCGTCACTGGTTTTATGTCATTCCCGCCATTCGGCGGCTTCCATTTCTAGTCTGGACTACTAGAGCTCGTAATTCAAACACGACCTAGGAACGAACGTCGTCGTCGTCGTCGTCGTCGTCGTCGTCGTCGACTTCCTCTCCCACATTCTCATACCCTTCTGCTCGTAACTCACGCTGACTTGCTCCCCTCTGGCGTCCGGTTTTCCTACAGATTCCCTCTCCCCGCGAGCCCACAGCAACCCGATAAATTCGATATTTGTTTCAACTTTCGCCGCATTTCACCGGCCCCTCTCGTTCCCGCGGACTCGTGTTCACCGGCTCGGCCTCTGTTCCACCTCGGCCGGTTTGCGCGCTCACGACTCGAAGAAAATTGTTTCTGCACCGGCGGCAGAAAGGGCACGCTACACACGGCTCGTGTCAGCCGCATGCTCCTTATGATAGACGCCTGCCATTACTCATTGAACGTATAAACGCGGATATATACGGTTCATATAATGGTCTGTACACTGGGTGTCGGAGAATTGGACGACCGAGCTGTTCCTCTACGTTCTCGGGGTAACAATTGGAAGAAGCATCACGTGCGTTTGGTGGGACGGAGGGAGTAGAACGTCGCGTGGCTGTCTAAGTTTATTAGGAAAAGCGACTGGTGATCTCTGAGTGAACGGTGACTTTGTGACATACAATTAGTATTTTAAGAATCCCGAATGGAATTACTCTCTAACGCAATGTTTCTCAACCTTTATTGAGTCGCGACCCCCTTTTATAATATTCAAATAACCTGCGACTCCCCATATAAGGTAAGGTAAATTTAATAAGGTAAAGAAAACACATTAGAAATAAGTGTTTCAGAATATAATTCTAACTGAATAATATTTAATTATCTTATTTAGTGTCATGGTTGTGCTTGCATCTGGGAAACCAGCGTTTCCTTCCTTTCATTTATGAAAAATCAGTTTTACATCATTAATAGAGTATGGCAATGTAACAATATTAAAAGGAATAAGAGTTATGAGTCGTCCACTAAAAATAGCCGCGGCGACCCCCCAGGAAACACTTCCAGACCCACAGGATGCGAACCACTGCTGTAACGTGTACTTTCCTCTAGAATTTATTAAGTTAAGGATGCTTTACTGGAGATGATTTTTAAAATAAAGAGAAAGGAGAAACGAAACGTATGGTAGTAGAAATGGGCAGAATTAAGGAGAATGGAACTGCGCGTGGTCAGGCAGCTTTCAATCCATGTACATATTGCACCGAAACTCAGTTTGATTACAAATTATATAACTCGATGTGAAATTTGCATGTATGTAGAATGGTAGTTACACTTAATATTCTGAAGCTATCCAGAGGGGTCACGCAGCCAGTGGAAATGGTTCGTGCATAGCCAGACCTACATACATACATATGTACATTCGGTGCCTCACAAGTACTGCTAACTCTCTACAATCTTCTGAAAAGATTTGCAAATTTAGTAACTATTCTATTTGGGCTTCTTTCAAACTTGTACCTCCATTCTTTCCGTTGCAGGAAGCCTGTGCCCTTTTAGAGTTACACATTTTCGTAATCCTCCTGCGGCATGTGAAACCTTTCTGCGCGGTTCAAACGAAACAAAAAATGAAAAGCGTAGATACCATTGATATATTCACGGAAAATGCTCGTTGCAACAGTGTTAGCGAAACGGGCCGCGTGCCGCCGCACGTACATGTATAATATACGAAAGGGATGCATGCAGTTTTTTTTATCACGGTTTCCCGAGTGTGCGTATTGCGAAAGCGCGCGCAGCTGCAGCCAGTTTCGAAAGAAAAAAAGTATCTTGCGTCGCGCCCGCCCACCTGTGTGCGTGCACGTAGGTTATGCACACCGTGCACAGGCCTAGAATGGAATTATTTGTTGGTTATTCACGTCGAGTGGAGGACGAATGGTTTTGACGTGAAAAACGAGAGAGCCTTTCTACTCTTCCCGCGATGCGTGACCGTGGTATTTTTAACGGCATAGCGCAATGTTTGTCGTGGTTCGGCCTTTGCCAGAGTTTTATTTTACCCACAGGCCTCTTTTTCAACGGGGATTTACGGAATTACTCGAAACTTTTGTCCAGTGAAGCCACTCTACTTCGGAGCAGCACACATCTCGATGAAAGTATCTTGATCCGAATTCCGTGATGAATATTTTACATTTTCGAGAGATGTAAAACAAAACATGACACGTGAACCTAAAACGGTTTCAATTTTTGAACGTTACTCATGTTTTTGAAGCGTATAGAACGGGCGTGCAGAATTTAAGGCACGGTATTAATGGAATTTGGTATCAGTAATCCTATTTTTTGTTGCTACTATTGGGCGTTCTGCTAATTCAATTTATATTGAAATGAATTTTCTATTTCTAAAAATAGAAGATTTTCTGCTGAGATAAAAAGGGTGTTAACAAACGTGCGGAATACGAGAAAATACTATAAAAGATTGCTACGCAATGCAACAATGTAACCTTCTCTTTATTTTCATGTGTATAATCGATCCTGCAAAAATTCCAATTTTCCAATGGCCTTTGTTAGTACTTTGGTTAAATCTGATGATGACATTCCTTTCTTTTAGTGGGACTTAGCTTGTAGAAAGTAAATGGTTGACGTGGGCAGGGAGAACACTGTATTTTATATTTTTTTATATAGAACCATCGTTGACAGTCAATTTATATTGTAAGGCACAAAACTGAGAGTCATGCACAGCTGTGTCACACCAATCGGGCACAACAAGAGTCCTCTTAACGGCGAGGCAGCCAATTAACCGGATCCGTCTTTGCTCCATATTGCCTTACAGCTTCCCACGTCTCTTCCGGCTCCTATAATAGAGCTTAGCTCATGTTACATGAGCTTCTAAATGCTCCGTTCTCGAAACGCAACCCCCGTGCTCCCAGACAAGCTACCCCCAACACTCCCTCCGCTCCGATTTGATGTTCCCGTCGAATGACAGCCGGCTAGGTACAGATGGTGTCAATATCCTCGGCTCGTTCGCGAAGGCAGCCGATACGGCAAGTGATTAGATTTAAAATCCGCGCACTGTACTGCTGAGAATTCGTCAACAATTTACCGTATGTCCCATACACGGAAGCGAATTCCGGGGATTAGCGATACAATTAGCACGAGGCTAAAATTATGGGGACTTGAGGAGATCTGAGCAGCCACCTCGTTTGTATTTCTTTCGGTACTTGAGTATAAAAAATTATCCATAACTTGCATTATCAGACTTAGGTATAATGTATCTTAAGAACAAGGTACTTCAGTGTATAGTGTACAGTGTTATAGTGTATCACGATACTACTCATGCTTCGAAAGAATGTGGTAATTTCCAAAGTTTCGAATTGTATGGGTCCTCAGTGACTTCGAGGACATATCCATTGACCAAGCGTTCAAAGTCCACTTCATGAAGCTTCTTTAAAACGACGATGTCATAGTAGATGCATTTGATGATTGGACACTCTAATGCAGTGATCCCCAACCTATGGGTCGCGACCATCGAGGGGCCGGAGTTATTTTTATATGGTTACATTGCCATATTCTATTAATAATGTAACGCAGACGCAAGCACAGTCATCAAACTAAATAAGATAATTAAATACATTAAATATCTGTAAGTATATTTAATATATGTGTTAAGATAATTAAATATTATTAAGTTAGAATTATATTGTGATATACCTATTTTTAAGGTGTTTTCTTTACCTTAACTGGGAAGGGGCGGTGCCACAGGTTATTTGAATATTATAAAAGGGGGTCGCGACTCAAAAAAGGTTGGTAAACACTGCTCTAATGGATTCTACTTTGATTGAAGCAGTCCTTCATCTTCAATCACCTTGACTTCTTGCATAGGTAGTCTTTTAAAATTCCATGCTTCATGTTCCGTATTTTGTTCGAACGTATCATATAAAATCCCTTTTCTAGCTACTGTACCAATCATCTCGTCCAACGAACATCAGTTCGTATAAATCGTAGTATCAACTTGGAGTCGTCGTCTAATTGCCAGTTGATTACCGACAAATGGGGAACGCGTAAGCAGCAATAACGCCTCGATATACGTTCTCAGCGGCAGTTATTACGTTGACGCGTGCGCACTACAGCATGATGCAAGTTCCAGAGCTTGTTTAGCAAGGTTCGAGATGTTGTCCCTTCGATACCCTTGAATGTTCGATCGAAAGATCAGGTTCGTTCTCCGTTCCCTGCGGCTCGCTATTCCCGTCGAACGATAGGTGCCACCAGATGTTGCCAATATCCTTGGATCGCTCGCTGGAACAGCAAACATGCTAGCTAACTGGTTCGGGGCCACGGATCGTGGAAGCGGCAAAGGAGCAGGGCACCCAAGTTTCTGGAGCGTAACCCGGTAATAGTCGAGAGATTTGCCGTGTGTGCAGGTCCCAACGATCGCCGAATTGTTATACAAAGGTGAAGTTTCCCCGAAGTGGAGGGAAATTTCCTAAACTGTGAACTCCCCTTTTGTTGCGTGCCCCTCGAACAATGGATTCCTCTCTACTGCCGGGGAAATTAGCAAAAGTATATGGGAAGCTCGTTTAAATTAACCACCAACGTCACTCTTTGCTACGTCGTTTGTTCCTCTTCCGATACGGAGGGATGAAAAAGTTCCACCGACCTCCGCTGAAATACGCCACGGTTGTGTTCCGCGCTTCTGCTCGATATTCGATGCCGCGCATAGATGTGTTTTTATATACTTTATAGTCGTCCCTATGCGTCTCGACGCTGCGTGCCTCATCGGCCATGAAACGACCTACGTATCGGAGATGTATTTATACGGCGGTCGATAGTGCACCGAGTTGCAGTTCCTCCTTTCGTGAAACGATCCCACGTCGGGGAATGATCGCTGTGTGCGTGTATGTACACCGTGCGACATCCATATCGCTCGTTTTCGCTGGTTGCTTCGAATAGAACTAGGGATAAGCATTTTTCAGTCAACCAGGCGATATCTAATAATTCTGAGATTGCCGGTGCATTACGGACTGTTGTTTCTGCTGGGAACGATGAGATTTATACTTTTCAGACCTTGATACCCCCCAAAGAAAAGGGGGAAAACAGGAGATTAATGTAACCACGACTGAAGTAATTCAAGAGCTTTGAAAAAGAGAAGAAAACTGGATTTTACTCTTTATTGGATTTGAATTAAAAATATTTTTATAATCCTTCCCCCAAGATTAAATCCTGAGTCCGCTACTGTGTATATGCAAGTGAGGTCTCTCTTTGATAGTCCATGGAAAGGCGTAAGAGCAGAATTACTCAGTAATCAACGTGCACTATCAGGCTCCTCAAATTGATCAGTAGAATTTCTACAAAGCGGTCCATTTTTGTAAAATGCAGCGTGTCGCCAGGTGGGAGAAATCGTTGAGAGCAAATTGTTATTTACCTGCAGAGTCCCGCTAAACGGAGAACAGGACGAAAACACGTAGCTGGTGTTTCGTGGGTGGACTCGACGAAATGGACGACAATTTTTCGAGAACCATCGAATCAGACCCGGCAACCGCCCTCCCCCTACCCCCTGTTCCGAGGGCGAAATAGTAGGGTGTGTAGCGTACATACGTAGGTTCCCCGAGTTCTGACGTACTATCCTCGCAATCAGTAACTCGATGCGCCAGAAAATCGTGTTCCGAGGCCATCCTCGATCGAGGTTCAACCATTGCCCAATCTCACCGGGGGACGGTTTGATTTTTCGATTTTCCTTCCATTCCTTCGCCTTCCCACTGACTTCTTCCCCATCTCTTCTTCCTTTTCCCGGTTCATCCCTGATCACGGGAGCTCGTTCGTCCACGAAGTAATGGGCGTACCCTCGCTTCCTGGGCCAGAGTAAGCCGCAGAGAAAGAAAGGGAGGAAAGTTCCGGCTGGTTCGACCGCTGCCGTTCCCTTTTTTTCAATTGCTCCAAGTTTTCGGACGGAACGACTTATTCCAGTCGATCCAATCTGTTCTATTCCACCGTTCCTCGTGTACCTATACCGCGCAGCATCCTTTGACGTAGATGACGTTCGTTCTTCGAGGATGATGTCTGATCGACGACGATTTTTATTTCCGTTTGCTTTAACTCGAGTCTGTAATTAAGCGACGGTGCAAAAGGTCCGGAGTTGCTAATATTCTCCGTAATTCATTCCTGAATCAAGAAGTTTTTATTTGTTTATCACTTTCATTTAATTTTGGTGAAATTGGAAAATATGTTTCGCATCGGTTATCTAGCTGTAAAATCCCCTAGAGTCTAGAATTCCTATTTTGAGTGATGGAACTTATCTTCGATTCCTATTGGTCCCAAGCCTGCTCGTCAGTGCTGAGACCCTGCTTTCCTTTCAATATTTTCCGATAACTTTCTTTCTTTATTCCATTTACAATCGATTATCGTCTGTGTCTCGTCTTCTTTCAAAAAAGTACATCACCAAACAGAGATAGAGCTTCTTGAAACCTTCATTATACACATGATAGACACTGGAATCTATATTCCCGAATGTAATTAGAGAAATCAAAATAACAAATGTAACACGAAGATTCCATCTGTGGATTTCATTCACACACGTGTCCAGTTCATCGACGTCTTAATTTACCAAAGGATTCCGTTCAATCGCATTTGCCTCATACGTCTCGCTGTTCTTTTCACGGTCTTTAGTATCGCCTTGGAATCTTTCGACTTTCCCTCGACGTTTACTTAATGGACGGCTCATCTCTTCCGCGGCAGGGCAAAGCGGAAGGAAAGATGAAGTTCTTTCAGTTCCCCCGTATCTTCATTCCTCCTTTTTCCACCCTTTATTCTTTTACCGTTGGACACAGTCGTGAAAGTACCCGACTTATTCCACTCGCTCCGTTCCATACAAGGTGTCGCAAAGTACCTGGTGCTACCTACAAAATGGTAATTCACCATCCAAATATCAGTCGAAAACGTGGAATACAATTCTATTTACTAAAAAATCAATTCGAATGCATACGAATATATCCTGTAACTACCAAGGGTGTCCGCAGACTTTTATCCAACGGAGGGACCACTTTGGAATGACGGGAAAGAAAAATATAGTAATGAAACAACAACCCTGGCGGTGACACCGACGAATCGGATCATGAAACACGCGGTACGAGTGGAGCAGCCCTCTTGCTTTTTTTATCCCATTATGTAGCTCCAATTTAATTAAAAACTTAAAATCGAAATTTAAAAATATTCACTTTTTTTAATAGAAACTTAATAAAGATCAGTTTTTAAAAATAAACGTTTCTTCTCTCAAAAACCAGAGGGGCTAACTATCCACACAAAGTGTCATCCTCAATTACTCGGGCACTAGATACACCATACATCTTGGAAGTCAAACTTGACTAAATCGAAAACTTTTCTGCAATATTTTATTCTACCTATCCAATTAATTTTTTATAAAGAAATCTCCCTTCGTTGACGTTACATCGCATACTTTTTAACACCGCGTACAATCGCGTTGCTCCATCCGCCCTGTCGTCCATCAAGGATCTAGTTAGCCGAGACGAGCAGAAGCGCGCGCGTGGGTGTCTGTGTGTGGGTGTGTGTGTACTGGCGCGAGCTCGCGTCCACGAGCCACGCTCGGATAAAGCCGTCCGCCTATATCGTTTGATTCAATATCGCGGGGTCTGGAGGATTTATATCGGGGGAAAATTGCGTTAGCGGCAGCTGCTGGTTGCCTCCATATACCTGGCTCTTAGCGCGCACGGGATCCCGTTACGCTGTAAGACGTGTTAATAAAGCCACGAGCCCGGGAACGCGGCGGCTGCCACGCGAAGCTCATTCGGTAACCTTACCACTTTCTCGGCCCCGTGTTTCCTATCGACCTTTTCCAACGGGGGAGAGCCTCCGAGGTCGTTCGGGCGCCGTGTTTTCTTTTAGAGGAAAGCGGATGGCAGTCAGGCCCTATTAGGTTGCATCGATGGCTAGCGAGCTGGAATACTCAAGGCATCTTAGCAGATTAGCAGTGAAGCCATCAGATCGAGTTTGGAATTCAGAAATTAGAGTTTTCGTATATAATTCCATGGCGCTGGGATACTAGAGTTGGTTTGCAATTTGAAAAGTTAAATTACGTGGTTACGGAGCTCAAAAGGGAATTTGGGGGAGCGTTCTAGAGATAGGTGAAAGGATTTTGTATTGTTAGCGGTTGGTGGGTTCGTCGGTATTAGTTGTTGAATAAATCTGATGGTAGTAGAAGGATTTCAGTGTTTGAAGCAGTAGGGTGTTATTGCGAGCTAGTCGTAGTCCTTCGGTGGTATATTCGGTAGGGTGTTACAGCATCGGCTAACACATTCGTATATTCATCTCAATTAGCCCTAAATTGGGAAGGAACAAGGGTGTTCTCCAGTGTGAAATAGTGTCTCCTGTGCTCCACGTTTATTAAAACCGTTTCCTCCACCAGACAATTCTGATCCATCAACCCTGAAGGCTAACGCTACAGCGGAGGGCACACAACGAGGTCTGAGAAAGTAATCTCGTTGAATTTTTGCCCTTATCTATCTCCCTGCGACGGCGTCCTCTTTTTCTTCTCTCCCGGGGAAATTGTGTAAACAGAGGAATTTCTGTTGGGGTTTCTGAATGATTCGTACGCGAGGGTCAGGGGCCTCTCTGTGAGTTTATTCACGGGAACTAAGACAACCGTGACTTTGGTAATAGCCCGATCGTCCTTGACCAAACAGATCTTATCCAAGTCTCTGCCAAACTCCTCCTAATCTCGAAGGCGCCTTTCAAATAGGATATCCTGTAATCTGATTTCGAGGTGTCGCACGCGAGGGTGTTATCATCGGCAACAAGATTTTAAGATCGACATTCCAGGATATCTCCACTGCATCATCGAGAATATATCTAGTCATCCTCATTGTCGGGCAAACAAGAAAAGTTACAGCCGAATGAAATAACAAATATCGTGGAAGAAAGGAAATTTATCTGAACCGATATGGCAGTCTAATTCTTGGCCGCACTTTTTCCAGACCTCATAATAAGAGTTACGGTTTCAATATTCCGCGTGCAGTCTCACCGAGTCGGGCAGCGAGTTGGGGAAGAGGGGGAGGAAGGGGCGACAAAAAGATTGAATTTATGGAAATCGCATCGAGTGAGGCCGAGGAGGAAAGAACAACAAAAAGAGAGCGCTGCCACCCGCTCGTAATCGCGCGCACCACGCTCCATCCCCGATTCTGTTCAGTTTACGAGCATCGACGAGGGTCTCGCGCGGATCCCGCCCACTTCTTGCGGCGGAATTACGAATTTCAGATTCGCGGGCGACGGCCTCGCGGCGGAAAATTCGTGAATTCAATGTGCGCTATCTTATCGCGAATCGTCGATTAATCTCGACGGGATACGGGGTGATGACGGGGTGAACGGAGGGCTCGCGGAAGGATAGAAAAACGAGAGACATCGATAACGGCTTAGCGAGAACCGAGGGGGTTGCGAGGGTTGGAAAGAAAGGGGCAGAGTTTATCCCAGCAGTAATATTTCTATTCCATCGGTGTCCTGTTAAATCTCGAGATTTCACTCTCCCTTTTATTCCGGTTATTTCATATCTCCCGTTCCCATCCTCGTTTCTGTTTTCAACCTGAGATAGGACTGACATAATTTTCCGAGATAGTGCCTCCTGGTCCGAAGCCCCGTCCCCCGCCCATCCCCCAAACCGCCCCCAGCTTCCTTTTCTTCCGCCTTCGAGCTCGCCGAGCGTTCCAACTCCTTTTTTATTTCTCCACCCGCCGCCCTCCTTCTTTTGCTTGCTGAAAGCAAAAGGGTCGCGTAAGTCACTCGATTCGAGGATCATCGTCCCTTCTTTCTTTCTTCCCTTCTCTGCTTTTCCTTTCCCCCTGCCTCTTCCTTCCTTCCTTCCTTCCTTCCTTCCTCGATTCCCCGGCCAGCGATGAGGCGAGTCGGATGATGCACGGCTTTGCAAGTCCATTATATCGTTTTTGATAGTCGTTATCATTGCTAAAAGGGGTGGACCCCGTTATTCTTTCATCGCGGCGAGCTTTATCGATTCTCCGCGGAACGATTACCGAGGACACGTTTATGGTGCATGAATTCGAATTAACGCCTTTGCAACGATATGAATGGTAATAATCGCTCGTGCTCTTTCATTTAATGTCATGAAAGTGCTTTTTATAGGCGCGTACGTAACTTGAAACGTATAAACAAACTCGGGTGTCCTGTTATGTACTTCACTGCCTGACTAATAAGGTGCATAGCTACTAGCTGTCTGTATCTATGTACTGGCTTTACGAAGATCTACGAAAGACCACACCAGCGCTATTTTGACCAGAAATAATGGGAAATACTTATATAGTAGTAGCTTTACTACCCGACTTCGCCCGGAATTTAGATACTGATTTTATAATTCTTTTTTGTGAAAAGGGTCACATTCATCTGGATTAGCCAGGAAGAATGAGCTGAGGCACGTTTCGTGACCTCAGAGTTTACTGTTTGAAAGTTTTAGGCGATAGGCAAACACACATACATATAATCTCTCCGCTTTATATATATGTATGTTTTAAGATTCTTCGATGGGGAAGCGGACGCAACCTCAGCGCGGAGGGCGCCACTAGCACATGTACCTTTGCTGGCGGTTGATTTCAAAATTAAAATGACAACAAAAGGAGAAAATGATAAAATATTAGAAAATGTTAGAAAATATTATAAAATGTTAGAAAATATTTGATGCTGAAATTGACTCCTAATATAATTTTTCCTTTTACATACCAGGTTTGACGTCTGTACAGCCTAAAAGATACAAATTTATTTTTTATATCTATATAATTAATAATAGCTAATAATAATGGGAATAATAATTATAGATTTTTGCACTTATCATAGAAATAGAAATTAAGAAGTAAAATAAGATAATTTAAATACACCTAAAACACCAATGACAAGTGGCACATGTGATGGTGGCGTGACGGGTGGGACAAAGTTGCAGCCAGCTTCCTCATTGTCATTATTCGCAGCTATACCATATTGTTTAATCGATACTTTCGTCTAACATCAAATTATCGTTATGCTCGACCCCACGAACGGGGCACCAGAGAAGGCGCGCCCTTTCAAAAATGGCACCCCTCACGAAATCACAGATGCTGTAATAAAAATGACTTGTTTGTCAGGCAGGAATCCCTACAAATTTACGTCCCCCCATTTTCCCCCGCGGGATACGCATCGAGCAATAAAACCCGTCGTTCTACCCGCGAACTCGGGGCACATCGAGCGGAAAGACACAGAACGTGGCCGCAGAGAACGACGCTCGTGACGGTGAGTTACTCCACCTGCCCGCCAAGGTGACAATCGACAGTAAAAATCCGCGTCGCCGCGAAAGTTTCGACGCCCGCCGGGTCTGCGTGCCGCGATGGCGCAAGTGTACGCAGAGGAGCCGCGCTCGCAACGACCGTTTCCTAGCACACCCTCACCCCCACACCCTTCCTCGTCCTGCATCCGTGTCTGGGATCCTTAACTCTTTACGGGTGCGCGCGAGCTGACTTTTATCGGAAAGTGATATCGCTTCAGCCGCAGGCACCGCACTTTGAGGGAAAAAGTGAGTGGAGAAAAGGCACGAGAGGAATAGTAGAGGGGGAGGGGCGGGTAGCGGGCTGAAAGTAGACTTAAAGGAAGTAAAAATACGAAGGGGAAAGGGGGTTGGTGGGAACGGTGCGACGGGGGGCGAAGAAGTAAGAAAAAAGACGAAAGAAAGGAGGGCTACGAAGAAGGAGAAGAAAGGGGAAGAAGTTTGGGAAATACTTGATCGGTTCGAGGCTACGCGGAGAACCTTTTAGAGGGAAGAAACCGATCCCCGTCACCTTCTGGGACAGTTCCCTTCATCGAGGGAACGACGCTTGCCCTTGACTCCGCGGCTCCTCCGATCTCCTACGGCCATTCTCTCTTCCTCCCTCTATTTTCGAGGGCCAGGCGGCGCGGCTCGACGCCGTGGACGGCGGGCTCGAGTGCGACGCGATTGTGCCGGCTGACCACTGAATTCAGCGACACGGAAAAGCCATTCTTCCGTGAAAAGAATCGAGCTCTCTCGTTCACGTGGCCGCGGACGGACGGCGTAATCCACCGTGTACCCGCACCCAAGCACCCGGCGACCTTGCGTGCTCCTTCAAGAACATCTGTACTCACCGGGACCGCAGCCCTTTCTCGCTTTGATTCGCCAACCTGAGCTGGGGACCGGCGGAAGGGGAGTTGTGGAGGAAGGGAGCGACAGGGGGTGGAAAGGAATGGAATGAATGGGCTTGCCGATAACCATCGAGCGTTTCATACTCTTTCCACGGGGGTGGATGTAAAGCGCGTGGCATTTATCGGGACAAGAAATCGTAAATACCTGTCGACGTCGACGCTCTGACGGATGGAAACACAACTGGGTCGCGGCAATTTTTTTCCCCCGGCGTTCTTTAACGAGAAATCGGGATACTTTATTGAACGTGACGATCGGAAATGCATTCCGAGGGACGTCGATGCGTGAAGGAGGGCGACAGGGACTTACGACGGAAAGGGGTAGTTTTTGATGTCAGACTGAGCTTGTGGAATAAGTAAACCGTAGAATATCAATAGCTTTTCTACGAAGTATGCTTCGTTGGAAGTACATATACTTCCAACTTTTACATCCCCTTCACTTCGCTAGAACGTCCACAGCCTTCGACCAGTACGACAGCGAAGATCCGAAGATATTCGACTACAAGGAGATATCGCTTTGAAGTGTAGCACTCCGAGGTCCAAGGTCCGGAGTTCTGCCAGCCGACGTACAGACATGTTCGCCCAATTCATTCTCCAAGTCTTCCGCGAAAAGACGATGGAAAAGGAAAACGGCAGAAAGGGGCCACCATTAATGCTGGCCTTTTCATCGTCAGCTATGGACAAACGTACCCGTTTTCCGTTTAAGAGCTGCCACCGATGTGCTCGGCGGTGAGTACGTACGTACGTTCGTCGACGTTGAAGGCCGACATTGGGAATGGGAAGAGGCGAAGGCCACTGAACAATAAAACCCTCTTTGCCTTCTGTGCCAGAGCCACTGACCATTATTACGATATACTTTACGTATCTTGCCGACGATTTTATTAACGGACCACGCGGTCTCTAACGACGAGAAGGTACAGCACACCTCGATCGTATCCATCGTCCACTTCCGTTCGCATCAATTACGCGACCAAGCACGCCTTCCAATGCATCTTTATTACCACCGATTCATCAGATTAATGGATCGATACGTTTCGCGCATCGATTCTCAGTAATTGCCGCAATTTTTTATCTTAACGAGGCTTTAGGGGTGCTATAAACCACACGTGCCTTTGTCTTTCAATTTGCTTTCGTTTATTTCGCTGCCGGCTTTGTGTTTTCACACGTTCCTCGAGTTTCAGGAATCATTGAAGAGTATGCAACATTTCTGATTTAATTCTCGTAACCGATTGAGTTTACCAAAAGTATTCCACAAGTGAGGGGTAGGGGAAAGCAGAGAATGCCACAAAACAGCTTTATTGAGAAAGTTAAGAGTGGACATTACCTGTCTTTAACCAGTCTACCAAACCTTTAACGTTACCTTCCGGGGCCACTTGAGCTTCATAACCCTTTCTGATTCGACAGTTCCGTAGTTCCAGTTGTCACCAACAAAATATGCTATAAATCGCAAAATTACGAGAAATGGACATTCCCCGTTTCCCCGTTGCTCTTCAAGTTCAGCGTCCAATTTTTGGAAAATTCTTGTACACCTCCGTGACACATAGAATATCTCTCGTGAGCAGTCCCCATCGCATAACCCAATTTTCAATGCGAAGCTAATTTTTAGAATAATAATAATCCACCGACTTATTCCGCGCAGTGACAGTTTGCGAGATTATTTATCTTCCCAAGCTCCGCTGTTAAGCGAACAGAAAAAAGTGAGCGAGGAAAAGGAACTTTACTTTCGAACTGAAAGTTCAAAGGTACCAGGACCCGTATAATTACTTCAGCCCCAGAAAACCGACGAACGAAACTTTCCTGGCTGGAAGGCAATCCTTCCGGAGGGGGGAGAGAATGCATCCCAATAACAGCCTAATTGCGCGAAACTTTCGCATAATGTACTCTCGATATTTGATCTCTCTATTTAGAGGTTCGCACGACCGCGAACTGCACTCTGTTTCACGTGATCATCTCGTCCAGTCGCGGTTTCCGGTAGAACGCACAAGTTGACCGAACCAGGCACATGCGATAATCATATGCAATATTAAGTATTCATACATATCTGACAGATTTACATACTTACTTTACCTTTGCCAGCTCCACAACTCCGCAGAGTTCAGTAGAGATATCTCCGTGCTCGCCACAAAAGGGCATTTCGACCGATCCCGCTCTCTGGCAACTTCTCCCCCCAACTACCGATTCCAATATCACATAGTTCCCGCTTCGTTCTAGCTCCTAAGATCCCGGCGTCTAAAGCGGAGTCTGCTACGCAAAGCCTTACTGATGAGTCCACCAGCAAGCCCAGGATGAAGCGCGCGCTTCCTCCCTTTCCTCCTCAGTTTCATCCAAACCCCAGCGTCCGATTTCTGAAATAGCGAAACAATCGAACCCCATAATGAAATATGCACACCGATCTCTCAAAAACATCAGGAATTACCAAAGTCCTCGACGCTTTCCAGTGCTCCTCGCTTATTGCCTTCGTCTGGATCGGCGATCCGCGAGCATTTTCGCGAAAGCAACCGCTTGGAGCGGATCAGCCGGATACGCTTGCTGGTAGAATACAGAGAAGGCCGTGGAGAGGGAGGAGGGCGAAGAAGGAAGGGCGAGCCGGCGCGGCGGGGCTGGGATGGTGGAGAAAGACGTCGGCTAGATCCGCCGAGGCGTATACAAAATTCATAATCTCACGGCGTTATAATGTTTGCCAGGATAGCGCGGGGGTATAGAAAGTCCTGGCATGCATAAAGTGCGGCGACGGGGCGGTGCACGATGAGATGCTGCGAGAGGGGGAGCGGCGGTTCTGGGCCAGGACGCGAAGGGGGAGCAGGGAAATATTATGACTCGAAGCAGCAGGGGACTGTAATGGATCGCCGTGAGCGGCACGCGGCTGCATTCCCACTTTATAAATCACCACCTGTACTTACCTGCTGAAATATCGGCCGCGAGGTAAAATGGCCGTGGATACGCCGACGGGAGTAACCGGGGCCAACGCGCAGATTTTTTCGCAGCATCATCCTTTCTTCCTGTGCTCTGCGCGGAGTGCGATACAGTGGTAATCGAGAAGGAACAGAAACTGGGCTTTCGTTTGTGCTTCTCATGATATAACGCAGCTGGGGTATTGGAAAGGAAGTCTATTTCACTGAATGCTTACGTTAATCCCCTTATCATAGATTCACTTGTAATCGTCTAAATTTACATGGATATTTACATACTTTGCAATCGGTTGATTACGTGCGCATATATAGTAATTTTAAACGAGAGGCGTGGTCAATCGCTTTGTTAGTCTGTAATCAAGGTAAGTAGCGAAAAGATTCCGAATCCGTCTAGCAGGTGATTTTACAAACGAACTTCCAACGCTGGGTAAATCCTAAGAAAGACGGAATACCCGCAGTTCCCAATAATAGCGTCGTGAAAAATACATGCGGCGCGATCTCCAATCCCGAGGCCGCCAGGTCCAAGAAAATTTATGAGTTGTCCGAGAACGCCAATAGAGTTCTACAACGAGGCAGTGCATCAAACAGTTTGATAGGGAACATCAGTCTCGACGAGCACGCTCATGAGCACCGCCAATGATTCTAGATCGGACTTGTGGATGAGTTGCCCTGAGCGCAGCTTTCCGGTCAACTGTCTGCTGGAAATAGATGTATCATCGTCTGGTTTCGAACAATACTGGAATAGAAATTCTGATCAGCCACCACCTACGTGCATACACATAATTTCAGACATAATCCATGCAATTCAACCTACTTTGTATTGCCCAACAGGGGGCAACGTTAAATATTATTGTTACTATTATTATTATTATTATTATTATTAAATGTCTTTATTGCATTATTACAATTACAAATATAACTACGATAGCGAATAGGCGAGGTTCAGCATAACTGCTGCTCTCCAACCTAACCTGAAGAGACGTTTAGGACAATAAATAAAGAATTTGGAAAGGAAGAAAAGATTAAGTAACTACTTAATGGAATTATAATAATAGGAACAGGGCCGACCTGAGTTGTGTGGAATGTTTGGAGTAAACTCCACACTTGCAGGGTATGGGGAAAAACAGGAAATGTCACAAAGCAGCTTTATCAAGAAAATTAAGTTTTAATACTTTAATCCGCCAGTTTCGGCAACAAAGCAACAAGGTTCAAAGAATGTAATTTTCTTGTATAATTTTCTTCTTAAATAATTTCTGGTTTTAAAATTAATTCTGGATTCGACAGTTCTGTAGTCCCAGTTGTCACTAAGAAAATATGCTACACGTCTCAAAATCACGAAAATTGGACATTCCCGATTTTTCCCCTTACCCTTTGTTTAAGATTTTGCTGTGTGCGGATTTCCACATTCGGGAATTTGGAAGGCATTGCACAATTTTTTATTCTTTGTTCGTACTACTTTTAGGCTGATCAAGTTAGATCTTTTAATTTGTAGGTACTCCTCCTAAGGCTTAAAACATGCCACATTGAGTCCTCTTTGCCTACGTTAAAGACACACGGTTCCATTTTGAAAAATACCATAGACCTCCATCGCTTTTGCCACGATATATCGCCCCTTAAAAGCATCCGCTGTTTGCGAAAACCATAAAAATCCCGTATACCGCGTGAACAACGCCGATTTATCCAGCTGTCCCCGGCAGATAAATTATTTCCCCCTAGAAGAAGTTGGACTAATTCCTCGTGGCCCGATATTTCTTGTGCAAGGAGGGTCCGGCTGGAACGATTTTATGACTTCTATTTTCCGGGCGGAACATTATATCGGTGATCGGGTTCGAGCGCCTTTAAACGGGGCCTACTCCTTCGAGTTGCCCAGGCCGCTCGTAAATCTGCGAATAAAAGAGCGTGGAAGGCAGGATCTTCCGTCCGTTGGAACCATCGTCATTATTCGAAGGAGCTTTTAAGCCAACCTACCGTTTACATGATTAAGAATGCTCTTGCTTGGCCGCTTCTTACTTAGCTGCCAGTTCCCCGCCAGGGCCTCGGGTACTTAATCCTCCTTATCGAACGATGATTTTTCCCGAAAATGTCCTACCTCCAAGCCACTTTACTTCACTCTCGTATCAATTGCGGTATTGAGAGCAAAACCGGACTAACCCACATTTTTTTGCGAAATTGAGTTAGTAGCAATAATGTCTTCCGATAGACTGTACTAATCATACAAAATAGGAAATATTAAACTTTTTCATTGCGAGTTAGTCCGTTTTTGCTCCAAATTCTCCTGGATATCACCACGAATCAATGAAAACTTCCTACAAGCAATTCAGAAACTGAACCGCCCCTAGGCGAACGTAGTATCGGGAAAACAGGAAAAAGGGACTAATTTCTCATTACAGCATCCCCTGCTCGCGATACTTAAAATTAGCCTCTACGGTTGCGCGACGCGTCATACGTTAACTAACGCAATATGCCGCAACTTGTTATTCCGTGATGCGCCCCTCTGGCCGATAGTTTGCGAAAATTATATATCGATAACGAATTTACCGCTGGCCCAGCCGACCTCGTAATTAGAAATGAATTATCCGCGATTCTGACGACAGCGGCGGAAAAGTTGGCGCGCGGTCACTGCGCGTAACCTGTTAGTTAATTATCCATCGTGGCCGTGGCTTATCTCTATACGGTGACATCCAGCGATACCCTTGCGGGCCAATCTGTCGAGTAACAAGAGAATTGAACGACTGCCCGCCATAGATGGTGCAGGAATTACTCGGTATTATCGCAAATTGCAGGGAGGCATCGGCGTTGGATCTATAAACGGTATATCGGGTCGTTCCCCGTCATGGCCGAATCAGAATTAACCGACCGACACGACGCTCCCGTTATTGGTAGCCGGTGTCTACTTAAAAACGGATGTTACTAAAAAAAGAACGCGGACAATGCGTGAAACTCGATGGTATTTTATGCGATGTACGGTTTACTACTGGAATATCTTTTCCCGGATTGCTCTCTAAAATGATAAGCCGAGTTTATGCCCTTTCATTACGGCGGGAAGAAAAATCGATAAGGGCGTGGTTTCAGCTTTTTCTAGCCGAGGAATGCGTGGAATTTGGTCGGGAACGAGAATCGCCGAAACCTCCGCGAAATCAGATATGCGGCGAATTAAATTCTGATCGTTGGGAAGTTCGTTTGCGCCCAGCAAAATAGAAAATGGCCGGATTTCCGATTAAAACTGATTTACAACGAACCGTTGGTGCTTTAACTATATAATTCTGTTGAATATTGTTCGGAACAAGGTTACCACCGTTCTCCGCGTGATGTGCGTAGCGCTCATGTACTTATGTATGCTAACCTTATGCTTCGTAAGGTTCACTATGTTAACCGTTCACACATACAATTTCCCTTTTTCATAACTTCTTCGACAGTCTGTTTTCACCATTCCCGCGCCCTCTCTGTTGGTCAAAAGTCTCTCGAGGCAAATTTCCATTTAGATCGATTTAAAAGTCACTCGCATAACTTTCCTTTAACCGCGTGTAGTGCAGGCGATGGAGCTGCTTATTCGACAGATTTCATTGGAAAATTCAACTTTCTTTCCGCTGCGAGATAATAGAAATTATTTACAGCACTTCTCCAAGAAAAATTTATAACTGTATATAGGTACTCGGATATTCGTTCAATTTGTATGCCAAGGCTACCATATCTTTTTCACACTCGATACAACATTGACCGCAACTCCAGCTCATGTTGGCTCAATATAAAAAGTTCACATTCCGTAGAGCAAATTACCATCTTCGCAGCAGAGCAGAGATCTCGATGGCGCCTTTCGTCGATCCATTTGATCGAATTACGAGCGACCAATCGGGACACGGGGCTCGTGAGAAAGCAGCCAGTCGATTCCCGAAGTTCATTCTTAAAGAAACGGATCAGCAGGCGGCCACCCCCTTTTCCCTTCTTCTTCCCCGGCTGGCTGGAAGGAGCTTTCAGAAATTATTCAGCCGTTCGTCTTCGGCCGTCCCATTACTCGTGGTGGTGAGGATCACTCGGTATTAACATAAAGTGGATTCAATATCTGCGGGTAAGAACTTAATTTAAATCCCTGGAATATCTTAAGGGATACAATATCGGCTCGCCGTCCCGTGGCGACAAGACGTCTCGTGGATGGCCTGCGCGCTGCCAGTCAGCAGACTTCTCCAAGGATATTGGGCACGGATTTAAATCGAGTTAGCTCGTTAGGTCATTGTCGGCGAATTGGATTTGTCACGGAGCCGACTCGTTCATTAGTCGAGGCGTCGAGCTAGATGGCTTGCATGGTTAACCTTATGGATCTCTAGCTCTCACATGTCTCCCCTGACAAATCGATTATCCTAGATGCGGCGGAGACAGGAACTGTGCACCGGGATCACGCGTGCATATTATTTTACCTCGAGCCTCCATTAGGATGGACGGATGCCCGAGGAACATGCATTCGGGAAGCTTATCACGTTAACGCTGATGCGTATGGATGTTCGGTGAATTCTCATGTTTGAGGACTTTCAGACTTGGGTAGGAATTTGAGGGATGGGGGTAATTAGGCAAACAGTAATTCGCGAAACATGCAAATTCATAACGTAAAAGGAAATAGAAATGTTTCTTCGCTATTAATTTAGAAGTGAAGGGTAAGGGGAGAAACATGGAATGTCACAAAGCAGCTTTATTGAGAAAATCAAGTTTTAATACTTTGGTTCGTCAGTGAAGGAACAAGATTTAATGAACTCACTGTATTCTTAATAACACGAACAATATTTATACTCTAATTAGGCATCGGAAAAGAACTGTGCAAAAAGATAATTGTTTTACAGTGGTTTAATATCTTTCAAGTGGAACACTGCAGAATACTGTAACAAAATAAATGTCCACTTGTATTATTATCAAAACAAGCATGTGTACACAGTGACGTCCGAGACGTCCTAATCAGAAATACATAGAGCAAGTAGGAAGACTCGTAACATTCCTTGTGTTGTCGCAGTGGACGGTGGACATTCCCTGTTTTTAACCAGTACACCAAATCTTTTACGCTGTCTTCTGTGGACATTTCTACTTCATAACGGTTTGTGATTCGACAGTTCTGTGGCCCCTGTTGCCACCCAAAAAATACGTTATACATCGCAGAATCACTCAAAATGGACATTCCCTGTTTTTCCCCTTTACCCTTCAAATATGGAATTGGTAATCTGTTCCAAAGTTGGACACGTATTAGTTAATTTCTTGTACCTGAAATGTCACTCTTGAATAATGATGGAACGGGGTGAAGCGGAGAATAAGTATGTATTGTTTCAAAACCGATATAAATAGCCACGCCGTTTTACAGACTGTGTTGCACGCTAGAGGGACACAATCGCGCGACAGGTATTACGAAAAGTTCCAATAGCTAAGCGGTAGTCGAGACTTTTGTCAAAGGTGAACAATTGAATTTCCGCGCGATACTATGCTGTCCGTGTCGTCGAATATTGCTTTCTGCGTGCGTGGTAAAAAATTTGAATGACCGACGGGAAAGCCCCGAGCCCCATTCTGTTTAAACAAGTACCGCCCACTTTGTCACATAAAAATTGAAAAACTTTTAAACGCTTCCCCTGAAATAGACAGTCTCGCCCAGCAACCAGTTGCACTCCCCATTGTCGCAATATTTGAACGGCTATATTGCATCTTCCAAGTAAGCAGGAATCAGGTTTCAACAAAATCGAAGGGCCAATGTAAATCGGTGTGGGAAACAAAAATTAGATCTTGGAACTAAATTCGCAAATTCCCCGATATTTCTACAAATGAATTCATTCGCGAAACACTCGCTAGCTTCCGCCCAACCGAATATCAAACCGTTCTTGTAAAATTGCCACCGTTCGCGCGAAACGTATTGCACTTTTATTTAAACACCCCGTGTAATTTCCACGTTGCACCGAAATCCCGGTGAAATTTTCCAGAACGGTGCACACTATTTGGACACTATCCGCGGCACATCCGTGCTTTCCAACTTTAACGAAGTAACGTGCACACATTCGGAAACGCGCGCAACGCAGGTACGAGCTGGCGGCCACCATAAACTACATGGTTTCGTCGGCGTCGAGTGGGCACCATAACGAAAGATAAACGGATAAAACTAATGGAAAACGCCCGGGCGTATAGCAATAACCGAAAGCATAACGATATTGTCGATCGTTCGGCGACGTTCAGCTTGTAATGACCATTACTCGAAATCCCCTCGTTCCGCTTGCAGCGTCGATAATTTCAAGCCTCGTCGATCAAACTTCCAACGGCGGCCCCTCCTCCTCGAGTGATTTCGATTCAACCGAGTCCTGGAAGTTCCATGGTTAGCTTCGGCGTCGCAAGTATTGCGCCGGGGGCAGCACCGCGCCCTTCTAATCGCAGGAAGAAGCACCGGTAAGCTCGCGAGTTAAACGTTGCATCGTAGCTATCGCCGAATCGTGGATCGATTGTTAAGTGCAACGAATCGAACTGAGTACAGGGACAGAATTCTTTTTCTTATTTCCGAGAGTACGCAACCGCTTCGTTGTCCTTGAAATGTAGCGGTAGATAGATGAAAAGGGTAAGGTATGGAAAATGTAGGAGAAAGAGCAAAGTACTATCTGACAGTCTTTCGACATTTTGGACAGATTTATAGGAAAAAATCGATGGCTGGATAAGTTCCTAGGATAGGGATTGATGAAGTTCTCCGGTGGAGAGTGTGGCAGGTGCTGCCGCAGAATTCCAGGATCGACGGGCTGGTCCTTTCTTAATTAGCATCCTTTTGGCACTGCCTTCAATTAATGCCCTTGTGGTGGATGTACAGTATACAGTGGCAGCTATTCGACCACCCATACCGTCTACTTACGATTACAACGCTTACAGGACACGCTAGGATGGGACGTTAATGTTAACGACCATAATAACCAGTACTTGATAATACACCTCGCAGCTACTACTCGCAGGTCCCTCGACATTCTCTGTAACGCGAGACTGATACCGCATGTCTCACTTCAAAGGAGGAAGGGATGCCGCGCATCCCTTGAAACGGCAAAGGAGATCGAGTTTCAAGAACTTTAAACTGGCTTTCGCGTAACATGTGCTGATTGGCTGTGTAACAGCGTTGGCCACTCTACACCCTGCAGAACAAGGGAAGAAACTATGTGGACTTTGCTCTTCAGCGTAAAAGACCCCAAAGCAGGGGGAGAGCAGGGTCGAAGAAGCCGGCAAACTGTCGAATCGATGGTGAACCGAAAGACAAGCGAAAGAAGCTGCAAACCCGCGGGCAGAGACTTGAGGAGTTTCCAAAATTCACGGGATGGGGGTTAACGAGGAGGGGGCATGTGGGAAGGGCTGTTAATTGGTTGAAAGCGGCCGGGACAAAGCAACTGCGAGGAACAACCAGCGGGGAACGATCGAAAGAAAGCACGGCCGAGGAGACTAAAACAAATTACTGAACAGGGAAACAATTAAACGTGCCATGGGAAAAACGGCAAGGGGAAATACAGTGGCTGCGCGCAAGGAACGAGGCAACAGAGAAGACTCTAAACCGTGGCTATCACCAGGAGGAATTACAAGGTTTCTCGAAAATACCCGCAGCGGTAACAAATGCGCGGAAAAAATCGGTCGTTCGGGGCAGTACAGGAAAACGACACTGGAATGTGCGGTGTAGAGCGAGCGGGGAGGTTAAACCGAACGGCGAATGGCGAATGTCTAAGCGCAATGGCGAAAAAACGATCTTTGAAGGTGAAAGAAAAGTATGAGGGACCAAGGAGAAAAAAAGGGGGCCACGGGTGGTTGTAAATGAAAGTAGAAGGATGGGGGTGAAGGAGGACGAAGGACAGGGTGGGAAAGTGGGAGGGGGTGAGGGGGAATCGATGTGAGTGTGAGAGAGCCTGGTGGGGAGGCTGGGCACCAATCAATAGACGCGCGGCGGCGCCCCACCTGTCAACGCTCCCTCAGATGAACAGGGCTATCCAGATTGGTATTTAAAAGTACCTGTCGTGTCGAATTCGTGTTCCCTAGCTACTTAGCTTCCTTAGGCTTGTTTGAGGAATTTCATATCTTTGGGCTGAAGTCGCACTTCATAGCGTGACTTTGGTACTAGTCATTGGGTGCCAGTAGTATAAACCATATTTGGTCAGACTGTGGTATTTAATTGTGAATAATATGGGAGGGGAAAAAATCGTAGCTCGATCTACGTGTCGCCAGGCTGGTAAAATCTGAGCTACGTCGGATCATAAATGGCTGGTTGTCGGCGTTTAACTTCATGGCTGTAGCTCATCAAACTTCTCCTAACTACGCTATCAGAAACTTGTTCCTCGAACCGTCAATATGTTAGGTACCGAACAATGTTTACGCTTCTAGTTGTATTACTCCAGCGACGTGTCGTTCTCTTGGTGAACTAATGTCGTCGATTTATGGTGTTGTGAGTTTCAATACTGTAATCTTCTGGTGACTGCAAATGTAGTGGACAGTTTCGTGTTTTGGCAGGTCTGTTCTTCTGTACCACTTTTATTTAATCTGTTTGGTTTTAACAGCAGCTTGGAAATTATGCGAGAATTTACTTAATTAGTTAATAGCTTTGCAGATTACGGATTTATGTTATAAGAAGACGAAATAAAGTACTGAGAAATGTACCATTCTGTTTAATACGTGAACTGGAATAAAAATGATTTTGAAATTGTTGGGGATACCTGTTGATGGGATAGTAGACCGCTATTGCTGCTGATCTTGAAGAATTTATTTAAAGCAAAAGATTTACTCGCGATGATACCTATTCTAAGGTATATATTCTCGAGTAGCGCAGGAAAAGGAAAATAGCATTTGGATGTTGCACTGGGCGGCTATTTGTTTCCTGGAAAGGCGTCTTTGATTTAATAAAGCTGCACCATTCGTTTCGCGGTGATACGCGATGCTTTAAGGATTTTCCGGCTTTGCGCGGGCTGGAGAAGAAATTGTGAAAGCTGGAACGTGACTGTAACAGAGGCGCGTCGCGAAAGAAAGCGCGAGGGGAACAAGAAAAATCCTGGAATAATATTACGTAACGTTTCCGGGCGCGTGAAAAGTTCCCTCATTTCGAAAAGAAGCAGAAACGCTTGAAACAAAGTCAAATTCAGCGGCGTGACTTTCCAAGTTGTAAAGAAAATCACTTCAATACCACGACGACGTTTGTTTGTCGAAAAATTAGAAAAAAATGTCCCACATTTTACTGCGTATCGTTGAAAATTCTCAATTTTTGTTATATACTGCTGGACACTATTTTTGCCAATCGGTCACACGAGAAGTTAAATGAAATTTATCATCTGATACATAGATGGCATTGCTTTAAATTATCAATTATTAGTTAGAAGAAGATGACGTTTTGTTACAAATTTAAGAATTAGTAATCAAGTGACTATTCAAAGCAACAAACTTTGTCGTCAAAAAAATGTGTCGCAATAAATTAGCCCTCGTTATAAATTTTCTAAAGTTGTGTGCAAATTAATAGTGTCAAGCAGTATATGTACTAAAATAGAAACGATATTAGAGTTCAGATTAATTAATTGCCCAGAAACTGGTCATTGACTATGCGAAATGACTTTCAAGTCATACATTTGTTAAACACCGTCTGATTGGGGCGACGGACCACCGCGCGGATGCCATAGGTATTCGCACCGAGTTGCTGATTTCGTATTCCTGGGATAACATCCATATGCCAGAAGCCGAAGAAGGTTAAAGGATCACGCGTTCTCGTTAGGGACAATGGGAGAGCGCTATAATCAGAAATGAGCGGGAATATCGGTTATACGAGCAGTTTAGAGTAAACTGTCGGATAGGCGGTAGCATTAATATCGGTACGTATTACCGACTATTAACGGCGAATGGATCGGCGTAATTACACGGGGGCCGTGCGCCGACAGTGGCTGAGCAGACGTTGGCTCGTACCACTGTGCCATATGTGGGCCCACTAGCAAACGGAACACCGTGCGATCTCATACATCCGATACAGGCTGCCACGTCGTATTATTACATCCTATGTATTTCTCTGTGCACGGGATAATCGTATTTTCTGGAAAGCCAAAGAATCCGCGGCCCCGCGTGAATCACGCTTCTTCCTTCTTCAACGCGTGTAATGGCCACGATGATGAACGGTATTGTTCCTTCAGATTGTGGTCCTCTGTTCCTCTCAACAATTACCACTGAAACAAATAAGGGCTTACTAAAATTTGAATACCTTGCTTGGCTGGAAAAGTGAGAGAATAAATAAAAAACATGATTCCAAGTCCCGATTAAGTGGTTTGATGGACAGAGTCTTTTACTCTGAAAGAATATTGCAAACCTTCACTGCGAACTTGCAATTCTTTCATATATTAAAATAGTTTATCTTCTGACTATCTATCTATCATTCTTCTGACGAATGTTTCCCTTTGGTTACAGGTACAATTTTCGAGCAGGGCACCGACGAAGTTCAGTCAGCCTTCAGATTCGCGATGTTGAACCACAACCAAAACACCACGACTCGGAAGTTTGAGTTGCAGGCTTTCGTGGACGTAATTAATACCGCGGATGCCTACAAGCTATCCCGTCTCAGTAAGTAAGAACTTGTCCGCTTGGGCAAATTAACATTACGGGTTCCGATGCTTCCCAGCAGACTCCGTAGATCGCGTTAATCTACAATCGCCTCATTGGAATCATTAAAGAACTAGTTTCGCGAGGAGAAATAACTCACCCCATGTAACGACCAATCTAAAATCACATCCCCAAAGATCGTATAACTCTTTCCGCCTCCCCTCGCAAGAATTATTACTCAAGTTCCCTTCGAACTCTCCTCGAGTCAAGAGAAAGAATCGCCCGCCCTCTCAACAGCTCCATAATAACTCAACAGACGCTAGAGTCGTCCACTTTTTACGTGGCCACGTTTCTCGAAAGCTATCACTAGCCCCAAATAGATTCCCATTTATTCCCTGCTAGATAATGCTGTTTTCAAATGCACTTGGAGCGGAGTAAACGAAGTTTGTCGATGAACGGGTGGAAATCGATTTCACTTTGTTCGCGGTATCTGTCGCGTATCAGGGGCGACGAAGACTGATCAACAATGCTCAGGTTCGAACGTGCCGGAAACGCGGCATCACGGCCGCCATTGAATCCGGCACGTCTGGAATCGGTGCAGCATGTGGGCCACGAAATAAGTAACGTTCCACTCCTGTTACCGCGGAGATACTAATCTCGGTCGCTTTATCGACGACGCTTCTATTCCGTGTCTTTGGTAGTCATACACGTACGGAGCCCGTCTTATCGTATCCACCGCAAACAGGAAGCCCTGTCTCAGATATTACATCCGCGATGTTTCAGATAACACGCCAAGCCACGCCGTTCGATAGACTGCCTCGCGGAGCAGGAGGAATTCGCGCGTCTGCTCTAGACACTTTACCAGCTTCCATTAAGCATTCGTTGACAAAATAAGTTTATTGTGGAGGACGACAGTGGATGGAAAAATTTTTACATTTCGGGGAAGAGGATGGCTGTTTCAGTGACAGCGGTCCCAGTCAGCAGTTTCTATTTTTCATGAATCCACTGGGGTCAATGGGGCAAATCTTTCGCGACGAAAGATGTTCTATGTGCTTACTTTTCATTTTGGCGCTTTCACTGTTTTTTACGAGTTCAATTAGATTCTTCATTCTTCACTAGATATGCCCTCTGAATTTCGTGACACGACCTATGACTATTTTTATGATTGTTTTTCTTCAATATTCTATATTTGTTTCAAATATTATGTAAATATTAAATAAATAATAAAAATAATGTTAAAAAACGATATTTTTTCTATATTTCTCCAATTTATGCAAGAACCTGAGAGGGCTATAAATAAAATTTATTTCATTGATTAATTTATGACATAATTCCGATTTTAATAATGCCACTATACTGGGGATATACCAAAATTTTAAATATTATAGACAGTTTTACAGCAACTTCACTATGTATACGAAATATCTAACTTCGTAATGTTTACAGATACTGTTCTCGAAACGTTTTTAGACAAGTTTAGATAATTTAATTATGCTGAGAAGGGACAGCAAAATGAGAATAGATAACTATCAATCACCGCGTGTAAATATAAATCACTGCCTCGATATTTAAGTTCCAAGTCTCAGGGAAGCGGGAAATTGATTTCTGCAGCGGCACCGCGTCGTCGCCTGGGGATTCTATACGGCCATTGTTCACTTTGTCGTGGAACGTGTAGATTTGAAACGCGAACGAGTTGGCCGGCCATCCGGCCAGGATCGTTTGATGCTTTCTAACCCGAGGGTGTCGACCAATCGAGCCTCGCCTGGAATTGCCTTTGAAGCTGATCGAACCCGTTCTAAACCGTAAACGAATGAGCACTTGGGTCCCAAAGATATCGGTGTCTTGTCATCGATGAAATCCTTACACTAGTTCCGAGCGACACGATGGCGTGGTAGCTCTTCCAATCGCAAAGTTAACAGGTACTGTAACCCTGATCGCTGAAAATATGACAATACCAATACCTTAATATCCAGAATGCATGTAAAGTAGGCCAGAGAAACTACGACGAAACACTTGATCCACAAGAATTTAAACACCTTAAATTCCCTTACGCTTTACACAATCCCGAATATCTAAGCTAACAACTAATTTCAATAACGTGCCATGGTGCACGATTAAAATGGCGAATATAGTACGGAAGGGGTGGGCGTATATAATTCCGTGAAAAGGGGGATGAATAACCTCGCAATAGCACCGAGAGAAAAATAACCTCGACCTTCGTATCCAGGTGTTCCTTTTCTCGTGATTCAACCTCAATACTGTTCGCCCTCCTGTTGGGTTGCTGATTCTCGCTCCCCAACCATCGGACGCCATAAAATATTCGTGGCACGCAGGTCCATATCGGGGCACAGAGGTTTCGGTAATAGAATTCGTGGACAGGTCGGCTCGCGGGCGGCGTGCTTGGCCCTGGAATCGCGAATATTTGGGCCAAGTCCAAGAGAGGCAGCCCAGCTCCCGCAGCACGTTACCGTACTTAGGGAAGCTCCGCTAATTGTATTAATGCTAGTCGGTTTGCCTGGATCAAAAGCCCGTTGTTATAATCCAACGGTAAGCCATGTTGCCGTATCTATTGTCGAGATGCAGCCCGTTTAAATGTTTCCACTCGATGCGTGGCTCCGTGAGACTGCTGACTTCCTTGGCGTGGACATAGTCCGTGTCACTGTGCTTCTGGGTGGCTGTAATGTGGACTGTGCGTCTGTGTGCCTGTGTCTGTGTCGATCAGTGCAAGTGGACAAATATGCTTTCTGTTTAGAGGTTTCTTTGTTACCATTTTCAGGCTTTCTCTTGGTCACTCAAATTCTATTTACTTTTCTATTCGTTTGACTTGATTTCATGTTTGATTTATCTTCACCCTCAACTACCCCTTGCCAACATTTATATATTTATAAGTAGTGATGCACTGAATTTACTGTAATATTCTATTCATTTGATCAAGGTGTTTGTAATCACTGATTGTAGAGGAAATGGTGGAGTGAAGGGCATGCGTGAGCTTCAGTTTGTGTGAGCAGTGTAAGGCCGGATAACAGTGTTTGACTTTCCTCTCCTAGAAGCGTCGAACACCATAAGGAGACGCAACTAATCCATCCACTACGATGTGGGTGGAAATCCTTGAAGCATCAAGAACCGTTACACAGTTTTTTCTAGCTCGAAATCCTCTTACTGCAATTCCATTCCGTTTAATAACGATAAAATTGTTCTCCTTAGAATCGAATTTATGTAACAAGCCAAAGGATTTTCTTAATTCATCCCAATTATTTATTCTGACCTTCCCATTTTGAAATCTCAATAAGCACACACGCGCATACGTTCACTACGGAAGGTGACAGATTTACTTGTACGAAAAACACACGTATGGATGTTACTGGGCTTGTCACATCTCGTTTAGGATTACAGAGGCACGTAGCAAAAGAAAAATGTCATTGTAAGCTGAGCGATACAATTTCATCAAGCCGCTGACGAATAATACTTAACGCTAAATGGACAGATTCTCTCAACGTGGCTCTTGCATGCCACAGAAACACGAACAAAACGGTCAATTCAATTAATCCACCGACTCTTTATACTGCTTCGTTCGATGAACATCATTTTAACCATTTCGTTAATGCATTCACACGCTTCATGGCATTTGAATAGGTCTTCTATTTTGAAATTGGCTGCGGGAGAATTCTACCTCTTTCCATCCCACGCCCCTAAATAATCCGTCTCCCTCCTTTCCAGTTTTCGCGTGCGTGCTGCAGAGCGAATTTTGCCGTGCAACGGAAAAAATGGTGGCAGATAGAAGCCCCACTGGCTGGACGTAAGTCCTCATTTACGTAGCTCGCGTCTCGTCGAGCGAAGCGTAATGCGATAATGCGCTCGGCGTTATCGCGAGATTCCCGCGACGAGCTCCGATTTTCCTGCAAAATCGCGCGATCCTGCGGCGACCGTTCTATGTAAGCGACATGGATGATCGTCGTATTCGGCCATTGATAAAACTAATGCGGAGTACACTATCTAACTATTTAAAAGACCCGAAACGATTGCCAGGTACGATTTACATACCAGCGTCTAGAACGAAATTGATTACATTGGTGGTCAAAAGAAAGTTTAAAACTCATACTGTTACATACCTGCATAACAAAATTAAAATTAACCCTATAATGCATACGTAAATTGAAATTGCACCATTGCACACGTTGGGCCTCACAGATCTCTAAATCTAAATAGGAATGCATGGATATTTTAGGAAAAAAATATTTTTAGACTTAGTAGTGTTAAAGAGATATTTTTTCAGTATTTCATTTTCTTATAAATATTTTTCTTAATAGAGATTGCATTCCTATTTAGATTTAGAGATGTGGGTCTGTGAGGCCCAACGTATGCAATGATGCAATTTCAATTTCCGTATGCATTATATAGGGTTAATTTTAATTTTGTAATGCAGATATGTAACAGTATGAGTTTTAAACTTTCTTGTGACCACCAATGTAATCAATTTCGTTCTAGACGTTGGTATGTAAATCGTACCTGGCAATCATTCCGATTCTTGTAAATAGATAGATAATGTACTCCGCACTAGTTTTAACTATGGCTTAATCCGAAGATCATCCCTGCCGCTTACATAGAACGGTCGCCGCACGATCGCGCGATTTTGGGTCATCGTTATCTGAATCTTTTCAATATCACGAGAACAATATATTTAAAAGTTCCCTTTTACGTCCATTTACCTGTTCATTTGGGTCAGCCAGACCCCGCGTGTGCACTGTAAGGCTAACAATTAGTAATGCCAGATATAATATTAATACTACCATTACATGCTATGTCAGTATCGTTGGTTTATTCTGAGCAAACACCCAATCTATTGAGCATCAATTTTCAGATATCACGTCTAACGTCTCTATCTCGTTTCTATTACCATTCGCAACCCCTGCAACTAGGTATATCCTGCACAGATCGTGTACACACATTAAGCTCCGCACCTGTTAATACATACATCCCATCTGACTACATGCTACACTGTCTTACTATCCCTAGAATACCAGGTGCATCCCGAAAAGCGAGCCTCGAGTGCAACATCGTCAACCACGAATCACAGTAATGAAAAGATCCTCGAGGTAAGGATATCGCGCTGCTCGGGGAGGTAGGAAAAACCCACAAACGAGAGGGAATCCCGAGAAACGGCCGTAGAAAACGATAAACGACGACCGAGGGAAGTTTTCCCACCGAAAAATCGCGTCGTGAAACTGAAGGTAGCGTGAAATCAGAGCGAGAGCGGGACGAGAACGAGAAAGAGCGCGGGGCCGGGCGTAGTATGCCCGTCTTAGCGGAACGTAATAGCCGTCTATCAACTTTCGGTGCATATCGTATAATATCCTGCAGGATCCTTTGGTTAGGAGGCAAACCCCGCGGCCAGGGAGTAGGATGAAGGTATATAGGGTGCTGGGTTGCCAGCCGGCGAGCCAACCAGCCAGGGGCGGCATAAATCTGCCGAGGGCTCCCGAGGGTATTTCCCGCCTTTTTTCCTCTATATACACTTCCCCAACGTTCTATATTCCCTTCTTCCATTCCTCGCTCTCTCCTCGCCCGTTCGCCTACGTCCTTTCCACGCTTTTCCGCCCTCTCCGCCCCTCGTCCTTCCCGTCGCGCACCTAGCACCGATCCGCGCCAGACGCGAGGCGAATCCTGGGCTTCAATTCCCGCGCGGTTTATCCCGTAGCAGACATCGGTCCGCCGTCACCGCAACCGAGACGTCGGGACGATGACAAAAAGCGACCACGCCGACGGTATACCGTCTCTCTGCCCGCTATCTTCGCCGGGGCACCAAGCGGGCGTGGGATTATGACTTTTGGTGCCGTGGAGCCCTGTTGACGTCCCTGGATGGATATGGGAATCCTTGCCGGGGCTAAACGAATACCCGGAGTGCCACTGAACGTGAGAATACTCGATCGCGACCGGGCTTCCTTCGGCTTCTTCCTTTGTCAGAGGGATTTCGGTGTGTTCTTGTCTGCTTATAGATAACCGGCAATCCAGCTCTGTGAAAATAGGGTTCTAATCCGGAATTGCATTCACGTTCAGGGATAATATTAAAATCGTGAAGCGTTATTCGCGGATTCGAAATTCTCAGTGTATAGGTACTAAGCTTGATTTCCACATTCCAGCATCAGTATCTATATTGGTTAGAATATCCACCCCTTTATAAACCTTCCAATACGCAGTGTCTTTATCCACTCTGTCATCCATTATCTTCTTCCACATCTCTGGAAAAATCCCTGAACCCTATAAACAACCGTGTCCCCCGTACATGCAATAGTAAACCGACCGTCGTCCATCCTTTCAGCGAGGAAGCTCAGCCACAAATCTCAGTTTCTATATCAGAAATTAGTACCACGGTCACGTAGAGTTGCATTCCCTGTTCATTCACGTGATTCCACTCTCTGTCGCTCGCCACACCATCCGCCCTCCCCCAGCACCATCTCGCATTCCCCGGCAAGAAGTTGCGCTAAATTTTTGTCACGAGCGGACAGCCAGCGCTACGATCCGAAGTCCGAAAGTTCGCCATTTCCAATACTGCATTAAATTCTTTTCCGCGCTGGACAGTTTCCATTAGCGAGCGCCGCTGGGACGCGCGGCGGACTATCATTCGACATTTGCTCCGAGAGAGTTGAAAGCGATGCCGCGGCCGGAGAAACGCTATTTGTTTGGACCGCGATGCTCCTGGTGAGCCGAGACCGTGTCATTTCCGATCGTCGTTTCTCATAGAAAGAAGCCCGCGGACCTGGCAAGCTTAAAGAGGCGTGCAAAAGTTTCGGGGCGGCACAATATGCGAGCATATATTATTCCGTAGTTTGAGGGGCGCGCTGACGTCGGTGCAATTTCAGACGAAATTGACTTTCGCACAGTTTTCCGCGCCTCAAAAAATTAGAATTCCCGTGTTATTCGTCGGGCGTCGACTGAACTTCTGACGCACGGTGAACCCGCGCCACTCGGAGACGCAATTCGGGTACAAAATTCGATACGGCTCTGGTGCTTGACAGATTGAAAGAAGTACTGTTTTTATGCGCTTGAGCGCGTTAAGAAGAGAGAGGGATATATATTAAATTGCGTAATATTAAACACGAAACGATAATATTCAGTTCAACGTGCATTTCGAGATATCTCTCAATTATACTTTCACAGTTCATTAGAAATTAGCGAGCGCCCTTTCAATCAACCGCGCTTGTCGGCGAGGAAGAGATAGCTGCGCACGTAAAATGTAAATCTCCCGCGGTATCGGCTAAAGAATCCGCGGCTACAGCTTCTTGCAACTTTGATTACACGTCAGATCTACGTCGGAACAGTAGAAAAACCAGCGTCCATGTACGCGTCGGTGGGAATGAGCGTTCGCTCGTCGCGATTTCGATTTAAAAACTTTGGAATTAGATGGCGAAACAGCGACGCTGTTTAAAAGTTCGCAGACCAGCAACGGCCCTCTCTGCGTGACGGGCGTTCCTCTCGCCATGAAATCTCACCTGCCACGGTTGCCCACCCTCTACCTCCCTGAGGATTATTTCCGATCGTTTGTACTTCCGGCTCGTTCGCGTTTCTTTGAGATTGCCCAGAGAGCCCAACGAACCACCGGTCGCCGATTAATTCTCCATTGAGTGGACTCGATAAATTCCGAATGCGCTCCCCGCTCGAATCGCTGGCAGCTCGGTTAGTTACTTTCCTTCTTGGCTGCGATCACTCGTTACGTTTAGCGGGTCGTATTTCCAAGATCCCTCTCACGGAATACGGACATGGCTGGCCCGGCGATCACGTTCCACTCGGAATTTACCAACCTACTTAGTCTCGGCGGGGGACAATGAATCGCAGAATAGAGTGCCGTTCTATGGATTTCTCGGGTTCAATGTGTTTAGAATGAAGTCAATGTTTATTTCTTTTATAGGTGACTATTATAGGAAATGTTGTAATCTATTTGGGGGAGTTTAGAATTGGAGAGGAAGTAAGGTTTGAATTACATTCTAGCTTAAAGTTCTCGGCGTTGCCCGGGTTGTATATCTTGTTTCGGCGAAGAGGAAGGAGTTTTTAAAAAGATTTCTTAGGGAGCACCTAGGGGCTAAATGGGATCTACCTACCAAATTTCATAGTCATAGAACCGGTGGATCCAGAGAAATCGCGATGAGTGAGTGAGTGACTGGTATTTGAATTTTAAATATATAGAGAGATTATTTAACAAAAATAAAAACTTTGAAACCTTCCTCCTGTCAATACGAACAAAGTAATGTAACATACTTGCAGGTACAGTTAATATTTATTGAGAAAATACATTTCAAAGTATGCAACTTCAAATTTATATAATTGTATAGTTTCATGGAAACGAGGGATGATTGGAACTGGACTATGGAGACGCAATGTCTGGACTAAGTAAAAGAGTTCTAGAGCAAGGAATTTAGATAAGGACTGGCAGGATGTGGCACTTGGCGACATGCTGACTGGGTGGATGCAGTGGTTTAGAGGTCTGGGAACATCTGTGCAGTAGGAGTCTTTTTGTTTAGCAGAGTTGGATGCATTGCATTTTATTAGCTTCCTGCTGACAATTTAGCAACAGATGCACGGTTAATGATGAAAAGTTTTTGGGGATATCGATGTCTGTTTGAAGTCTTTACAAAATTTTTCAGGTCCGTGTAAGATCACTTTCATACATCTACCTGCTTTCTTATTGCTATTTCCTTTACGCTGTGTGGTCAACGAAAGTTCGCGTATGGTACCTTTATCGGTCACCGGATGATTCTCCATCGAGAAGCGTCGTTCCCATAGGCTACTTATACTCGACTACAGCGAACTTTACTTCTCCCGTCCACCGACTTTATAAAGGTTTCAAGTATCCCACGAGAATTGACTCCCACCTTCGGTAGCGCGCTTCTAATAATTCATTATTAATGCAGAAACTATTTTCAGGTAACTTCCGTGGCCTCGTGTTTTAGATCAGGCTAGCAAAAAGGCTCTGAACACTTTAAAACGCACACGTTGGGTACTAAAAGTACGAGTAACTTTAAGAATACGTAGTCATATTAATTATACAACATAAAGAAACTTAATACAAATAAAACTCTCGTTTTACTGAGAACTGCTCAACACTATTTTTTGGCAAATTTATAATTATGTACACATTAATTGAAAGATAAATGCTCAAGAAAAGCCATATACAATCTTCTTAAAAAGCATGTATGAAGGAAATAAAACAGATAAAATAATTTGTATACACGAAATTTACATACAACTTTAGAAAAATGATAACGAGGGCTAATTTATTATGCCAGTGAACAAGATTTAAACACAGAGGCTTGAGACAACTTTAAAAACAAATCAATTTTTTTCATGTAGCAAATTAGCTATAACTCATGTGTGAGTTGCCATATTAAATTACTTTTAAAATTATCTGATCTCTTTTAAATGAAAATATTTTATGACAATTCAGACGAAGAGCGGCAGAGGTTTGTCAGCCTGAGGGCGCTAAATCTCCAAATCCGCCACTGTGTCCAGCAGTATAGTACGTTTTTTACAACTGCCCCTCACTTTCCTGCGCTTAAATTTGCATCTGCAGGCCTGATACTCGAGCAACTCGATGCACTCGGCCTCCTGACTTCCCTCTAGTAATATTCCCACGCGTGTATAATAATACCGAAGAATTACACGATGTTACGTGCACTAACATCTCACTTGAGCCGTGTCACGAGTTATATAGAGTCAGACACGAGCTGTCGCCTCTCAGCCATTGCGCAGCTCGCGCGTTACTAAAGTTCTCTGTTCCGACAGCCTGCAAGCCCTGATCCGAAATTCACGCCGGCGAAGATTCGATAACGCTCGATGACGTTCCTCGTTCCTGCTGAATTTCCTCGTCAGAAAGAGGCGAGTCGATCAGCCGGGACTTGCTGACACCGTGAAACACCGCCTTGCCCGAAGATTAGCAAGAGGGCGGAACGCGCGAGTAACGACGCCCAAGAGACGCGAACATCCAAGAGACGATCTGGCGGACGGGCGGAGGGGGTGGTCGTCTAAGTAATAAGAAATCGATAAGAGCTGCAGATTGGACGGCGAGGCGAGGGAAGATCGGTCTCGAGTATCTTTATCAGCGGTTGACAGATGAGCGCTCGTTATTCCGCGACTATGTAAGTGAATACAATGAGCGGGGTGAAAAGAAACCTGGTAAACAGTACGCTGATGGAATGTTTTATAGCAGAGGCACAGTACTCATTCGCTGGATACATGAGTTTTGAATTTTTATTTAAATTCTGAACCAAGGAAGTTTGAGTTCCGCGAAGAGTCTACTGTGGATCTCACAGAGAAATGCTAATTTCTATTTCTCTCCTGTAACTGAACTTCATTGGGTCTAGAATTCAACGTATCCCATGAAGTTCCCTTAATTCGTCATAATTGCGGCCCGTAAGGTCCTAAGGCACTCCGAACTTCCGGAATATCGTATCACCGGTGACAATTAATCTTCGTCGTCCAGAAAATAGGGGATGATTAATATCGAGGTCGAGACGCTTGATTCTGCACACCCCCGTTCACCCCTTACCGAAGTTACACGCATAATCGAGACTGAAGCTCGCTTTCGATCGGAACCGAACCGGTAAGGAGCTAAGGGGGTGGCAGCTTTCGCTTTCGAGTATCCTTTCTTCTCTCCCTGCTTCTTGCCGTCGAACCTTCTTAATTCGTGCACGCCGCTCAATGGACTAATTAATATTGATGATTAAAAAGCGCTCTCGCGGGTGATCAATTTTCATCGGTATTAATATTCGCCGGTTCAAAAAGAAAGGGACCCTCGATCCCTTGCTCCTTTCTCTCGCCCTTTCGATTTGAAGTGTGCCCGAGAAGAACGCGCCTTAATTAAAATGGAACGTGAATTTTGATTAAGCTTCGACGAGGATCAGTGGAGGGAGCGGGGGAGGGAGAGGGTGGATGACTGATAGTGGCGAGTGATACTTCGTGGAGAAGTATTCTCGCCCCCGTCACGCTTTAATCATCCACGCCATTAAAATTCACTGACTGCTAACTGAACATTAGTATCGCTTAGGGGTTCCTAATATCGTGAACAGGGGTGAAAATGATTATAACGCGCAGTGCTCCGGATTGGGGTAGTTAGTGACATTCGGCCTAAAAATCAACTTTCTCATATCATCCGTCTCGAAAATGGAAATATTAATAAAAGTTAATCAAAATTGTAATTGGAACGAACACTTAAAGTTGCACATTTTAAAGATAGGATTTTTCACCAGAAAAAATTGCATCTTTCTTCGAGATCATCTGACGACACTGTGTAATATTTTCTTACCACTTTTTTCTAACATGTAGAGCATTCTTAAAAAAAATACTCAATAAAATAAAGAAAATTGGCAAAATTTTTTACAATTGATACTTTCAAGTCCCAACGAGCCCTGCATTCTAACCAATTGCAATATTTTCAGCACATCTTCCTGTGAACCATAATCAAGCAAGAATCATTTCTCCCTTCAGCCCACTAATCAAATTATTACTCTTTAAAACTGTCAGTGTTACGTCGTTTTACGTTCGCATCCGTCTTATTATTGTATTACTAATTGCTTTTACAAATATTTATATATATATTGGGCTCTAGTCCGTTGAATAAGTTAATAATAAATGAATAATAATGTTTAATTAAACTGTAGATTTCATCACAATTTCTACTTGTACTATTTGCCTTTTTCCTATAACTTGAAAACGAAAATTCGCCCCAACGTGGGATTAATCTCACTTAAAACAGCATTAAATAAACTACTAAATAAACGGTTGTCACATTTTTTATAACAATTATGTTAAAAAAATTGAAAAAAGCAAAATTGAGGAATGTAAAATATATTAATAATTTTTTCCTGTTTCTTGGCACAAATTTCATTCCCATATCTTTTATAGTTGAAAAGTTATACACAAACGTCACTCACTTCCCCAATTCGGATCACTGTGTGTGCTGAAGTACTGGATGGTTTCATCACGAAGTAGAAGAGAAAATGTTTGCCGAAGGTTCCAAGCAACAGCCGGTTTGATTGCATATCGACTACTTTTTTTTATTTATAATATATCGATTCAGATAACGTCAATAGTACTGGCGCGCGATTCCGAATATTGTACAAAATACTCGGTGATCCGTGAAGTCAGAATGCTTGATGCAAGCATGACTTTTAAGGATTCCCTTCGGGCGTTAGTACCCGCGCGATATCGTCGAGTGATTTAACGCAGAAGCGTCCGACTAAGGGGGAAAAATATGCAAACAAGATAAATCGGACTGTATAAATCAAACGGAGTGAATTATACCGGGTACTATGCTGGCTCGTCCGCTTCAACGAGTTAAACGTCGGGAGCGACAAAGAAGTTCCACTTAATAGCTAAGGTTAATACTGCGAATGATCTGGTTGAAAAAATATTGCATCCTGTTTGTCACTTTAATCTATAAAAGTTGGAAGACTTATTACATTAAAGCCCTCGCAACTAATAGTCTACGGAATATAATTTAAACATGTCGAAATCGAATTCTAACGTTTATTTTAAAATAGATATTTTAATCTGCCCATCGCGAATGAAATAAATGCTATTGCATCGAGTCTGAAAATACTCTGACGCATACAAGTCAGCAGGAAAGGGGATTAAAAGCGAAGGAATTTCGATGTTGCTTTACTACCGACAGTCGAGGCTGCTCCGTCAAAAGAATTTGCAATTTGTGGCTAATCACTAATAATCCGCTGCGGCACGAACTCGTTGGATAAGCGATTTATGATTATACCGGGGCGAGAAAGTTAACGAGAAAAGCGGGGGCTCGGCCTCGCTGGCTACGATCTTGCAAACTCGTTTGTTAAACTTAAAATTGATCCTCCTGACCCCGCACTTCCGCTCCCGTTCGATGAGAAGAGAGAGAGCAGCACGTTACATTAATTACACCGGGATCACTGCGACAGCCGGAAGAGGATTTCAGTACCAGCCTCGGCTCTAGAATTAGAGGGCACTTTACGCAAAAGGGCAGTCCTCCACGCTCGGATACGAAACTTTAACTTTTCTTTGGCGCACCCCCCACTTTGGGGCGGTTCGAAATGCTCTTTGGCGCATTAGATGCACCTTAAATGATCTCCCAAGTCCTGGGACACCGTTTAAGGAGCCATTAATTTATTAACTTTCATTCCAGCAATTTGCTGAAAAGATGCGATGAAGTCATATCAACGACAAATGTGAATCGTTATTGGGATGCTGATTAACAAAGAGTATGAAACTGAGTGATAGAAGAATTCCTAATGAGAACATGTGGCAGGAAAGATAGAAGCAGGAAATAGACTCGTCGAAGTTGAAACAAATGCAATCACAGGCACTAACAAATCTCGTAATAAAATTATCGGGAAATATCTGAGACTTAGAAATTGTTAGCTAAGTAGTTTCTCCTAATTGTGCCTTTATTCCACGATCGTGCAACGTCTGCTTAATTCAGTACAATTTTCTGGTAGCTATTACATTTTTACATACGTTTTCCGCAATTCATACTAACAATGTACATACTGATTCACTGAAACAGCTATTGTGCGTAAAAGATCAAAGTGGCATTTTGTAAAAAAAATCAAGGCAATTGTGTATACAAACTGCAATTCATTTTGCCCCTGCAAAAAGCTCTTGAAACGTCGTTTCGTTACGTAAATCAACGTAGCGATGCAACTGTGAAATAGGTATTGTGCTCCATTTGGGTACAAAAACGAATATAGTCCCATTGTTTCCTATGGTACATAAGCAGTCAGCCATTTTTCTCGACCGAGTGTAAGAATCGCAAACGAAAGGAAAGTAAGTAATAACAGCATTGTTCATTATTTCTTGGACTGCTCGTTAAGTACATACATCATCGAGGCGTATTCTATAATGTATTTCCTGCGAAATTGTCTTCGCACGAGTTTGTAGGGCTCATTTAGATTTTGTAGCAAACTTTCCATTCTTGTCAGAAATTAAATAGGCCGTAGACATTTTTCTAGCCGAAGACGGCCACTCGATTCATGAAGTGAAATCTGTTAGAAGGCACAATTAATCTTCCGTACATATGATATATCGAACATCCACCCCAAAGGCGACACATTTTTGTATTACGTCCGCGCTGGTTAGTTGGATAATAACTCACCAGCTACGTAATGTTTTCTCGACATTTTGAATATTCAAGCGTGGTAAAACCATCGACTTCCATTTCCGTGGAAATTTTCCTCCGACAGCACTACTTCTCTGTGCACACAGAGTATCGCAAGAACCGTACGGCATTTTAACTACCACGGGATAGGGAATTCGATCGAAACGCAATTCGTAAACAGAAAGTTCGAGCTCGACCTTAACATTGCCGAACATCCCCTAACTTCCCTCCGCTGGCAGCCCTCTGCAACTATTATGCAGCGGAGTTTCTTCTGTACAGATATAGATGGGATCGTATCTGTGTCTCCATTCGCGGGACGACTCGAATATTGCATTTCCTTCGTTCTCCTCCAGTTCGCCGTGTTTCCCTGACGAATATATTTTTATTGCACCGCGGGACAATTCCCCGTTCGTTCTTCCAGTTCCCCTTCCTCCTTTGAACCCGTCCCCATGTTTAGCCTTCATACGACCGCGCGTTTGTTTTAGAAACACCATATACATTTGATATATTGCATTATGAAATTATATTGCGACGTTTATGGCCGTATTCGTTTGGGTTTTTATCATTTTTATGACTTTAGAGGAGTCTTGTGCGTGTCTTTGAAAGGTATTGGTAATTGTATCGCCTGAAAGTGTGCGAGATTTTTCATCGACCAGCAGGAAATATGGACCAACAAGGGGCCATATCGAAGTGAGAATCGCCGATATTTATGCGACTTTGGGAGAAAATAGTTCGTACAAAAATATTTGACTCGTATTTTTTCTTATTGGCTGACATTCGTGTTGAAGGGGTGTAAACAGCCCTCAGAGTTGAGGGTGACAAATATATTCGGTCGAATATTTTGGAAACTAGAACTAGGAGAACGGTGTAAATGGCAAAATTGTGTTTGTTTAATAGGGAATGCAGCTGTGCAAACAGATTTCAAAAAATTCCGTTTGTTTGAATAAGACATTAAAAGAATACGTTTTTTTTTCAATCTGTTTGCACAGCTACATTCCTTATTAGGAAATGCACAATTTGCCTTTTTCCAAGATATTCGACCAAGCATGTTTTTCGAACCTCAACTTTCAGAGTGGTTTTCACCCCTTCAACGTGAATGTCAGCCGATAAGAAAAAATACGTGTCAAATATTTTTGTAAGAAACACTTTCTACCAAGTCGCACCGAAATCGGCGATTGTCACTTCGATATGTTCCCTTGTAAGTCTAAAACTATTCCAACGAGATTTCAAACTCATCCCCACCCGCTACATTACAAGAGCGCACGTTAAGCATGCAATAACTTCACATACCTCACGAAACCTTCCCGAACCTTCCAAGCAACTTTTCCACTCTTGCTCCCATTCAAGCAGAAAAAGGGGATTCTTCATACTCAAGCAGAAGAAAGCTTCCCCGCGGATGCCTTCTCTTTCCAAACATCCCCTAGCCCGGTTGACGAAACGAAATCCCGACGCCTCGGTGGCGTCCTGGCGGGATGCATCGCGCGCAATCGTTCGACTAATCGAAGCCAAAGTATCGCTCGACGCGCTAGCTAAATACAAAGCGATATCCCAGTTATCGATCTCGAGGAAACGTGACCCGACGCACGTACGATCCTCTGGGCGCTCTTGAATCAAGTACACATCGCGATATAACGATATTCACCGTTTCACCCCCTGCCCCCGGGCCCATGATTTTTTATTCATCCCGTATTACCATCTCCCTTCTTCCCCCAGGCACGCATCGACCGGCTGATCTTCCTTCCCTCTGGAGTCTAGACTACCCCGCCGTCCCTTCTTCGCCTTCCACTTCGCAGCTTCGGCCAGCTTTTTACAGCTGGTCGTTAGGAGCCGGACCGCAAATGTCTCCGCATGAATTCTAATGCCCGACCCTTACTTCGATCCCCCTCGCCGCGTCCCCCTGACCGCCGACGCCTCGTAATCCCGGCCAGTTTTCATCCCCGCCCTCCTGAGGGGGTAGTTCCAGCCACCCCCGCAGTCGCCACCGCCCTTGGAGGATTTACGCAGGGACGCGAAGCGCGAATTCCACGGAAGTCGTGTGGGGCCAGGAAAGCGTTTTGTCCTGCATTTTCAGAAGACCCCGACGACCGGCCGTCGAGGCTAATCGTTCTGCCAATTTACGGGCCCTGCACTTTTACATGCTAATGAGATACGGGCAATTAGCGGGCAGATTGATCCACACTCCCGTACTTCCTCTTTGGTGTGTTTCGAAAGCGTACTTACAGCAGGTTTATTTATGTGTTGCATGAGGCGCACAAGTAGAAACGCTCAGTATTTGATCAGACAGGTGTCAGTGGTGTATGCCAGTGATGAGCAACCCTCCAGCCACTGACCTCCGAACCGCAATTGTTTCAACTGTAAATCCGTCAAAAAGGACAAATTTACCTGATAAATTAAAATTCTTTGATTAGTGAATTTAAGTATTTAATATTGCGGTCCGCGTAGGGTATTAGGTTTCTACTTTTGGCCCACTATGGGCCAAGGGTTGCTCATCACACTTTGTAATGTAATGGGATAGATTATGGATACCCATACGAAGCTATGTATGCAGAATAATTTTCCATGTCAGAAACTGACTTTACAGACTTATGACTTGTAGCATTTGTTCAGTTACCATTATCGTTATTTACAATCGCGCTTCCGCGCGGTAGACTCGGATTTCGCAATATTTTTTTATCACTAGAAAAATCGCCAACGGACAGTTTACATTCTGAAACTGTTTTCGTTCCGTTTTGTTGCCTTTATTCAGGTACGATGTACTTGCTGTCGGGGCGGTATAAACACTGGAAATCCATGTTTGGTTTGTCATCGGTCCAGGAATACCTGGGAGCGAATGAAACATTTATACAGTTTCTCTCGTACGTCAGCCAAAAGAAGTACAAAACCGCCGCAGGTACGCGAAGCTTCCGTAATCCTCGAAACTAGCTTCTCGAATGATTTATCTTAAGATCCTCGCTCCTCGCTCCTTGGACGAACACGCCCTTCACATTACCTCCCACTGCAAATGCTTTAATCTAGATTTAATGCATTTCTGTGTAACGTGAAAGTAATTTTGCGGAGTATGTATAACTTCGCAAAAAAAGGGGAGCGAAAAAGCGGAAAAAATGCAGAGAAGGGTACTTAAAGGTCTCGAGGTGTTTCCTTTTTAAGTAAACTCCGTAACTTCCTTTTCCTGCCCCTTACTTTCTTCCCCAACGTGCAAACGTTGCAGTTAAAAATTAGAGGGATGTTACAGCGTAGCGGGGAAAAGTATTAGTCGGCGACGAAATTTCAACGCGCGTGGATGAAAATTTTATGAAAATGCGCCGTAGAAGCGAATGGCCGGTGGCCAACGAATTTTCCGAAACGAGGGGAGGGATTGGGGGGGACGGTGCCTGGGCGCGGGATAAACAGCTGCTCGTCGTCGAGCCCGTTCGATAATTCCGTTTGACGAGCCGACCGGGGCCGACTCGTTTTTTAACGAACCTGCGAGCGACTCGTCGATAAAAATGACAGAACTTTATCAGACGCGCCCGCTCGCCCATACTGTTGCTGGCTCGATAACGCAGCCTCGTCCCTGTTGCGCGATTTATGTCGGAGCCCTTATCGTGCCGGGCGGATCGGGCGCGTTCAGCGTCATAAAAAATTGGGGAAAAATTATTTCCGCCCACTGCCGATGAGAAGCTAAGCGATCGCATCCGTCACGGTATCAGCGTATCGGTTTTCATAGAGTAGCAGGGCAACATTCTGCGCAGTGCAGTTTCATCATTGGTGAAACGCAGGGTCCGAGATAGGGGATGTTAATTGTAGGTGTGTAGTATATTCGAAAACCCGAAATAAAACGATTAAATTGAGCAACAAATAGGAGATTATTTAGTTTACCTTGAATCGAAGGGAGACTGCGAAGTGTGCAATAACGTTATTATTATTAAAATCGACTAAAAGGGAGATTAAGTTGTTTAGAAATGTAACGCCCCAATTTAGAAATGCAACCGCGCTGACTTAGTTCTCTTCCTTGCCCTTAGATTTCCAGTATAGAACGTGCTATTCTCTCTTGAACTTTTTCAAGAATCAGCTTTTTTCTCCTTATATTTGAAGTAAAAACGATCCAGATTACCAGGCGGAAGTTCGTGAAATGGATAGGTCACACGAAGGGCAGATTTATTTCTCTTACCGGTAATTGTAAGGTGGCCATTTTTCTCAGCACCTTCCGAACGATTTTTTCCCCCTTCGTGACGCGCTCGCGCGTTTCCAATGAAGACAAACGTTTCGCTGGAGTCTGTGTCCACGAAACACTTACGCGGAGGGCTAAGTGCATATGCGTGTGCGCGAAGAGCGATTATAGAATATACTTCTCAAAGACGACACAAGCTTCTTGACAAATTTGCCTGAAGAGGGTATTCGGTTTTTGACGGCTGATGCCTCAGCCGAATCCAGGATTTTAAAATCATGAAAGATGATTTAAAATGTTTACAACTTTCCGAGTTATAAGCTGTCGCGCGGGACGTCATCTGAACATTCTACTGACTTGTCCCAAGACGGCTTTCCTATTGGGCAAAAAAATTGGATCGATCGTTTCGTTAATTTTTATGAGTGTCACTACGTCCCCTACCAAAGAAATCTGCAAAATGGCATTCGGTTAAAGCAAATATACGTTTTTTCTTGCGGTTTCCGAGACTTTATGTGCCAAAAAAAATCGAAGTTTGAAAAATATCCGCCTGATTTTGGTTGGAAGTTGTAAATATTTGAAATATTCATGATTTTAAACAGCTAAAAAATCGGCCGTCTAAACCCGAATACCCCCTTAAGTTAAATGACGAGTTGTAAAATTCATTATTCAGCCAACAGAAAACATTAAGAAGAAAATTAAACTATCTAATCCAAGGTACGATGCAAATCCTTATCAATTTTAAACTACTTTATATTTTAATGCAAAATTGAAAGTACTTGAAGAAATACTATTTGTAGAAGCAAGATATCTACGTTTCGTAGAATATCTCTGTAAATTAAATATCAAGCAATTGTCACAATTTATTGCTCTCAACATGATCGACACAGGGCATTCGAAAGAAAAAATGCTCGCGCGTCCATACGGAAGTCAAGTGACGGGGCTGACTTTATGGAAATAAGCGCGAATGTTCCTTGTTTACCGCGCCGTGGAAGAAGTTTTCGGCAGAATTCGGTCTCCCCGTCATGGCGAAACAGCGCGTCCAAGTTTCGCCGCTGGGTCGAAGGGTCGTCGACGCGCTCAGAAATGCGTTTCCAAGATGAACTCGCTGCTGCGCGCCCCTCTCTTTCCCGTAAACTTGCACTAGTCGCGGGGGACGTTCCCGTGGAAGCGTGCCGAAAATTTTCCAACCCTTTTACCGGATAAAAGATATTGAAAAACTCCAACTCGGGCCCGTTCTCCGTCAAAACCGGGAAAGTTTGTCGGTATCTTGCTTACTCTTCCCGCGCTTCTTTCGCGCGCGCTTTGTTTCCGTTTCCAATGTGTTCTGTGTCAGGGTGGAAAGTTTGTCTTCCCCTTTTTCCCCTCCTCCATTCCCGTGGATGTCGCCGCTTTATGATGCCGTCCTTTGTGTTCTCGGCCTCGCCTCTCGCTCTTGATTCGACTAACCGCGATCGTAAATTTCCTCGTGCGCACTTGTCAAATTCTAGGCGAAAGAAGCCAGATAGATTTTCCCGCGTGTTCATGTTCATTTATCGACTGAATAATGCAGTAGCTACGTCACAAAGTGTCTCGGTAATTTTACGATACCGTGGCAATTCGAACAAGATTTACTGAATTACCACAAGTTACCTATCAGCTTTTTTTACTAAATGAAATTTGGTAATTATTTACAAAAATGTAGTCCCCACCGATTTCGATGACTTTGAAATTACCGTCGCTCGGCTTTAGTTTTCGAGATGTTTGCAAAAACTGTGATGGGTAGTTGATGAGGGTTAGATGGTTTAGGAACTGTTAAGAGACTCGCACATTTTTTATCTTAAATCTCCCAAAAGTGGCGCCAAACCATCTAACCCTAGCCAAGTACCGATCATAGTTTTTTGCAAAACCCTCGACAATTAAAGCCCAGCGACGACAACATGTATAAGAAAAACTTGTTCAGAATCATGTCTGCACAACATATTTCGAGGTCATCGAAATCGGAGAGAACTGCCTTTTTGTAAATAATTACCCGAAATTTTGTTAGTAAAAGTACTTGCAAGAAGCTTCAGGCATCAACGACGGACACGTACACAGAATCGGTAACGAAACTCCCTATGTGCATGTACATGCCGTTGAAGTCGTTCGTTTTACTTGCACATGAATTATAATCTTCTTACACTTGGCAAACGAACGCACGTGTATATTATGTGCATGGAGCGCACTCGTACATCCCGAACATTGGATTATTGCTATGCTACCGTTTCTACCCTATTCGTGTACTCTCCGCGATAACTCGTAATTCAGCAACCACCTACAACCCCCGTGCCCACCGTTCGGTGCTTTTCCACCCGCCTCTCCCCTTCCTCTGTCTCGCTTCAGCTTCTCACGGCCTCTCCTTGAAATATTTGGAGCGGAAAGAGATTTCGAGGGCGTCGAAGAAGGAGTGGACCGGAGGAGGGACGAAAACAGAACGTTTCGAGAGAAATGTAGGGTAGCAGAGATAAATAAATACACTGACAGGCAAATAAATTCAGACAGACGCGACCGAAATGGTAACCGAAGATCGATTGCTTCTTCGTTCTTGTTACATAACACTAGTAACTAAATTAAAGGCTCGCTACGAAGATATAGCACTGAAATTTTCGCAGAAATTGTAAACTAATCTCAGGAATAATTCTCCATCTGGTTCTAACGTCACTATGAAATACTTTCCCACTGCAACTTGGGATAATTTATACCGGACTTGCATCGTATACTTCTCTTTTATCCAGTGTTCTCCAAACACCCTAGTATTCCAAATCGAGCGAAAAAAATCAACCGTCTTCACAGAAAAGTTAGACCTCGCCAAAATGTACGCGCAAGAGACCTGAGTTCCTCGTCTTTCATCGGCGAAAACCTGAAGACCGAAGTGGGGAGACAGATATGAAAGGGGTATGGGGTTTTATTAAATATTTGAGTAATTGTCCCAGACGGCTGCGCACAGCCATGATTCCTCGTGAAATTTTTACTCGGGCTGTCCCCCCGATCTGGTAACATCGAAATTACGTTTGACCAAGACGACAGATGTTCCATTTGAATTACCTCTGCGTTACACCCATTAAGAGGGAATTAATTGAAAATGCCGGCCGTGTTCCGCAGCTTGACAAATCTCTGGATCAAAGCAGTTGTAAACATAATGTGAAGCGCGATCGATGCGAATAACCATAATCCCGAATATTCACCGATAATGATAATAATCCTGAAATTTAACAGAACAAATCCTGGCTACGAGAATTTACGTCCTCAGTTCCGAGCCCCGCGTCGCGCCACTGTTTCGTGCTTCAATATTTCGTTTATTCGTAATCGTTGCTGGATAGATACCTAGTCGGTATTTTATCGATTTCGTTTCTACGCGAAACGGCGGCGAAATTTACGTTTTATAATTCACCGAAGTTCATTCGCCGGCCAAATTGGCACGACTGGCCGGCCATATATCACCCACGCCCATATAATTTCTTTGCTTTGTTTCTCCGTTCGTTTTTGTCCCCTCTGCTTCTTTCTTTTTCGTTAAATTATCTATCATACACATCGGCGTTTTGTTCGCCGCCCTTTTTGTTCCACCCGCATTGTGTAAACGATAGTTTCGGTCGCGATTGCAGTGTTAAACGAATCGATTGGCACGCGTGCCCCGTTTATGTGCGCGCCGCACGGACATCATGAAATCGCATTAAACACGATTTGCTATATCAAGTAGTTGAATCTTTAAAGACTGCTTCTTTAAAGGGGAATCCTATTATTGGGACTAAAAATATGGTAAAATTGGGGAATTTTTGTTTAAGAGACTAGCCATTCGATTCATCTGAAATTTGGAACATGGGTTTTGCATATTGGAAGAAGTTTCAATATCTTTTTATTAATTTTTAATATTAAATATGGGAGTCATGCACGATCGACCATCACGCCACGCAAAGTTTTTCGCCCGCTGGTGTGCACGATATTTATCTTCCAGGTAATCTAAAACAGAAAAATGAAACAACGTTTACTCTACACATATGTAGCTTGAATTTGATGAACCAGAATAAAAAAAATTATTGAGGAGAGTGGTGAGTTTTCAAATCAAACCTTAATTTTTGCTATCAAGATTCTCTAATTTTCTTATGTATCAAAAAAATATATAACTTATCGGTATTCTGGTTCATCAAATTGTACCTATATGCCGACCATGCATAACTCTTATATTTATTATTAAAATGAATAATAAAAAACCTGCAGCTTCTTCAAAGATGCATAAAAACATAGTCAAAATTTCAGATAAATCGAATCGCTAGTTTCATAAAAAAAAATCCCAAATTTTGCTATGTGTTTAGCCCCAAAAATAGGATTCCACATTTAGAAAAGAAACAGAGTACCTATGTACAAAGTGAAAAAGACAGAGTAAACTGTATTACAGAAACTATTTAGTATAACGTGAAGAATTTTTGTGATCGGCTGAGAGTGGAAACGATCCTCGTGATCGGGCCAGCGCGAATATATTGAATAAGAGACCCGAGTAATCCGGGGGGGGCGAAAATAATCGTCCGTTATCAGCGTTAATGTCACTGGTACGTGGGAGGGTCGCTGCTAATCAGCCAGCAATATAGAGAGGAGGGCCAGCCGGGGACGAGGAAAGAAGCCGCGAAAGAGAAAGAAACGTAGCGAGATGTGGGTAGCTGGGGAAAGGGGGCGAGAAAGGGTACACATAAGGGTCGGTGACAGAGAAAGAGCGCGCGTGCGAAGGTGATAGGGGGCGAGGGAAAGAGAAGGAGGGTCCGTACGCGGAGGGTGTGAGAGCGGTCCTCCCAATAGGATTAACCCTCGTCCCGTTAATCCTTTTATTGGGGCGGCAAATCCTGCGACAGGTCACGAAAGGGGATGTCCGCTAGACCCGGATTCGCGACCGGATATCCAACGCAAAGGAGACTAGGACACGGACCCAAGTACATACATCGAAATCGCTACCAGGCTCGATGGTCTAACGATCCCGATAACGGTCTGATAAGGGATCTACATGTGTCGAAGGATGGCGAAAATTTCGCCTCCACCCTCCTCGGTATCGGCCGCGACGATCGTACGGCAATAATTCAACAGTTTCTCGGTCCCCCTCGATTCTATTTCCCTTAGACCGCGGTCATCGAGAATTCTAGGAGAGTTACATTTCGAAGAACTGTATTCCTGGGGAAGAGGGCGAAGCCTGCGACGACTATAAAAATTCTGCTGAGGTTGAGCTTCGTAGGTTGCCCTTTGAAATGGAAATGGATCAGGTTTGATTCGATTTTGGTGCATACCAAATAAATGGCATCGTTAACGACCACATCTCTGTCGTCCAAACGTGCGGGATAAGGACTCGCTGCTTCTACTGCGTTGGCTCTCGAAAAGTTGGCTTTCGGTGCGTTCACTGTGCCCATCCACAAAGGCGGCAGAGAAATATTTCTCGAGGGCGAATTAAAGGGAACTCTCTGCGTACCGGTATCAGGAAAAGGCGAAATGAGGAGTGGCGGCAAAGTCAGGATTTGATCGATCGCTGCGATTCAGCCACCCCTGCCCCGTGCCGCGCATCGACCTCGACCGTCGCGTTTCGGACGAAATATCGATCACGGTGCACGCGTTCCCGTGAAAAGCATACGCGCAACACTTGCTAGCGGGTGAAAGGGCTTTCCTTATCAAGGCTGTCTCCCGCTCTGTAGCTCGGATATTCCGTCGCCGGGATCGGAGGATAAAGTAATTCCGTTTAAACGCGCGTACGAGGGCTTTTTCACCTGGGGCGAGGGGAAACGGAAGGGATCGGGATATGCAGGTAGGCAGAACGATACGACGAACATGCATTAGCAGCTATCGGAAGCGGAAACGGAGTGCGACGGGGGCCGTCAGGCGGGTGATAAATATGGAAGCGCAGGATGCACGCTCGGAGACAGGTCAACGTACCACCTATGCAGACGTGCGCGCGGCTAGGTGGCCGAAGAAGGAGACGGGCTGGCTGGATTCCGATCGGAAGTCAGACAAATTGATTTCGCATTTAAACGCGGACCGGTGTCCGGCATGGGGCTTTTAGGAGGACACTGGACCACGATCAAACGCTGAGTTTTGGCTGCTTTGATGTCTGGAGCTACGCTATTGATTGAGGTGCACCCTCGCACGGTCAGATTCTTTGAGACGTGTCAAAGTTAAGGAGGAAGCGGTGCAGATAGTAGAATACGGGGGAGGAGGAAGAAAGGTGGGTGAAGGAGGAGAGGAAAGGAGAGGTTGAATCGGAAGAGGTGGAGGATAAGGGGGTGTACGGAGTAGGTAGGTAGGATAGGGGAGAAGGGAACAATAAAGAGGCTGTAGATAGCAGGAATGTTGAGGGACATGGGAGCAGGAATACACAGAAAGACGGGGGGACAGTGAAGGGGCTAATAGAGAGAAAGGGTGAGAGGATAATAGGGGTGAAATGGAGATGTTCATTGAGGAAGGTGGGAAGCAAATGCAGAGTAGCTGATTAGCTAAGTACCTATCTTCTCGTATTATTTACAAATTTCAACCAAACCACGGTCAACATCCCGAATTTTCAGGGGTTAATTTCACCCCCTGCGAGTGAATTTGGGCAGCAAACAAAAATTGCGTTGTAATTAGGAAAACGTCCCCTACATATTCACAAAGTTTCAGAATTTTTTGAATTTTCGGGTTCGGGATCTTCCCTTATCAGAAACAGTGGCGGGTGAGTAGAAACATCCAGCAATAGTCAGACACATTAGCCAACTTGTTCTCCATCGGACGTGTCCACGAGAAATCTTTAAAGTCTCATACGGGAAGGCTTTATTCCAGACATTCTATTTACTTCTATCTGCTCATTTATCCATTAAGAATTGTACTGTTGGATGCAGGAAGGGCCGGAGTTCCAAAAGTCAGTTTCAAGAAATGTACCTGTAAACATTACGAAATTAGATATTTTTTGCACATAGTGAAGTTGTTGTAAAACTGTCTATAATATTTACAAGTTTGACATATATCCTTTGTAGTTGTATTATTACAATCAGAAGTATGTAATAAATTAATCAGTGAAATTAATTTTAATTATAGCCCTCTCAGGGCCTTCCTGCATAAAATGAAGAAACATAGAAAAAAGTGATTATTTATTATTTATTATATGCATAATTTGAGAAAAATATATAGAATATTGACAAAATGTAGTCATAAATATAGTCATAGATCGTTTCATGTTCAGGTTGATGTATGTTTGGCTTAGATACGAGTTAGCCGGTCGCTTAACATCGAATTGACCATAGCTCTGTCAATTTTAAAGATACTGCAATGAAATGTAGATCGAATTACGCGCTTTATGCAGAAGGAGCCCGAGTGTCCTGAGGCCGTTCTTGCATCCAGCAGTACCTGCAATTACATTACACCCCCAGGCCATAAACAGAGGAATGTAAATAAGGTACCTGCGCACATGTAAAGAACAATGGCGGTTTCTTCACCCGTAACGCGCAACATGGACTTCCTTCGTTCGTTTAGTTGAAGAGCGCCGACGATATACTAGCAAACGCCACGGGCCAAACGACTCGCTCGGTTTGCCCAGCGTCGCCGTTTCTGCATGTACGTGCGCGATCAGAGGCAGGGCTCCTCGCACGAGTGAACTTACAAATTCAATCGTGTCCTCCGGATGCTGCAGGAAGTCGAACGTCGGGCTTCCTCGAAAGGGCCACTGAATAGGGGGCTCGCGGAGCGGAAGGAGGGCGAAAAATCACGAGACACACCAGTGTCGAGAAAGAGGGACTAATGGCGGAAGGGTAGGACGGGTAGGAAGACCCCGGGAAAAAAGGTATCCGCGCAGCGGCGGTCGGCCTAACAAATAGAACGGCGCGGGGGAACGGGCGGTTTTATCGTTACCGATAGGATCTCCGAATACGTTGGACCGAGTCGTTTGTCTGGGGCAAACGACGACACGTACGATCTTCCGCCTCGCGTTCCCAGGGTAATTAATCTTTCCGAGATTTTTTCGCCCCTCGTGTGTGGCAGCTGTTTACGCGGGACGATAGTTGTATTTTTTAGGGAAAGGTGTGAAAAGCGGCGCTTCTATACGGGTAGACATGAACACTTAAATCGCTTCTGTTTTCAACGCAAATGTGTTTTGGCGCAGGCATCTTGAGATCCCACGAAATGGCGGCGAGAGATATTAAATTTTAAATTTCCGGCTTTATTTTGTAACAATTCGCAGTCGTAATTTTGCGTATGGTTTATGGCAAAAAGTCTGAAATGTTGTAAACTTGTGGAGATTTTACTTCTGCTGACGGCGAATGATATTGACCATGAGACTGGAGTTCACTTATCGTTAGATTGATTTAGGTTGCTTGACTTTGACTTGGTCTAATTAGCTAGTTGACTGGCTTCTAACTTTGATATCCCATGACTATGTGTACTGTGAGAGGTAGAGTGAATTTTATCAAGTTGATCGATTTGTCTGCGTAGGTTTAATGGCTGTTGTTTGGGACTTGATTAAGGGTAATACTTAGGCAGTCGATTTTGTCGAAAATGAAACATTTCTTCATTTTAAAAATTTTTACAATTAATTACAAAGAAATAAATTGCAGCTGAGACTTGTCCTCTGTTGGTAATTAACATCATAAGCTTTAAAAAAACATGTTTGTTTCGCCAAAAATATGTATTATAGATAAAAAAGTTTCTTTTGTTTTGCAGCGATAATGCAAAAACAGAGGTTTCAATCGATTCAAATCAAACTCGAGCATGTTCACAAAATGTGTAGTTTCAACCTGTCCCTACATTGCAGTTAACAAAAACGATTATTCTTCATGAAAAAAAACTAAAACCTCGTCTTTGTGTAACGAAAAACACTATTTTGAAAAAAATCGCTATTTCATAGCTGTAATTTTCATTCTTTTGCTTCTTTCACAAGTTCAGTGCAGAACCAGAGGTATTCTGAAGTTGAAAATATCCCCACAAAATTACCTTTTTACAAAAAGGTACAAAAAAGAGCGCCAAGTATATAATCCCATCAAAAAGTATCCCATTTAAAAACATTGTTGTATATGAATATAATGATATACAAAAATTGCGCCAATTATCACAATGGCTATTTATACAAAGAAAAATGTATTAAATAATATTAAGCAGATATATTTTTATACAAATAAATATTTTAATACGAATAAATATTTTATTCAAAATACTTGGCGCTGCTCTCGGAATTGGGGTTGCTAAACTGAATAAATATGTATAAATTTCATTAAAATCTTTTTCTTTCTTTCTTGTCTCAGTGGTGTCTGGTCTTGTTTTATTTATTAACCAAGACAATTGGACCGAAACGAAGAAATTAGGAACACTACTAGCATTTGACTTAATTGGATGGGTAATTCAGCATTTCATAGATTGTATTGAATTTGAAGTCTCAACTGAATAAATATGTATAAATTTCATTAAAATCTTTTTCTTTCTTTCTTGTCTCAGTGGTGTCTTGTCTTGTTTCATATATTAACCAAGACAATTAACATTTTTTCGGAGAGCAGCGCCAAGTATTTTGAATAAAATATTTATTCGTATTAAAATATTTATTTGTATAAAAATATATCTGCTTAATATTATTTAATACATTTTTCTTTGTATAAATAGCCATTGTGATAATTGGCGCAATTTTTGTATATCATTATATTCATATACAACAATGTTTCTAAATGGGATACTTTTTGATAGGATTATATACATGGCGCTCTTTTTTGTACCTTTTTGTAAAAAGGTAATTTTGTGGGGATTTCACACATTTTGTAGTATTTACTGATATTAATTTACAATTTTTAAAATGGGGTTTTACCTGCCTAGTGTCCAATAAGATAAGTTGTCCAAATTTGAAATGTCACGAGTTTTTACAATACATATGAGACTGAATTATTGTCTCAATTAACAAGGTAAGTCGCCAAATTTTTTTAATAGATTTCTTATGTAGAGTCGCAGACTTGGAAGTTGTCCAGAGACGGTTCGACAGTGAAGCATCTTCTTTCGCATAAGTGTCTGGAAATTTGTACCATGCATCACAAAATAATATATTGTAGTAACAAATTGCATTGTATTTAAATTGCCAGATGTTTAGAGTTTTTATGTAAATCTTATATTATAGAAATTAAGGGGACGCACAGGCTTGGATGGATAGAAATGAAGGGGATGCACAGGCTTGGAGATTGTCCAGAGAAGATTACATAGGTAGATAGATAGACAGAGCATCTTGTTTCGCACAAGTTTCTGGAAATTTGTCAAATAAGGTAAATCAGCTAAAAAATTAATGAATTAATGAATGCGTGGCAACTACTGTGGATTTTATTAAAGTATTACGAATGTCTTTCACAAAAGATTGAAAAGCATCAAGGGAAATTAGTATCCCTATAGGCCTTAGTATAGCCTATTAGAATAAATTACTGCTCCTGACTCAATTTGGCAAAAAATGTGGGTTAGGTAGTCTATTTTCGTTTTCAATGCCTCAATTGTACCCGATATTCGAATTAAGGCCGATTTAACATAACCGTGTCCGTTCAGTGTCCGTTCAGTGCCCGTTCAGTGCCCGACCAGTGTCCCTTCAGTGTCCGTTCAGTGCCCGATCAGTGTCCGTTCAGTGTCCGTTCAGTGTCCGTTCCGTGCCCGATCAGTGTCCGTTCAGTGCCCGTTCAGTGCCCGATCAGTGTCCGTTCAGTGCCCGTTCAGTGCCCGATCAGTGTCCGTTCAGTGTCCGTTCAGTGACCGATCAGTGTCCCTTCAGTGTCCGTTCAGTGTCCGTTCCGTGCCCGATCAGTGTCCGTTCAGTGCCCGTTCCGTGCCCAATCAGTGTCCGTTCAGTGCCCGATCAGTGTCCCTTCAGTGTCCGTTCAGTGCCCGATCAATGTCCGTTCAGTGTCCGTTCAGTGTCCGTTCCGTTCCGTGTCCGGGACCCCAATCGGTTACAGTAGTTTTATATTTAAAACCTCTTTCACGCCACGCGGCGATAGGTACAGTGAGCCGCATTAATATTCCGAGACAGTGGTACTTGGAAATATATTGATGTGTATCTGTACTAATTCCCCAATAAGGGATTGTAATATTTCCGCTGTTCAGGCATGGTTGAATAATTATTTCGGACATCCATATATGTATAGAAACAATATTTTTCAGGGATGCACTGATTTAAGATGAATTTCGCATGATTCCCCTTTGCAGTTATCATATTCAAAAGCGACTGCCTAGTACCCTTAAAGTGAAACTCCTTGTGCAATGTATATAATAGTGTGCCAAGAATATATTGTTATGGGATAATTTCGTGTAAATTCCAACGAAGATCGAAGTATCCCAAACTACTTACTATTTTCTCCTTAAAACATCGTTACGAAAAAATTAAAAGATTCTACTATTTACAGCCAGATGCAAAGTTTCACTTAATAAGCTTTTATGAGAGGAGCTCATTGCGTATTTCTAAAATCTACGTACCATGCCAAGCTTAACAAGAAATGCTTAATAATAAAACAAGAAGAAATTCAGAGAACACGTTTACGGTCGTTAAATATGTTTCTCACTTTTTTTCTGTTTTAAACCATAATACGCGTATTACGTCGTTAATTCTGGGGAAAGCAGGATTCACGATGTTGTGACATTGTTGCGCAATTCCGTAATAAATTTAATTTTCTCAAACTGTACAGAGTATTCGTGATACTCGAAGAACAAACATTTTGAGTTGAAGCACCTGTTTAGACGAGGCTGACGTCGGTTTTCACTGCGAGTTCCTCACTCAAGCGTGTACTCGACACTTTTAATATTTTCAGTTCGGAATTTATCTTTTGATGTAGTTATACTACCACCCCCTCATAGTGTACCACTACTAGAACCCTAGAAACAATTTAAATATGAACATGCACCTTTTATAGGTATCAAGTAGAAACAAACTCCAATACGATCAACCGCGACAGAATTATAAAATAAGACATCCCTGTTTCTCGACCAAATTCGTTTCTAGAATTTCAACCAAAGAGCTGAAGGTTTTCAGATATTTCCGTCATGCAGAAGACGAGTAATATATCCATACAGAATTTTTACACACTATCTCCCTGGACTTTAAACTGTATTTTGTGGAATCTCGGGTTCCCAGCGAGTTATTCTCAGGGATTGTGCAAGCTGGTCCCCCGCGATAAAATTACGCGATAAAAGTGTACACTCTAATGCCACAGTTACACGAGAAATTAGATTCAGTCACGAGGGGGTTCAGAGAACCGAAATCCAAAAATCGTTTCCGCTGCTTCAACCCGGCGAAGGGGAAATCATTTGAGTAGACGTTATTATATCAGAATCGCTGGAAAGTAACGCGGCAGAAAATGCAAGCGACTGCTATTACAGGGGAGAGGAAAACAGAATATAATGGGAAATGATAATAAAAATAACAATAATGGGATTAGATCTCTATGGCCGGTGCACATTTAATAAAGTGACTCGATGCAGCGTCTGGAATAATTATAGGAATTACGGTTCCACAACCGGGCCATGCTTGGTGTCTGTTAATGGGGCCGTCGCCATTTCAATTACATGATAACGCAACGAAAGCTTCTGTCGTTTGCCATGGAGTTAATGTTCGTTGACCGCCAGCCCCGTGAATACGCGGGAAAGTCGGCGACCGCCATCCTGGTCTCTATAGACGAGGAGGAATTCGAAGAAAGGAGAAAGAAGGATGAAGAACGGCATTCATGAAACGCAATTGCGTTCAGAATATTCATAGCAGAATTCAGATTCAAATTCTGACCGAATAATCTCATTCGTTCAGTTTTTCCCCCCGCTATATTAAATTTTAAAAAGTAGCCCCTTGGAGACGCCTCGGGATCATGAATATTGAAATAGTCTCACATATATACGTAGGTACGTACATATGTACGTAACGAGTGGTATTTATATTTCTTGTGAGCTTCAACGTCCAACGATTCCCGGCAAGCTTCAGGGGAAAATGGAACGCAAGATTGCTTGTCTGAACGTTCTCCCTTTTTGATATATCCAGCTTGTTTCCCCACGAGATCACGGCGCCGTGAGATTTTCTTCCTCCCCGACGCTCTATCTGCACTTTGATCGGAAAAGTTGGCCCGGCGAAAAAAGCGGGATCACGGATGAACGCGGCAAGTTTCGTCGGTTTCGTTGTGTCGCGATCATTTTTAACAAACACGAAACCAAGAAGCCACTGGGAAAAAACCATCGGATTCCTCGGCAGCTCGTGGCGATAGAGGGGAGGGAAAGGGCGGCGGACACCCCCCTTTTCTGACTTGTTTTATGGAAGATCACTCGCCGGGATAAGAAACTGCCTGCGCCTGACAGCTTTCCGATGGCGAAAGGACGAAAAGGAAGATGTGGAGCACCTGGTTTGCGAAGGGACGTGTTTTTCCAGCAGGCCACCCTTCTACTCGATCGAAAATCTTCATCTTTTAGAGATGCTTAACGGGATTCCTCGCGAGATATGATAATTTCGTGCGACATTCATTTAGAAATATCTTTTACTATTCCAACTACTAATTAATTAGGTAAGTGAGATTAATCAAACACCATGACAGGCATTATCAAGATAGCGACACAGGATTAGTATCTCGTGCCATTCAGAAGCGAGATCCAATATTTCCTTCAAACAAAGTATTTTAACCCCTTAGGGCAGGGTTTATGTTGAAGCTACGATATAAACTATAAGATCGTCGATCAGACGGCGATAAAAGCTGCTGAAAAATAATTTTTTTTGGCGCGTTTATAGTAGAGCTGTGATAATAGTACAGTGTCAATCGTTGAAGGTTTCGTTACAGTCTATTTGCAAATGATCGTGCTGACTCAGTTTGTTAAACACAGTGATTAGAGAAGTTAGTAGGACACAGTTTGCTAGGCACTTCTATCTGTGCTGTAGCTATTATTTACACTGCAATATTTGACATTCACTCTGTCACTGGCATAAACTAAAATATTGACCAAAGACAGCAGGCGATCGCGAGTTTCCCGTGACCATGAATTCCCCTGAATTTTAACGCAATACGATTCAGCTCGCGTTCCATCACGGTTAGCTGGGCATTCTCGGGCCACGAAGAAGATAAAGGAGAAAGGGGGAGAGTTTCACCTTGCCAGAGTCTCAGGAGGAAACTAGCCAGAAGGCAGGAAGGGACCGCAGGGTCCGCCAGAAGGACCGTCCGGTCCTCGGGAAATTCCACGGCGTTATTACGCGTCTCTAGTTCCACATATCGTCGGAAAAGAATAATGGCCGCTTCCTGCACTGACTTCCACCACCGTCGAAATGAAAAGTCCAAGGGACCCGCGGAAATGAAGCCATGGTCGGTCTTGATTTTTTCCTCGGCAATATCCTCGCTGAGATAAATATTGCGAGCCCATGGAAGGCTTTAATCTGTGCTTGACAATGATGCGGATTAGGTGTCTTCTTAGAGGTATTAGCAGGAGTTAATTCGCTTCGATTAAGTTCGTATTGAAGCAGGAAGATAGAAGAAGCTAACTGCTGGTTTCACATTAAGCTTGAATCCGCTTGGGAATATTCGCACTACCGCTACGAATCTTTGCGCAATCGTAGAAACGCATAATTCATGTAATTTCTTTAATCGAACGAGTATCGAAGCGTATAGAAGTGAAATTTATTCCTGATGGTCCGATCTGAGGTAGCTAACCCTAAAACCATTACACGCTACTACATTCTTTACCCCGAAACCGTGTCTCTGGGGAGTCCTCGGGACTGCGTTTTACCATCCCGTGTTCGGTGCTTCGAAACCATAATACGCCGCGCGATTACGTTAAGATGATATTCACTTTGGGTCCCGTACATTCCCGTTCATCGGCGAATTCCAGAAATCGCGGCCCGGAGCCGAGTAGTAACTTGGTTCAGCCCGAGATAATCGGTAAATCGAGGAAACTTTCTCTATTGTGCGCTGCAACTTCGTTGGATAAGGGTGGGAGGGGCACGAGAGAGCCCACGAAACAGCGGCCTGATAATTCTGATAAGGGTGGCGTGTAGACCTGTGCATGCAGCATGCAGCATTCCCTTAGATACACACGTACACGAACGGGATGACTGTTAAAGGACAGGCAGGAACATGCGTGATAGGACGAGTTAGCAACTTAAATGGCCCGTGAACCATAGTTGAAATTACTTGTTGTCTGGTGGCTAAATATAATACGGGGGGAACATTTCTAGGTACGTGTCTATACTTGGTAGTATGTTACGGTTTCGAGTGTCGTCCAAGATGTAAGAAAAATACGAAATTGCTGTCATAGTGGTTTGTTGAGGTGAAACTGGTATCTTGGTAAGGCAGGTAGAGTGTGCTTCTGCTTTGTTTTCAACTATGATTTGGGCATATGAATATATTAAGGGGTCATGCCTACCCGTGAAGTCTGAGAACACATGTATTTTCGGGATTTTTTTTGGAAAACTTGAAGACTTTTTTAAATAAACGGTTGTAGGTATATTCGAAAGTATATATTTTACAGTTCTTGTAGTATTTTTTGCAATGCAATATATAAATAAATAAAGTAATTATGAGGTATCTCCCGGCAACGTTTTTTGAAGCACCTTGCGATAATCACTGTAGCTTCGACATGGTTCATCTGACATAAAAAATTCAACCAAATTTTGTTAGTATATTAGATGTATATTGCTGTTCATAGCAAAACTATCGATTTTCCCCATAGAATCGCTCTATTTTTCATCATTTTTCATCTGTAAAATAAAAACGATGCAACGAAATTAAGAAAGCCACCATCAGACATCGGATTTTCAGACTTCATAGGTAGGCATGACTCCTTAATCCTTTTAAAAATCATCAGACCTGTGAGATACATTAGATACTGATTAGAATTATCAGTGGGCTATTACTTTACTAAATAGTTTGCAAGGTAAGCCACCAGACTTACACGTATCTAATGGAAAGAAGATGAAAGGCTTGCACCATATTTACCTGATGGAAATAATACCTCACTTCTTGATCCATCTTCCCAGAAACCAATAATAGTAAGATGTGAAAGTGAGTACGTATAGTTTTAATCACATTTCTTTGATTCTTCAATTCAAGTTTCGTCCTAAGACAAGTCCTACGCAAATGGCCATGAAGAAGAATTTTGATGAATGAATAAGCTATAAGAAATGCCTGTCAAACTACTATCAAATCTCCAATACTCTTTCTAGTACACTTTCTATACAGAAAAGTATTAGAATCTGCTTTATATCCAACCATATTTCGAATGTTGAAAAGTAATTGACACTGTTTCCTCAAACTCATTATACGTATGCGTCGCGCTCGTGATCAAGCTCATTAGCATCCTTCATGAAGTGGAAATCGTGGCTTCTGCCGAGTGGCATTAAGAGAATCATCGTGCTTCCTTCGGCGACCTCGTGCCGTGCCACTCGAAGCCTTGTAGAGAGTTCGGTTACATTATGGCGGCCACTCGAAACTCCTCCAGTAAAAACAATTCCGTCCGCGACATTCGTGTATTCCTGAAGAATTTTTCCCCGCAATGAGCGATAGTGCAGCCTCCCTCGTTGATAGACTCCGCGAGTTATGCTAACTCTGAAAACCCCTCGAGAGGCGGAATAATGTCGAGGAAAAAAAGGACTTCGTTTGCAGCTATTGCAAACAGTGTGACGAAACTGTGGCAATGATTATCACAACGTTAACGTTAATCATATTACTTGTGGGGAGAAGAAACTGAACTTACTGCGGAGCAAGTTTCATAAATTTTGAATTTCTTTTTTATAACAGAGTCGACATTAAAGAAGAAGTAGACGAAGAAGATTTTAGGTCACGTTTTAAGACTTGAGCTTGACGAACTTTTGAACACTCGACAATTTCACTGATAATACTCTTCTGTCACGGAAAATAGACTGATGAAACGTACAATTGAATGTGCTAGCAGCTGTTGAATACGAACTTGCGTGTTCGAAGAAGCTCGAATGGTCGATGATTGTCTTTTGTTGCGCGTCGATAGAGCGCCCCCATTTGTCGATGTCACTTAGCCAAAGGATGCGCTGCATCTTGGAGCAAAGGCTGTGAATCGTGCGGTTAGCTGGCGGTGTGGTTGTCATCCGCACGAATGCAACGCTTCTGTGTAGACGTTAGAAACTTCGCCGACATCATTAGTCTGTCCGAAGGCGGCAAGTAAGCATATTGTGTATAATAATAGACGTTAACTTGTTCGGTTTGGGAATCAATACGCGAGGTCGATAATGCCGTGGCCATCTGCCGCCTACCTTATCCCGAAACACCTCTGCATACTTTGCGCAACTTCGGAACGTATATTTCATGGTCTAAGGAAACACATGTTCATCGATTTTAGTGCACCGTTGTGTGGGTAACAGACTGCTTCGTACTAAAATCGCGTAAAATTTGCGAGAATAGTAGACAGTGGAGGAGGAAGAAGTAGAGTAGCAAGTTCGTTCAAGAATTCCATTTCTCTGCTACCGAAGTTGCTGCACGTTTGATGCGAATCCGATAACAAATGAGTGATTTATTGCAAATAAATAAAAATAGAAATATTATTATTACCTAATATTTTTATTATAGAATATTTGTCGCCAAAAATAGAAATAAAATCTTATCATATACATTTTTCAATTAGATGTTCTCTCTACAATGTTAAGTCAAAGCAATAATTTTACGAACAGTTTCTTTCTAATTTACTCTAAGTTGGTAAAGATGAAGGTGCACCCCCCTTGCTGCAAGGTCCTCAATTCTAATATCGAACGTGTACGCGTATTATAATTTCGTTAGAACGCTTCATAAGTGCTATTAGTGTGTTGGAGTGAAATCTAGATTCGCCGCGACAGCTGTAAAGAATTACAGAATCTACTTCGCAGCTTCTTCCTCCCCCTCACGAATTGGAGACGTGCGCGGAATCCAGCGACGGGGTCGAGGGTTTCTTCGAAGCGGCTCATGTTTTTCAGAAAGGGTACATATGTAAACCCGATAATGGGACGGCCATTTGCCACCGGCCCGATCCTGCATCCCTCTCGCGTACTTGATGCAGCCTGTCTGCACTGTATGCAACACACGGCATCGCATATCGATTAGAAGCTTCCGCGGCGAAGGAGCCGAGGCCACGCGACAACCTGGAACACGCTTGCAAAGCTAATAACGCGAACTTCTTGATCGTGGAGGGAGAGGCGAGTGGGCGTGAACTGTAAGCCGTCGCTGGGAAACGCAGAAAGTTCGAAAATCGACTGTTCGGAACAATGAATCGAACAGTTCATGAATCCTCCATTCTTGGGAATGACAAAGTTCACGCGGGTGAAAGGTAACTATTGATCAACGGTTACAAGAAGCCTAGATCAGTCTAGCCGGTTCTAGATCCTGGCTTCTATTGACTCATAAGGGGAAGTATCCGCCTCCGGTTACTTTGGTTTTTGGATATGTTTTAGAGGACCGAAAAATAAGATACACATGTTTTTTCACAGCGGCCCGTTTTCATATTTGTGGGCTTAAACCACCCCTCAAAGTTCATAAGAAGAGATAGAATAAAACTTGATAAAAAATTCATTTATGTCGTAAGTTGCTGTATGAATGATGTCCTTGTCTTTAGTTACTTTTATATCTCTTCTTATGAACTTTGAGGGGTGGTGTCACCTCCTAAACGTGCAAACAGGCCAAAATAAAAAGACACATATTTCTTATTTTTCGGTCCTCTAAAGGATATCCAAAGAGATGCTACCTTGTCGATAGTCATTAACGCATTATAATCTTATCTTTGGATAGAAGCTAATCCTATGTATCGTATAGCAGATTGTATCGATTCTACGCTTTCGAAATCATCAATCCGCACTACCGCCCAGTAGCGGTAGACCGAGGTTACACTTGCACTTCGTGAAGTCGCAAATAAAGAGGCGCAAAAACTGGTGCTGGTACCGCCCCGGGGATCTTGATGCTGGCCTAGCTGTGGGCGCGAGGGGGGCTAGGCAAATTTGAGAGAAGCTACGGGGCACCGTGGAATTAATAATGATGAAAGAGCGAAGGGACAGAGTGGAGCATGCCGCGGCCGTATACGTCACGATGCCCCATTATGCTTATGAATATAAATGCACCCTTGGGGGTGGCCGCAATAAACGCCGGCCACAGCGGCGGCGGATCTCTGAATTCTGCTGGAAACGGCCGCGTACACGGCGAAAATAAAAGGCGCCGCTACGCCGTCGGCCAGTTTTTCTTCCTTTCTCCCCGACCCATCCCGCCGCCACCCTTCTCTGTCCCTTTGCTTTTTCCCCTGCACGCTGCGCGCGCAAGTATAAGGCCAGCATAAAAGAATAATTAAAATAAAGTAGGCTCCGTGTAATTCTGCCGAAATTATACGCGAGCTGCAATAACGGTAACAACGAAAATGGTTAATAAGGGAGCGCGCGCCCTTCGAACACAATTCTGGCACCCTGCTCCTCTGGCTAATTGCGCTTTCAAAAAAATATCGCTGTACAAATGCTGCGCATAATAGCGCTGTAGCGTATACAGATATCTCAGAAATAAGCTTTCTAACCTTCGGTGGTTTATAGTGCTCACTATGGGGATGTAAAATTGTGAGCCATCGAAGATTGGCCACTTTCAATTGTTTACCTCTTCGTCCTTGGAAGCTCGCCCCTCTCGTGCTCCCTCTGAAATTCGTCTAATGTTGCGGGGACGAGAGGTATTGGAATATGTGGGATTTATACGATAGCTCGGTTTGAACCTCATGAATTATGCAAACACGAAACCGGCTTCCCGAACGCGGTAATGAGAAGCCAGCCAGTGGTTTTATTCTTCGAAAACACCGGTCGCCGAACTTTCGTGCTTTCTTATCGTGGACTTTGGTATGTTCCATCTTCGGGGTCGGATTCCTTGTGGAGTTAAGTAGGTCTTTTATTGGACTGCGAAGCGTTCAGCTTCCAAAACGGGCAGTACTTCAACGCATAGAGCGCGGAAGAATACTTAGAATGCGATCTGGTAACTTTCATCGTAGGTCCATTAATTGACACCCAAATTCATGAAATAATTTATCATTCGTGAAGGGGAGAGGTGCTTTAAAGGGAACACTTTTATTTAGCGTTCATTTCTGATAATACCACGATAGATATTTAAAACACAAGTCCATTAATAGGAAGTATTTTTATTGGCCTTCAATAAAAATATGTATCAAGCTTCTTATTAATAACCAAAAGTAACAAAATCTTCGATTTTAATATAAGTCGAATATTGTCCCTTTCACGACTAAGAGTAATCTTTTTTTATAGCACGCCTCGCCCATATGTTATAAACGACAGATACGTTTAAAGGAACAAATTGCAGAGTATTTGGTCAATGAACAGTGATTAATTATCCTTTTCGAGGATACTAATTATCCGTTTCAAGATTAGATGCTATCTTTTAGAGATACAGAAGTTTGTTTTATATACTATATAGACATCCAAGAATTTCAATGTAGCCACCCAAAAAGAAACAGGTTTTTATCTCCCTGATACAGTGAAATTCGCTAATTAGACTGATCAAGGAGGACCATCGATCTCCTCTTTCGGCGATTACCACGTGGCCGCGAGTTTCTTGTGCCTCCCTTTTTCTCGCCTCGTCTCGCCCTCTTTCATGCTGCGTGCACGTATACAGGTTGGCGCGCTTCCAAACGTTTGAATCGAAGCACGATCCGATATCGTATCTCCTTCCGCGCTTCCTCCTTTTCGCGTTTCCCCCTGGTTCGAAACTTTTCTGTCGGTTTTATCGCGTGCCCTGTATCGCCATTTGGCGCAGGTGTATCGATCTCACGTTGCACGAGTTCACGCCGCTACCACCAAGTGTTCCGAATTATTGGAACGTTTACGAGACGTGCTTAGCCGGCACACGGCTCGAATTTGTCCGCTGCTTGCAGTCTTTCCCTGCTCGACGCGTGCAGTTAGTCAGGGACGATTGGATCGATCGGTGGAAATTGATCGCCTCAAGTCCATCTTGAATAGAAACTTCCCCTTTGCTAGATATGTGCAATGATTGCAAACGTTAAGACAGTGGCCAGTTTCACTGAGAAAGGTGGAGCATCTCGAGTACATATGTATATATAATACAAGATTTTCTCCACGTGGTGATTGATTCAACGCTGATTAATAATCTAAAAATAATATAAAAATTAATCTGCTTCTGTGACAAAGACTAGAACTGAGTGTCATAAATTCATTATACCACAGTTGAAAATTATTAACAAATAATTTCCGAAGTGCTGCGTAATCAGCTCGCACCCCAATCCACGAGCTTCCACATTTTCAATTTTGATTACGGTTATGGTGAATGCCACGGGCCCACGTCGATGCGGGGGTGTATTGGTAACGTCAAGCCGGACGAAATTCCCTCCGCTTTTGTCCGTTACGCGATAATGAAAAACAGCGATATTGGACTCCCAGCTGTGCTTTGACACCTTTGGATGGATATTACACCGTTGTGAAAACAGCGAGGACACGCGGCTGCGAATGAAATTACACGTGAAATGTTGTTCCCGCTCGGTGGTCTTTGCCCACGATATTCGCGAAATTCACGTCGTTCAAGTCACGGACTATTTAGTGCGATCATAATAATTCTTCAAAAGTTATTGTAAAAAAAATGAAGCATTCCTCTTTGAATTAATTACAAAATAAATTTAAGCTGAAACTTGCTCTTTGACACAATGTTTATTAACATCATAAGCTTTAAAACACCATGTTTGTTTCGCCAAAAATATGCAATATAAAGAAAGAATTTTAGCTTCTAGTCTTTAAACTAGACTCTAACCATAAAGCTATTTCGATAGTGATGAGAAAAACGCGCCGCGCGATCCATTTCGATTTTATGTCATCTGTTCACTACGCAGTATGCACGCCGCGCGATTCTATTATTTCTAAAAGAAAGTACCTGTTTAACGTTTCGCGTTGTTTGTTTCTTGCAGTCTGCAATCAATTCAGCAGAGGGGTGTTCTCCATGCTGGGCGCCGTGAGTCCGGATTCGTTCGACACCCTCCATTCTTACAGCAACACGTTCCAGATGCCTTTCGTGACGCCCTGGTTCCCCGAGAAGGTAAATAACACGCTTTCCCGCGCAACTAAGTAAAACCTTATAATATCGTCGGGGGAGAACGTCGTCTAATTTTACCTCGACCCTTATGCATCTCCTTTCATCTCTTATCGACGTCCGACGATTATTTTTATCGTATTTCCGATAATTCCCGGTTTTCCATCCAAACAGCACGTTTACCAAAGCATTTATTTGCTTTCCAGCATCGCGAAACAACTTGAAAATTTTCTCCCTCGATTACAAATTTCGATTACGCGCGATATATAAATCATCCCAAACTGCACGCCACGTTTATTAATCCTCCGTTCGAAGACAATCACAGGCAATCCTAATTCTACGGGGCAGACTCGAAAAGAATTGCGCGTCCCACCAGTTGTATGGTGTGGCGCGACCAGTTAGACCAGTTTTACTTTCGTTCTTGTTTCCCTCGTTACTTTGCCGCCCGCCTGTGTACACGGGGAAAACCCCGGCCGAAATCGATAGCTCCGCGGAGGCTGCGTTGACAATTAGCGCGGATGGTAGTTCGAGCCCCCCCCCCCCTCCCCTCATCCTTCCTCCGCCCGCCCTCAGACCCCCATAAATACATAAATATGTATGGGGTGTGTACAAACATATTACAATTTGAATTTCGAAATGAATAGGACCGCCCGAAAATTTATTCGCCGCGTCGAATTGCAACGGTCGCGCATTTATCGGACCGCGGGTACCACTTGCAAAACTGATATCGTGTTGGATGAATGGCGCCCGCGTACATCCCGCTCGGATGTAAGTGTGCGTTTTTATACCGCCTCGCGCTTCGACGTGCACACGCGCACGTAACCGCGTAACGAACGTTCCTGTCGTTTAAATGCTAATCGCGTGGTAATGCTGATTCGAAGGCCCCTTTTTTTCAACCCCGGTCAATTACGAGCTGCCACGGCTGACCATTTTTAAAGGGAAAATCTTTTTTAATCACCACGACACTTGCAGCGCTACAACGTTATATTTCTTCTGAAACGATCGTCAACAGCGACGTTCTCGATAATTAATATTATATACATGTAGAGATGTGTTCATCGTGAGATGTCGAACTGTTGGATGTGCTTTTATAGAAACAGGGATCGATAACGTGAGCTTTGATGAAAATTTCGGGGAAACTAAGGAGCAGATGAAGAATATAAATTGTGACTAGTGGATTGAGGATAGGAATACAGTGGAACAGTTTAAACTGAGCCCACACGCTCAATCACCCGACACTTATATAGGGGGAGTTCCCTTAACGCCGTACAGCACCTATAATACCGGACATCTGAATATACATATGAAGCAGAAAGTGTTTGTGTGCTTGTCTGTCGCCTAAGAACTTTCGAACGGTAAACTCTGGGGTCACGAAATGTGTCCCAGCTTATTATGCCTAGTTAATTCAGATGAACGTGACGGAGGTGCCCATAATATTATTTCTTTCTTCTTACTTGAGAAAAACCTCAATCGTCCGGCACTAGGGGAACTCCACCTGTACCCTAGCTGCCTGGGTGTAAAGCTCGAAAAGAAATTCGGAGGAACGTGCGTACCTACCTGCCAGGAATCGTGAATAATAAACGAAGGCTGTACACTAGAACGGAACGGTAATTCGCTCAGATTGGGACGTTATTTGGGGGGCCGCGACGGGGGAAACGTTGCTCCAATATCGCGCGTATCGCGAGATGCTTTCGAATGGGCCGTCATTCGTGCGGGCGTCATAAATATTTACGATTACATTTCCCCGGGTATCGTTTCGCGGAGACTTCGAGTATAGAACGACGCTGCTTAACGCTTTCTTCCAAGATTTCGGCGGGGGAATCACCGACTGCGCCGAAATAAAATCTAAAAGTCCAAGTGTCCCGAGTGGCTGCGCGTGTGCTGCCCGTGCTTGTCTACGTGTACAGAGTGTGCGCACGTGTTCTGTCCAGGTACTGACACCGTCCTCTGGTCTCCTGGATTTCGCCATAAGCATGCGTCCGGATTATCATCGCGCCATCATCGACACGGTGCGATACTACGGCTGGAAGAAAATCATCTACCTCTACGACTCCCACGACGGTAAGTCCCCTGCCCGCTGGCTTTCTCATGCATTTCTCATTTTACACCGCACCCCTGTAGGCTGCGCGGCGCCGCAGCCCCTCGTTCTCCGCTCCTCCACAGCTTCCTTCTTGCCCACGGTACACGTGATACCACCATTTTTATTGCGTCTGCTAAGGATCCACCCTTGGTCCCCGGTGGCCAACTCCCTCGTCCGATACCGCGGGAAATCGGCAGATCCCGTTTCCTCCTGTTGGATAAGAGTATTCGACGAAATTGTAATCGCGAGACAGTAATGGGGAGGGCGCGAGGGAACCTTTCGCTTCTGCCTTTTTTATTATTCAATGCTCCCTAAAGAGGCAGTGTAATTTCGAGGATGCTGATCCGCGTGTATATTTTGTGATTTTTATTGCCGGATCTGTGGCAAGTACTCGAGATCTGTACCGGTAAGATTGAAATAGATCGGTGACTACACAGTTCGACAAATTTTGACTTCTTTTCGGACTTGTAACATTCAATAACCGTTTCCTATAGGTTTTCGTGCGCCGAAAACGAATCCGCAAACCGTTTGTTGCCATCACCCTACAGTTTTTGAGAAATTCGATTTTGAAAAAACTGCAAATTTTCGACTTTGAACATTTTTTATGTCGAAACAGTAGTAGTTATTCGGTTGCTCGTTGCGTCAAATTATTCTATGAATCCTCCCGAATACAACGATATAAACATCAATCAAGTTTAAACATCGATCAAAGAGAAAATGACACCCGAAATGCACCCATTTTTGCAGATATATTTCAATTAATTTCGAAAACTAAGGGTCTGGGAGAAAATCTGACCATTCCACGCGATGCAGCAGACAGTTTTCCTTTGGAAAGCGTCAACAGAAGTGGTATGTCTCGTTTTGTTTTCTATACAAAAGCAAAATGGTTTGGCAAAACGCGCGATACCGACACTGGTAAATAGTTACGCGCATTAAGCGATTGTATTACGCCGGGCGGCAGTTGATCGCGCGCCGCCGTTGACTACCACTGTCGGCTCCGCGCGTTTTGCCAAACCATTTTGCTTCTATATTGAAAACAAAACGAGACTTACCACTTCTGTTGACGCTTTCCGAAGGAAAACTGTCTGCTGCATCGCGTGGAATGGTCAGATTTTCTCCCAGACCCTTAGTTTTCGAAATAAATTGAAATATATCTGCAAAAATGGGTGCATTTCGGGTGTCATTTTCCCTTTGATCGCTGATTAAACATATTTAAATGTTCATAATGCAATTATAACTTAGATCGTTGTATTCAGGAGGGTTCATAGAATAATTTGACGCAACGAGCAACCGAATAACTATTACCGTTTCGGCACAAAAAATGTTCAAAGTCGAAAATTTGCATTTTTTTTCAAAATCCAATTTCTCAAAAACTGAGGGTGATGGCCGACAAACGGTTTGCGGATTCGATTTCAGCGCACGAAAACCTATCAGAAACGGCTGTTGAATGTTACAAGTCCAGATGGCTGTCGAACTGTGCTATTGAAACGCTGCCGGCCACCCTGTATCCTTGGCGAGCGCGCGAGAAGGAAATGCATTTTTAATCGCGAAACTGTGTCAAGATTAATTTCATACCGACGCGGTCTAGTAGTTCAGAAAAATAGCATCTTTCATTATCGCCGTGGCTCAGTATCGGAACGAAAATGTGGGCGGCATTGAGTCCTGAAAAAACGCATGAATGGAATCTAAAATTTGTGCAAAAAATGCATTTGTATATGCATTGAGACTGTGTAAGAAAGCACGGCTGACATTGAGCTGGCGTTACTTCGATACTCAGGGAACAATGTTCGACGGGAACGATCGCGAATCGCATTTATCAAGGACATCGATCCTTGATAATTATAGGTTGTTGCTATTAATCATGTGGTAATTGCCAGCGGTTCAATTTATGTACTGTTGTCAGTGCCGCCTAGTGTTCCTTCTTTGTGAGAAACGCGTGTCCACATTGAAGTTAAATATTTATGGTAATGAGCGGAACGAGCCTTATGACACATTAATCCATAATAAATACCCGATAAGTCTCATAAAGGGGGATCCTGGTGTAATCGGTAGAAACCAAGGTTCTTTCCAGGAATTTTCTGTAAGGAAACTATACACGCAATCTTTTTAAAACTTCCAGGCTATATTATTTTCTATTTCAAGAAGTGATCAAACATTTTTTGATACAAAAATAACGCGGTAATTCGGAATGGTTTCGGAGCGGCCCTGATGCGGGAGTTGTTCAACTGCTTGTAGTCTATGGTCCGGTGTAGTGACCTGAATCCAAAACACCAAATTGTTTTGTATTTTTAATAAAAATGCGCTATGGATGGCCTTCAATTTGCATTTAAAAATGAAAATTAGGATAATGGTGAGTGTTTGAAAAAACAGATGCGTTTTTCACTAAAACATTTCGCGTTCATCGTGGAATAAAACTTATTAAATTTATTAATATTATTGCGGATTGAGGTCCATCCATAGCGTAACTTTATTCAGAACATGAAATTATATTAAAAACACTATCGTATCAGTCTTCGATCATAAATTTTAGAGGTCATGCCTTTTCGTTATTAACATTTTCAGGAGTAAATTTACTTCTTTTTGATACCTTTCTCGATTCGCGACAACGCTACATCTCTCTTTTTATTGTAGTAGTGCACTGAGCGCCACGTAGAAATTGAACCACTACAGGAAAATGAAAAAAAAAATTAAAATAACGAATAAATAAAGGCTATAAAGTTTTTTAACTGCAAGTTGTATACTTTATTCAAAAAAAGTCCTAAAGATCGCCTATTTTTTAACGATTTGAGCGAAAATACATGTGTTGTCAGACATTACAGGTAGGCATGTCTCCTTAAGTAGTAATACAAATATTTTTTGGTGATCTGTTTAGTAACAATCAAGTTTCCCTTTTATGACTCATTTGAATCAAAGTACAAATTTAAGTCGTAACAATACACTATTTTCTAATTATGATGTCGATAGCTATGTAATGTGAATGTAACATTGGTTTTGCATTAGGAACTACCTACTGCGCCTCGTGAACCGACGGTGATCGACCCAACCGATTCTGTATTTCCGCAAGAAATTATTTCCAACTGTAAATTATCCGGAATAATCCTGTTATCCTAATGGTATCGTCGAAATGTATCTGCTCCAGTATCCGAATACAGGCTATATGATTACTACTTAGTGGCTGTAAATAGATCCACGATATAAATGGAAAATACGTGACTCGATAAGGAAAGTTCAGAAGGACATGTTCGTGCACGTCGTGACCGAAGTGCAATTTTCCTGGAACCACGTCGGCATGCGTAATGTACGACGCTATGGTGACGCGATAAGTAACATTTGAAGGTACAAGGAAACAATTTGGCGCCGAAGGTCCCGCCGGTTGCGCGCTCTCAAGGCGAGGTTTTTCCTCTTACTTTCGCCATTTGCGTAAGCCGTTCATTATTTCAGCGGCGCATACCGCGAATTTGCTGAAGTGCGGCTGCAATTTGTCCGGCGATCGGCTGCGCCTGACAGTTTTATCGTATTTAGCGCCTCGCCGAAAGTTACGCGGATCCGGGGAGTTCTTCAAGTTCGTGTCAGCAGAAGAAGTTGCCGAGCGATGTGTTCCATAAACTCTGCGTGTTTTTCGCAGATAAATGCGAGAAATGCTTGGTAGCCACGCTTGCTAGTCCTCGAAGTTTAATTGAATTTAAAAGACCTTCTTTTTCTTTGTTCAAGACACTAGTAAAATAATACAATATTAAAGACAGTTCAAAGATTGTGATATCAATTTTGTATTGAACAAGCTCTTTGAATATTCATAAATTTTGGCATCAATAGCTTCACAAAATTTCTTGACGCGTGCCCAGACCCGGCTAGTTAGAAGTTAGTGCAAAAGAAAAAGTGCCTAAAAATCCTAAAAGAATATTAGACAAATTTTTAAATGAAAAATGAATGGCATGTTACGATGCTACAAATGTGGTTTATAATCGAGAGTAGGACACGATTCTGAGGATGCTCGCTTTATTCGCAATTTATTGAAAAAAACAAATTTCGAAGGGCACCAAACATTTATCGCACAAACAAGAAAAATACCACGCGCCGGGCCTGCATGTACCGTTCCAGAAAATCATCACCGATCCTCCTCTAACCTAGACCTACCCCATGCCAACGTGGGGCGTCGACTCCCAAAAGGGGGGGCGAGAATTGAATTACTTAATGAAGCTCGCGGAGCGTTGGTTCGATCGTAGCGATTAATCACCCGCCAGCCAGTGGCCGTTTCGTGACTTCCTTGTTTCCGTTTCATTATAACTCGGTCACGCGCCCTGTTAGGGGATGCCGCTATTTAGGATTCTCCGGACCAATTGCTCTTCTTCGACGAACGAACGCCTATAAGAACGGTCGTTCGGAGAACGGACGGGGTTTAATTACCGAATGCAAATGCAAATATACTTTAGGGACCGAGGCTGGCGGTCCTCGTGCACCGTACGCTATCCCGCTGCCTCTAACCACCCTCGCATGCTACCCTTTACCCTCGATCCCAGCCTGTATAACGTTACGCGACGCGGTCTACCTCGATTAGTGGCGAAACAGCGACAGGAAGGGGCCGAGGGCGGAATGAGACGCGAATCACGCAGATTTGTACGCCCGGCAGACTGTGTGTCGCGAAATTTCTTAGTCGCGCAGACACGGAGTTGGGGTTGTCGTAGTTGAGATCGGGCAGATACGGAGTAAAAGAGACGTTTATAAATTGGGTAGACAGCTCTCGGTGTCATCCTTGGTCTGTCGATGGGAGCTCGCTGTTGTTTCAGAGAACTCCAGTTTCATTGTCTTTGGCGATCAGTATCTTTGTGTTATAAGGTGATTGTAACAGAGATTAATGATTCGATAGATAATAGCTAGCGAAGCAGGATTTGCACTTTCATGTTTCTTAATCTACTGTACAGCTGGATGCAAACACGTCATAGATTAGAATCTTCATAATTATTCTCTCCTTTAAGAAGAACTTTCCATACTTGGCCTTGGGTATGTCTTTCCAATTGGAATGGTTTCAGTTAGAAGGATCCACTGTGAGCGAACGCGAGGCACAAATTGCCAGGCGTGTTTCACCAAACAAACTAGAGGGTACACTTAACAAGGTCTCCCAATGAGGAGGCACACGTCAGGTGAGCTGCATTCCGGTTCGGTTGGTTCCCCTCTGGCGTCGAAAATTTTGCTTCTCTTGTACGGACAACGTCGAGATCTGCCGGGACTTCGCTGCCCTATACTTGTCCATCTTAACGAGCAGGTGCATCGATGCACTTCTCAGGCGTGCGTTGCCATCGAGAGTCTTTGCTATATCGGTTGAAGGTAACCAACCTGATTCGTGCATTTGTACTTGACCTATAGGTTTGGGGCGGCATCGCCTCAAATTTGGGACGCTACACTCGCAGCTCGAATAACGTGCAACTCGCGAAACAAGTTTCCATTGTCGTTGAAGTGGCAGGACAATCGGTTGCTCAAGGTCGCCGAGTTACTGACCCCTCCGAGTCCCGGCCACTTTTTCAGTTTAGTTTCAATGAGAATTGAGTCTGGCGAGACTCGAAACGTGTGGTTAATTTAACGGTTCATTTAGACTACATCCAAAGATTCAGTCGCGACAAATTTTGGATTCAGTAGGCCGATTTAGCCTTCATCTGGCGAGTCGGAAAGTAAAGTGTTATTCGTATGAATTTTACGGGATGAAGGGAAAATTTTTTAAATTCGTCATGAACGTATAACGAAAATCTACTAAAACCAATCGTGAAGAGAAAATACGTTGCAACGATCCCCATATTCGTCGGTCGTATTTTCCGCTTTATACGGCAGCGATATTTTCACGAACGTTTGGCATTTAATAACTTTTGTTTGAACGGAACTTTTCATTTAACGAAACATGAAAATTTTGAATAAGTAATATCGATGAACAATTTCGCCAATTTCTCCCATTAATCCGCACAGGCGCACGAATTTGTAGGAAATATTTAACATCAATGTAATATTACTTACATATGCAAGTGCATATCTACCAATTAAAACATAGTTAAAATTGTACTAGTCACTGCAGTGAAATCAAATTAAATCCCAAACAGCCTGAATTCGAATTTCCGAAAATTATGCTCATTCTGATAGAAATTTACATATATGTCATCATTTTTACTGTACTGAAATATCATTAATATTATTTTACTGAAATATTCATACTCAAGGATCAGATACTTCCTAATTTCCCATCATTAAATGTCAAATATATCAAGCAATTCATTAGAATTCCTGGCGCTTGAAGACTTCGCAACCTCCCGGAATTAATCAGGAACCGCAAACATTTACATGGCATCCACTACCCGCGGAGTAAATAACTGTGAATCACGCAAGAATTCAATATTTGGATTTCTGGAAGGGAGGAATTCCCGCGATTTTCGCGTGAGAGACCGGTTCTTGGATTACTTGCAATAAAAATCTCGACAAAAAGAAGAAAAAAGGCACGCAGGGTTCGACCGCAACCGCAAGCCATCTCGACGCAGTGCGCATCGAAAATAATTACGCCCGGGTTGGCGAGGAAGGAGATCCCCGTGAAACCGATATATCTATCCTCCCGATCGAAGCGTTTCCGTGGCCAATGGAAACGTCTGTTCCTGTTCCAATTTGACTTCTATCGATCGAGCGGCGCGCAAATCGGTGGTGCGAACAAATGAAAAAAGGGCTCGAGCAGCGGGGAAACACGAAAAAGTAATTAGCGCCGTTGGACCGTGTCGTCGCACTTTGTAAAAGCGGACGGAGTGGGACTCGGATAAAATCAGCGGCCAGTTCCGCGTGTCTATGGAACAGTGTTCAGTTTCCTTCCTCGCGTCTTCGAGGATGAGATCGACTCGAGTCAACGCTGTTCGACGGTTTCGTCGCAAAGATTCGTGCGCGTGACAGCTGCGTCTTTAGAGTGCTTTCAGTCGTCGAAGTACTGAAACACTGGATACAAGAGGACTGGCCGATCGAACAAGTACCATTCTATTCAGTTTCATCTTCGAAATCACTGAGATCAGGCAGGGAAAAAATTATTAGCGTTGGAAACGAATCCGAAGTGACAGGAAGGAAGCTCGTTGGAAATCGTAGAAGATTCAGTACAGGAGGAATCTTGTTGAAAGTTCTATCATTTCTGAGACAGTGCTTTCAGTGATTTTTACTGCCTCTAGCCTGTTTGCACGTTGGTAAATTAATTTCTAGATTATTTTAGTGCCATGATTAGTTGCACCTTGGAGGTATAGCCACTTCGTGTGATATATTGTTTATTGCAGAGCACTGTAGATCGTTTGGTATTTAGCTAGGTTGTTGGGTTGTTAAATGGTGATTCTTGCTCCATGACAGTGTGCAAGAAAATTACGTGAGAAACGAGAGTGTGTGTACGCGTGGAGAAACGTCTGAAATGTGTTCACTTGATCGGTGATTTAATTCATTCGAGTACTTGGTTTCGCTGTGCAACGTGACAAAATGAAATAGCAGTGCTTTCTATACGTTTGAATTCGACGTGACGGGAAGTAAAATGTGTTTGCAGTCCATTGTTCCCATGGTTTTTTTTCAAATTGACACAGTATACAGAGCATGTAACGTAACATGGGTAAACACTTCACAGCTGAATTCAACGCCAATCGAGACAGACTTCTTTCACCCCGTGCTTCAATTGTTCCTATTGTCTAATTCATTCCACTTCGATATCTACAATTAATACTTCATATTTCGCACACCATATTGTTTACTACCTGCAAAACAGTTATTTGTAATATTCCACGCATCATTTGTACACATTTTCCTCGGACAGCAGAAAGAAGATTCCTAATAGCAGTTCTCGCCAGTTACAGCGCAGACATCGCGGCAATTTGAAAATTAGAGTAAACAAAAGTTTAATTTCGTCCTATTATTTTGCGTGTAGAAAAACACTCTCGTATGTTTTTTATAATTAGAAGTCGAAGACAAACTAGTTGCTTGATTTACGGAGACATTGTAAATTATCTCATTCAAGGGACACTTCTAAAAGACCTGAAGAGAGCGTTGAAGACGAAACATATTTCGGGATTCGACGGTGTTTCTATGGCAGTAGAGTTGCTATTATCGCAATACGCGGCGTAAGTAGGATTGCATAACTGGAAGATTGTGCTAACGACGTGGTACATTTATGAATTCTTCGGGAATGCAATATTTTTGTCACGGCTAGCGCAAAAAGAGACCTTCGGTGTTCACTGTCCCATTATACTGCGTCAACAGTTTTTAAAGCCAATCGTTTGAATTTTTCCACATGCGGAACGTTTACTAACTCAAGTAACGATTACTACTGACCAGGCTGTGCACTTGACAAAGTAAGTTGGTGCAGACACATGCACGGTATAGTGGCACGAAATGACACACTCACTTATCTTTATTGCGAGCCGATACGATGGATTCTGGTTGAAGAAACTGGTCGGGTATGCAGAAATTAAAAGGGGAGTTAATCAGTGCAAATTGAATAGCTCTCTCTGATTTTTCAGTGAAAAGAGACGTCGGAAATAAAGAAATAAAATGGCAGAACAGTTGAAACGGCCAGATGGGGAAAGCTGAAAATCAAATTAATTTGACTGCCACAATTTGTACTAATCTCTGTGCTAAGCTCTTTTTCATGAGAGATTTTTATTCACTAATCTTGTCACATTCATCTTGTTATGATCTCTGTGCAAGACAATCGCCGTATTATGGTTACATAATTATGTGTAGCTAATTGCCTAACTAATTGTGTATTTCTAATTAACCTGAATTATAATCTGAAAAACTGCGTGAATTCTTTACCACTTATAATCCATTTTAAACTCGGAAATCGTGGATTTTTAGTTCTGGGTTGAGTCTATCTAATATATTCGATTTTATTTAAAACTCTCCAAGAGTAACGTTTCACGACAGACTTATTTCTTATTAGATCCTCAAAAACTCATCACTATTATCATAATTAAGTGATGTACCCGTATTGTTCAGCAAATGACACATGTCTATCAACTCAAGGACACCCATAAATTCAAACTAGCAAAAGCAACGAGACTCGAATAATAATATAAATTATTCGTGAAGTTTAACAGAAACTCCACGAACTACACAGACAGCTCAGTTTCTGGAATTGCGAGACGTCGTTAACTGAGACGATAAAAATGCAAAAATGTCGTACATGTGGAAGTGAACAAGGATCAGCCCGTGAATGGACGCGAAAGAACATTTAATAACATAAAGAGTATATAAGAAACTAAAAGTATAGATAAAGGACCTTGATATTGCGAGGTTTACTAAACGACGCACTCCCGTCGCCGCCTCGATCCACTCGGCGATGATCATTCGTCTCCTCTCCCTCTTTACAACGAACTTTTAAAAAGAGACATCAAGCCTTTTCCTCGAGCTCGAACGCCACACAGTGGGACAAACTGCACTTTGTATCTCAAAACTTTTGATAGATATAAGAGAGAAGGATGAATCTTTTTGGAGGAGAAAATATTGGAAAAGTATGACAAACAAGTTTTGACCTTGAAAATCTATGTCAAAGTTGACATTACAGAAAATTGCTGTTTTTCCGTTATAATGTGTGCTTGAAGTTTTTCCTTAATTTGTTATACATCATTTCCTATAGATTTTTATGCGATAAATTCAAATCTGACCGCAGAATTCAGGCTCAAACGCCCTTCAGGATCTTTTGACATAGATTTTTAATGTCAAAACTTGTTTGTCATACTCTTTCAATACGTTTCCCTTATTCTGCAATATCTTAGCTTTATCGTTCAAAAAGATTCATCCCTCAATCTGATTTCTTCCAAAGTTCTACGACTTTGACAGCAAAAAATGGCGTCTGTCACACACACTCACGCTACCCCTCCGACAGGATCAGCCAAGCAAAGACAATGTCTTTATTCCACCGCCTCACATACAGCATAATCCACATAAATCCGATTAACTATCCTCGCGAATATAACGAGCCCAATCGATTATTATCGGGCAATCTCCAATCTAAAGGATAATCCGCTGATTAATCCAGGTAGCGTCATTTAAGAACTATTCAGATGAAATAATCGGTTACAGAGAGCTAGAAAGATTTCAACGTGCTTATGAAACAAGCAGGCAAAAGAAGATATGGGATTTAGTAGGACAGAGTGAACCACGGAGCTAAATTTCTAACGAAATGGTTCCAGATATACCTTTTTACTACCTTTTTATTGGTAGCTCTCTACGTGAACTTTCTATATTGATTACGAAACGGACAGAAGAAATCTGTAAGCCTGCTTCACGCTCTATGACGAAGAACAAGTACCAGCTGCTGGATTTGTCTGTGTATCATTGTCAGTTGTTTAGAGAAATCATTGATTTATTAAATTTGAACATTCTGAACGGAATTGTCGGCTCTGAGTACACTGAGTACACTGATCAGGGCTAGTGAAAGCTGATCGATCACTTTCGATTTTGTTAAGGTCCACGCTCCTTTAAATTTCATCATGACTCCTGCACGCAGAGGTGAAAACTATAGAATTTAGAAATGAATTACCGAAAATTCAAGTGCGCGTCACAAAATATTATATTCATCGTGCATAAAACACATGTTTCATGCAGAACGAATACCTATTGTTATTAAAAGTGAACGTTTCACAGAAACATGCGAACATGCTGTTTCTCCGACATTTCGGCAGACTCATTAAACATTTCCTGGCACAATAGCAAAGCTTCAAGTCTCTCTGTGGCACGACTATTATACCCAGGTAATGAGAGAATTGTAATAAACATTACAATTCTATGTACGATCATATTTCGGGAAACGTAGCCGTGCTCGGTTACCCGATGAAATGCGTGAAGGGCGCACCGCGCAACGAATCAACGAATAACTAACCCAATTCGTGGCTCGCGCGAAGCATCCAATTTTCACGTGTATTCGCTTCGAACCGTTCACCTACATAGCCAGTCGTAATTTGGTATGCTCAAGATCGTTCCAAGTGTCTACGTGGAGAGCGTAGAAGCAATTTGTTTGCAACATTAAAAAAAAATTATTTAAAACTACCGCTCCCGTCTACTTGAACCAAGCTCGGTCGGGCATAAAATGTCGACTTCAGACATTAGTCGACAGAAAGTGGTCCCTATTCTACGCAGCTTCAGATATTTCAGCGCCCAGTAATATACAAGATGAATAATAATAATAATAATAATAATAATACAAGTGACAACTCATTTGGCAAAATACACAATCCATGCCTCACTTGCGTGGTGTAGGAGTTTGGAGCGCGAAACGTGGCTGCATAAATTGCGTAATACCTACCTAAGTAACGAGTAAATCATTGGAAGTACTCGAATGCGCTTGAAGGGCGAAAGAAATTTTCGAAAGCGGCGAAAAAAGGAACAAGGATTACTCAGGGCCGACGGGCGAAAACACGGAGGGGACTCGAGCCGGGCGTAACTTCGTTTCCGGTCCTACGATTTATTAATCGGAATTCGTGCTCGCGCTCGCTCGCTTCCGCGCGCGCGGCACACGGCGAGGAACGTTCCGCCGGAACGGCAGATAACTCGGGGGATAATAATTCAAGCACTCGTCCGCGTTGGATTTTCTTTCGTAACTAAATATTCGCCGAGGAAAAACACTGTCATAAATTATTTCGCATCCGCGCCCGCCGGGATGGGAAACTTGGGTGGAAAAATACAATCTTTCGGGATTGCATTTTCCAGCCGTGAGAGGCGCCGCGGCGATTCACGCACGGCAACAACAGGTACAGGGTATTTCATACAACGCGAACGTAATTCCGAGGCTGAATTCAGCGTATGAAGAGAAAAAAAAGAAGGTGTCTCGCGTGAACTCTGATTGCGTTTCCAGTTATACACGTTTTCATACAGAGTTCGCTGGATAAGTTATGTATAAAGTAACTTGTACATTATTATAATGGAAGTGACAGGGAACCGCGAGGAGCATCTGTATGCGAATAGGAGAGATTGAAGTTTCGCGTAGATTTAGCGTCATTTACTGTTTCCACTATACGGAGGACCGCGATTAGAGGATGTGGCAAGATGTGATGCATCTACGGAAAAATCTGTTCTGTTTCACAATAAGACGCTGTATTCTCTCTACTTTGATCTTTTCACGTATTAAGGGACGATTGGAGATTAGTATTGCGTGAGGAGACAACAAGACACGCACCTTTGATTTTGTAAAGACTAGTTCTAGAAGATCGTTCTATTCTCGCTTAGCTTCGTATCATTGTTCAATTATAAAAGATGCACTATCAGTACTAGAAATCGCAGTAATTACAACGTTACGCTTATGTCTGGTCTTGCGCAATGATGACGCGGTAACAGCAATTACGTGCTGCTCGTTTCATGCGTACCAAGATTAAGCAGAAGGCAAGAGACGAACCTCGTTAAAATACGTTGGACCGAGTCGAAACTCGATACATCTCGATCTCGTCTCGAGTACTGGACCGACTCCCTGTGCCCTTCTTCCATTTCGTCGAAAATTAATGAGAAAAAATAATTCGACATGTTCTAGTTCAGACCAGAGAGTGAGCGAGTGAGAGATAAATGAAAGCGAAAGAAGGGGAAAATGGGTGAAGCAAAAGAAAGGAGTGAGAATTTATTGAGAATATTGAAAAATAAAGACTGTTCTCACGTCTAACGCGGTTGCGAAGAGTGCAGTGATCTTTTCAGCATGGAAGCAATTAACCGATAAGTGAGCAGAGCCAGTCGTATTATCAGCAATTACCGACTAATTATGCGACAATGATAGCTGAAGCAATCTACGGTGCTAATAATACCGAGTGGCAAAATGTAATAAATTCTCGCAGCTATGTTATCGGACGTTAGCCGTGAGGAATGGGTCAGATCGAAGATTAATGTTATAAGTGTATGTTAGTATTCTCATGCAGAACACGCGAACTCGTATGCTATCAACGAACTCAATGTGACTATGTTACACGCATCGAAATCTAAGAGTGAAACGTTCTCTCGCCGGAAACAATACCGAGACCGATCGATCGGTGCATCGGTAAACAATTGATAAAAAATATATGAAGCACTGAAGCGAGCCCGCAGAAGTTCTACGGTATGCATAGGAATCTAATGAGAGCGCGGGCTTGGTAACGCTTTCGAAAATAGCTTTTGGATATCCGTGGATGTTTACATTTCTGGAAGGCTATTCAAGATTCCCGCTCGATAAATTATGAACCAGAGCTCTAATGAGGGAGTCGCTGAAAAAGGGTATCGCGCAGACCTCGTATTATATCGCATTACACACGGCCGGCAAGAGGAACCGAGGGAAGCATAGATTATTAAGAGAAATCTCGCGCCGAAGCGACGGAGAAGGCTGATCGATGCGGCGGTGAATAATTAAAACGGGAAACCCGTTTCAAGCTTCACTTCCTACCAGACGTCAATAAATAATGGTAACAACGTCCCTACCTTTACCATGCCGTGTGCCTCGCTGAGCTTGGTCAAAATTCTGTTACAAATCTAGTTACCCAGTTGCTCGCTTGCCTAGTTGCAACCATTTTGTAAACTGTAGTAAAACATACACGCGAGAGATTCACGAATGCGGGAAGCTCACGCACTGCGCTAGTTCTGGTGCATATTGAGAAGTTTGTTAGATACCCACGCGACTTTCCCTTTTTAGTGTATTTGGTCATCGTCGCCCACTTAGACTATTAGTCCCTTTCGGGCGTACGTGTCTTCGCCGTAAACAAGCGGATTAGGCCGTGGGTCCCAAGGCCCCCTCCTAAACCGTAAATTACCTCTTACATACCACCGAACTCTCTCCAGAAACACTACTTCCACCCTCGGTAAGCAATCCTAGCTCCTATTCCCACACCCTCGCAATAGAAACCACCAATGGCATTCTGCGGCTTGCTAAAAACTTCCTTAAAATAAAAAGACATTTATGCACAAGTGTATGGATTTGTTCCTCCTCGGGTCCCGGACAAGGTGAATTATCGAGATCAGCCATCGAGAACGTGACGCCATTTTCTCCTGTTCAATTCTGAGGAACGCGATCGCTTGTGCCATGACGACGGGGATGGGTAAATTGGCCAGGATGAAAACATACGACCCGGCGGTTGTAAATCCAGGTTAAAGGACTCGGATGGTTCAGCTCTGTCTGTTAATAACGCGTGCGCCATAACGGCGACCGTAAACTGTCGCCTCGCGACGGGGGATGGGGATGGAGACGTGTCCGCGCCCGAAAGGGCGTAAGTGAATTTTACGCAAAACGGTCCCGCTGTGCCTAGGCAATCCTGTCGCGCCAGATTAAAGGATTAGACAGCCAAAGAAAGCTCGCGATGATACCATGTCTATTTCGTCAGCGGTGCGCTGGTGCTACGCTTTCAGCATGGAGAATGCTGTATAAAAACTGTCTCAGCTTTTAATAATTTTATTTAGCAATTCAGGTATTTATGAAACCCGAACGCGCTGGGTATAGCATAATCATTATTGCAAACGAAATTTCAGAGTGGGATCGTTAAATACTGTATATTATATTTGGACACGAGGATATCGTTACACGAGGGCGTATGAAAACTGCATCGCTCCTGAAAAATTCATTAATTCAAACTGCCCCGAGTTAAACTCGGCATATTGCTAGAGCCGTAATTAGCTTCCCGTTATAAAAGTTGTGCTTTCAATATAATTAGCATTAAAAGTGACAGGGGGATAAGGAACATATTTGCAGTTTTAATGCGGCATTCGTGGGACAGCCACGATATCCCATTGCTGATCAGTTCTGGATGACAAAAGCGCGTGGGGAATAAACGGGAAGCAGATAGAAAATTGTGACAACAGACGGATGAAGATTCGAGGTCGCTAAATCCTCGCAGGAAAACAAGGTTCGCTTCCTGGCTTCTAATAACGCGTGCGTTGCACCGTCGGCCATAAACCGTCGTAACCATCGTAACGGGGAATCGAACGTCACAAAGCGAAACCAACTACTCGAAGCGCGGAACAAGCGCGCAAAGCCGTCCCTCATGCTCGTACCCGGGCGCGCCGGCGGGTTCTTGTTCCAACCCCTGGCTAACGCTGGAAACCTATCACGGAGTCCTGTTAGTATCTTAGTTGGCTTTATTTCCGTTATCTCAGCCCCAAACTAAACCGGAATCATCGTTCCGGCACATACTATACTGTTTACGATACCTCCTATTGCACTGGCTATGATTTCACAGCCCTCCCTTCTGCTGATAAACGACCATTACGTTCCATTAACCTGATCGTTTGTTAATTGGTTGCGCTACAGGCTACTGTTACCAATGACTGTTGCGGAAATTTGTTGAGAAGAAGCGTATGTTTTGGTTGATATAATTTTTGCAATATCGGGATTAGTGGAGTGTGAACATTGTGAGATAATATCGACGGCTTGGTGCACAAATATTGTATGTCCACTTCCTGTGGCATTTGAGTTTTTATATGCAACAAATATTTCTTGACTGTTTCTTTATTCAGTATAAAAATTCGCATTTCTATCTACTTCATGAATTTGTCAAAAATTATATTTTTGTTCATTGTGTGGCCATGAATTTTATATACATATCACTGTATGTTTAAACTTGTTTTTCTCGAAAACGCTAAGCCTCGGTGCATATGAGCGGCATGCGTTATTTTGCAGCCGCGTTTATATAACGTTGTGTTATAGCTATTCTAGCATACAGAGTGTGTATATTGTTATATTGGCTGGACATACAATTAAAGTGTAGGTGTAAATACAAGGGAAGTTCGGTACCCTCAACATTCCGATTATTTTGAAACTGTGTAGGGTTGTAGGGGAACCTCAGTAGAAGTATCGGGAAATTCTTCGTTTGTGCCCATTTTTGGTTGTTCAGGGTAAAAACATATCTTGAAAACTATAGTACCTAGATATAAAACAATTATCAGAATGAAAACTTGACGGGTGTTTGTGGGCTATAAAACTGTGAAATCGTATTGTTTATAATTTGTAGTTTAAACAGAAAAATGTTCGCTATCACAATTTTTTAAATAATTCGATTACATAGTTTTATGGAATATAAAAAGCCAGTAAATTTTCTTCATAACAATTTTTGTATATCTACTACAGTTTTCAGGATATAGTGGAAAATAGGAAAATGATCATTAACCTTTAGTTAGAGGGTGTTTTCTTATCCTGAATGACCGAAAATGGGCCGGAAAACGAAAAAGTGCCTGGTACTTTTACTGAGGCTCCCTATAAACCTGCACAGTTTAAAAAAAAATCGGAATGTTCGGGGAGCCGAACTTCATTTGTAAGCCATCGATATTTATTTAGATGTCAAGGAGCAGCATCATACGAAAGTGATCCTTGATTGGTAAGATGGAATCGGATAGATCTACAGTGTTCACTCAAAATTGAATGCACTTAAGTATATATTCCTCTATTGTGTGCAATTAGTGCTAAGTCGATCACGTAATAACTATTTCAGCCCGCCAATTAAAACGTATACTCAGAATTAAGTAGAGTCTCCAGAATTGACGATCTCCGCGTACATTCTACAGCAATACTATGACGTGGACCAATGAAACTATCTCACACGCCCGCGCGTGAATGCTCATCACACGAATCCCTCCACCTTCTCGCTTCCAGCCGCGTGACTTCGAAACGTAACGGGCCAAGCAATAGAAACGATGGATCTCGGAATATTGCGACAAATACTAATTGGAATCGTCTGTAAGTACCGCCCACTCCAGAAACATCAGCATCGCTCGTCCCTAACAGAGAATTAAGGGGTCTTGCTGGTGCGACGTCTAGAAAAAACTTAATTTTTTGATAATTAAAAAACGAGACAAGTATAGTTTTATTCTAGCACGTTTTAAGTCTATAAACACATTTTTTGTAAATAAAAATATCAATTTTTAGCGGAATATCAGCAATGATATCAGCAATTGTAGTTATCTCAAACACAAAATTCAAAAAGATTGGTAATCTGTAGACGTAGGACTATCAGCATAATAAACATATATTGAGAACCAAAGAAATGGCAACATCTTGAATTTTTTTATCTATTTTAACAAAAAAATTATGGCGTCGTTGAGCGTAGTAATTCAATTTTGCAAATATTTTCAAAATTCTAGTTCGAGCAACGAAGTAACGTCTACTGAGTATGCCTGATATATTTGAAGTGGATCAGAGTTTCAGTTTTTTAGCAATCAGGCCTTGCATCCGGAAGGACATGGATATTTTTAGTTACAAATTTTTGTATAGTCTTAAGAGGTGATAGAACAAACCTACAATCGTGCGGTACTTGTTTCTTCTTGCCATTTCCGAAAAATTAAGTTTTTTCAGCCATCACACTAGATAGACCCGTTCATAAGAACTTTTGCACGTCGCTCGCTCATCGCGCCTAGGCAACCTTCTAATCATCGACAGCGGATTGCACGAAGGATGGAGCACCCCAATTTTACCGAAATTCGAGCAGGACGACCCTTTGAAAGTGTCGACCGACAAAGTGGTCTGGGTGGTGAATCTGTTGTACGTAGGAGTCGGTCTTGGCTCGATCGTGCCGTATCTCCTGATGGACAGGATCGGCCGCAAAGGAACGCTGCTGTTCGCCACGCTACCAAAGATATCCAGCTGGATCCTGATCGGTCTAGCAGCCACCATTCCACAGCTTTATATCGGACGAATTCTGGCTGGAATCGGGTGCGGCATTACGTACGCGGTGATGCCGATGTATCTCGGTGAAGTTAGCAGCAAAAGGTCGCGGGGGCCATTAGGTACAATTTTTATCTTCCGTTTCATTACATTCCTCTTCTTCTCGCCACTACAAGCTGTTACATTAGTTACATTAGACTCAATCAAATCTACGATCTTCAACGAGAACGCATAACTCGAGAGATACTAGAAGAGGCGCAGAGAGAAGCCAGAAATAATTGGGTCGAGTTGTCCAGGTACCCTGATGGCGGTGCTCATGAACACAGGCATGATGATGGCGTACGCGATCGGGCTGTGGGTGACACGCCTCACGATGTCCATGATCGCTGTCTCGATCCCCATAATATTCCTCCTGACGTTCATCTGGATGCCAGAGAGCTCCGTGTTCCTAACGAAGAAGAACAAGCTGACGTCCGCGGAGAGGACGCTGAAATGGACACTGGGAAAGGACGACGTGGTGGAGGAGCTCGAGGAGATCAAACGGATCGTCGCCACGGAGGATCTGCACGGCGATATGACGTTCGCGAGGTCGTTGAGGGAGACGATGGCAAGGAGGGAGAATCGGCAAGCTTTTCGTATCGCGATGATCGTTCTGAGCGCGTTGACCTTAACGGGCGCGGCTCCGTTGCTCGCTTATCAGTCGTTCATATTCGAGGAGGCCGGCTTCGATATCTCGACGAACGTCAGCATCGTGATGACCGGCTGCGCGTTAGTGCTCTCTGGCACGGTCTGCGTGATGCTGGTGCGGATCATAGGCAAAAGGCTGTTGCTATTGTTCGCGGCGCCGATCTGCGTGCTGTCGCTGGCGACGCTCGCCGCGTTCTTCGGCCTCCTCTCCAGCGGCTACGACGTCTCCAACATCCGATGGATGCCCACTGTCTTTCTGGTGATTTATGTGCTCGGCTACGGCCTCGCCCTCAACCCGGTACCCCTCGCCTACGTCGGCGAGATCTTCCACGTAGACGTCAAGGTGCCCGCGGCTATATTCTGCTCCCTTTATTACGCCCTCGCCTCCACCACCGTCGTCAAATTCTATCAGGTAGGCACTCCCACCGCTGCTAATGACGTATTCGCGACGATCGGCGAACAATCCGCGTGAGTCCTGGTGGGATTTAGGTCACGCTATAGGGGAAACGAAATTTCTTAATCTCGACTTGTAGCCTTGTCTGGAAGCTACTTTCTTTTATACTCCATTGGGAATCTCTCGATGCATTAATCCTTCGTGGTCACACCTTCTTACAATCGCAAACTGATCACACGGGGTTCACTGCACCTCAGCATCATTGTTGAGTTACCATTTTCATATTTTACAATCTCTTACCTGTTGAATGTTAATTTTATTGTACATTCGCAATACTCGTACCGTGAAATTTGTAGTTGAAAAAATGATTGTGGAAAAAGGTGATTTTTCTTGTTAAAATCCACCACGTTTTTAAAATTCAATATTAAAGTCCAAAAATTAGGAAAGAAGAAAGAATTGCCTGGGGTGCGATACACCCCCTGTGGCCACGAAGGGTCAAGATACTAACAGTTGCTGTTTTTACTATACACTTCGTGAAAGATGAGTTGGGAGGAATGCAGAAAATAATTTTCCACCCCAAATAGTAACAATTGTACGCTCTCAGTCTGCCAAATGGAGTTGAGTGAACCAGGAACGCCGATCGCTCGAGAGATAAGCAAATGGTTTTGAAAACGCTTTCCTAACGCATGGCCAGACCCGAGTTAGACAGTGAAGAGGTTAAAAAATATTTTCCCAACGCGACCTAAATCCTGTTCCTTGTTATAAAGCAGCAGGAAACATCGATACCCAGTGTCTGACTCAGCTGACACAAACTACTAGCAGAATGGAGTGATAGTCTCGCCTTATTCGTAGGTTTTGAAAGAGTCGCAGGGGACGTACATGCCGATTACAGTGTTCGCCGGGATCACCTTCCTCATATGGATTTTGATCTATCGGTACGTGCCGGAGACCGAAGGGAAGACTTTGGAGGAGATACAGATTGAGCTGCGAGGGAAACGCTGAGAAGCTCAAGTGGACACAGTGTTATAAATAAAGTATTCGACAAACGGAATACAGTTTCGAACTGAACCATCCTACTTAGTTCCTTTTTCCCTCAACCTTGCAGCATTACTCCGTCCATTTTTTAAATATTTGTAACGCGATGCAGGAATTAATGTCATTCTCGATGTTTCAAATGAAATTAATTGTCTTAGTGAATTTACTTCGATCCAACTTGAGAGTTAAAAGTACTGTGCGTTTACCTTTGGTGTAGATCTCAATATAAAAATAAATCCCATCCGAGGAGCTATTTTTTAATTTAGTTATTTTAAGTCGCATCAACCTCTAGGTTGGGTTATTAGTGATTCGATCTATAGTAACGATATTCATAACTCTTAAAGAAGATTCGAATTTTTTAGGAATCTCAGCAGCTGTTTTATCTTCTTTTGTTCAATCAGATTTTTCCGTATACAGGAGTTAATCCCAGGAGTTTATTTCATTAATTTCTACAGAATAAGCAGAACATTTCATATCCGCATGCACATCACGATAATACATATCTTTCATATTTCAGCGCTCATATTTTATTTACATTCATACCATTTAATAAAGAGAAATAATTCACGGATATATCAATTTCATTAATTATTATTACGTGCGGATTAATATCGTTCAACGAACAGGTAGCTAGAAGCACACGAAATCCGAGGTATTTGCATAAACAGCGTCACACGTGGCCGCGGGACGTCAGAACCAGAGGAAAAAGGGACGAAGAGTTGATCAATACCGACGAGCTCTTGATCCCCTGAAACCAGACACGACGGAGGGGGAAACTGCAATTTCGACAAATTACACTCGAAACAAGTTAGGGCAGGGGGGGGACGAGAGTCGTGGGACTCGTTTGATCGTGAAGTTCGCTGTCCGCAAAGAGAATCGCGAAATAGCGACATCGTATCGTTCGCGATACCAGCGTTCTCCTGGTCGCGTTCCTTTAGCAACTATTTGAGTTCCGATTAAAAACGCGCGCAACCGACCTGTGCTCCGCCATCTTAACTTTGCCGTTCTATTTATTTTAAGTGCGCGTCTCTGCTGATTTGCTCGCCCTCCCCGAATTATACGAAATTTCGTCGAGCAAAGTACATGCATTACGCGTCCCCAGAATTGGGGACGTTTTCGTTTTCCTTCTGGCGTGACTCGCGCGACTTGCAAATTACGTTGCAATTTATCTCGCGTTCTTTGAAGCTGGGGGGAACAGGATTTGAAGATTAATAGATATTCAGTTGGATCTCTGTATTTTACGAAATTCCAGACGTAACTTTAGCCACAGGGTCGGATTTGGAGATTTGGTGCTCGTAGACTAACACACGTCTGCCACCCTTTCCACGAAATATCATGAAATATTTTAATTTAAGAGAGTTGAAACAATTTTAAAATTATTCAATCCGAGTTATTGCTAATTCGCCACATGAAAATAAGTGAATTGTTTTTAAAGTTGTCTTAAGCCTCTGTGTTTAAATCTTGTTCAATTTCATTCACTCAAAATTTACCAGCCCCCAAAAAGTTGCCACTCTAGGCAGCAGCCTACTTAGTCTATATACAAACCCCACCTGTGTTTAGCCCGTAGGTGGTAAATGTGGAGTCTGATTGGATGATATTTTTTTATCAGTATTGCCCAAACGAAAAATCCGGGTAATATGAATTTTTAATTGGGTAAAAGGTAAGCGCTAAAGTTAATGTTTGCAGCAATGCACCGCGTTCCTTTGTGCTGCCGTTTGTCTCCATATTTTCCCGAGAATGCCAAAAGAGGTGATACATACTTCGGTAGGAAAACAATATGCTACCGCAAATATAAATAAAGCCGCTTTATGTCTAGCTTTCTCGCGTCTGTGCAGTGGCGCATACGGAAGCTGCAATTGCTCGTGGATATAAAACTTATGCGTTATTCCTCTTGAAAATTACTGCCGCCTTGTTCATACATTATTTTCCCTCATAAATAACCCTGTATCGCATTTGGGTAAATATTCCCGCGCAAATATTAAAACAAAGCCAAGCAGAAAAGCTGTACAGCTCTCCTTGTGTTCTCTTTTAATTATTTCTATATTTTCCAGGATCCGAATCACGGAATTTCATAAATGTCCACTAACTTTGATACAACACTGCTCTCTCTTCAGGGTTTTAATAATTGGAGGCAAGAATTCATTAATGTAGCCCTGTTTTCACTGAATTCACAATTTAAATATCGTTCTTATTAATACTGTTTTTCATTTCGATTAAAAATACCCGGACGAAAAGAAGTACGAAGCGGAACGCTAGCAAAGAACTTTATTAAAACTCCGTGTTCTCCCCCACGCATGTTCATTCCAAAAAAATTCCATTGTTATATTATTTCCAACATCACTGGCACCCACCACCACGTTCCCCGAAATTCCGCTTCCCGGCAGACAATGCTCCGTGCAATCAAAGCTCGCACTTACCCCGATGCGCTCCCTCTAAACGCAATAACAAAGGGCAGCTTGAATATTCTCAATTTCATAAGCATCCGCCGCGTCAACGTCGCTTTAGGTCCTCGATGTCAACAGCCAGAATCGCGCGAAACGCGAATGGAGTATGCGGGCTTACTTTCAAATAGGTAACTAAATGGTAGCGCTATGTTTCGGCACGTGACCTCCTGACAAGTGGACTATGTAAACCATAAAATGAAGATCAAGCAAAGATTCGACTAGAATCTAGGAAATACAACATAGGTACTCCAAAGAAGAACCTATTATACAGTCGCAGAAAAACACCATTACTACCTTAAAATATAACACTACTCACAGGTGATTTCGAAAACTTCGCGGCCTAACACAGAAATACCGTTAAGGATCTACTTATTAAGGATTTTCTTTTTACATGATTTTTAAGTACAGTAATTTTTCAAATTTCCACACTTGGCCTATCACTGATTATAATTCCACGCTCCCGGCCCAGTAAAATTCCTCGCCCTGATCTGCAAAATGGCCGTGGAGGCCGCGAAATATTCAATCCACCCTCGCACTTAACGTCAGCGCAAGAAGAACACTAGGCTCGCTCAGACACGGCGCGATATTAGCCCGAGCGTAGGGATACAGGGCGGTAAAGTGCTAATACATGGCGAATCAGCCTGTGTACGTTGCTGGGGCGTTCCCGAGTACGCTCCACGTCGCTGGCAACCCCATCGAAAGCGCGTCCTGTCTGTACGTCTTACGTATTCCTGGACACTTACGCCTACGTGCATGTCATACGTCCCCCGTCGTGTTACGTATGCGGGTGTTAATGCGTTTCCGTGCTCGTGAATCGCCGCGCACACAGTTACTGGCGCGCACACGTGCCTCGAATACGCGGCCGCTTGAGAGGCGGGATGCGCGCGCGCGCGCGCCCACCAGCACGCCAGATCAAGATTGATAGGCTACGGAGTCGTAACACGTACGGAGCATCCACTTAGCGGTGCATTATCCCGATGAGAATGTGTACAGGCTGGATCTTACCTAATGCAGCGGCTGCAATCCTGATAATGGCAGCCACTTGTCCGCGAAAGAGCAGACGCGAGCTCAGGCTAATCGGCAATTTCGAGCCGACCGCCGGGGACATTCTTTCGGGAGACCGATTGTTGGGGACGATGGTGACCGAGTGGCGTCGTCACTTGATCGCGTCCAAGGAATCTCGAGGGGGGAACGTCTGGAACGTTTGTGGCGTTGTCGATCGTCTGAGTGCAGTGGAAAGTGTACGTATTCTGTCAGACGGCCGTTCCGGGGCGCGGGGGAAAGCGCCCGTCCTCTGTCAGGCAATATTCCTCGTGACGTATTAGGGTCACTTCTCGCGATACACTATTGAGGTTTGGGACTACTATTTTAAACATATTTATATAGCTTGGTTCGTTTTCTATCGCGCTTCTAAATCGTCACTGTTCAGTGAATAGGTATTGGATTCTAGAATAGGGGAGAATAGGGTAAAGCGGAACGGGTGGTTAAAACGGAACATCGATGCTTATCTTAGACAAGAGCTGCGAATGAGTTAGTATCATGTGAGACCAAACGGTCCTCATAGCATTTCGTGACAGACCACAGACCCGTAAACACGTTACTTTTCGATTAACAGTGTTGTAAAAATTTCCGGCATCGAAGTTTCGATATTGTGATGTAGTTTCGACGACTTTTCTGCACTTGGATTTAGAGAATTTAAAGCGGCAAGCACGCCGCTGGATTCTATAGTCCTTACGCTACATTTTGACGTTTTATCCAGGTCTTTACCTCGCGCTGAAGTGTAAATATTAAATGTTTACCAAATTACCTCATGTGGGGCAAAGCGGAACACTTTTACGTGGGGTAAAACGGTATCTTAGTACGTGTTTATTTTTTCTTCTAATTATTAGATTGTAGATTATAATTTTAATTACTGTCCCTGTTTCCACGGAAATTGATTTTGTATAGAAAATTATGATGTGTGAGACACATCTTACATTCGAACAAACTGTTAGTTTAAATTGTAATAAATAATGCAGATGTGTTCTCTATGCACGTGTTGACATTCATGTAAAAATTCATGTGGATTTGATTATTATCAGTGATTTTCATGTTACCTGGTAAAATATTTTTTCTCATGTGTATAATATATATTTTTGTTATATTTTATTTGTAATAGTCATACCTAAAACATATATTTATAGTTTTTTCCATAAATGAATACTTTTTAAATCATAAAAATAAAGATTTTGTACGTTTACATGGTCTTCAAGTGGGTGTTCCGCTTTACCCTACCACTTGAGCGAGGCGAATATTTCAATACCTCCGGCAAATCTCATTTTCCTTTGTTGCCAAATATTTTTCTTAACAAAGTCTTTGATTTTCTTATAGTCTAAGCTCCACTTAAGACTCCTGCTGAAGTTCCGTGTCATTTTTTCCTTCCGATTTTATGTTATCACCCTCCAAAGTTAAGCGTTCTATTTTACCCTACTCTCCCCTATATAGGAAAGAGATGTCGGGTGGTGGGCTTAAAAAAATTGCTAAAAAAATCTATGATGCCACCCTCCCTTAAACGCAAGTAAACATGTATTGTATGATATTCAAGATCCTCGGTAGAGGAGAGAATGAGCATGACGCAGCAGAAAGTAGACCCGTGACGCAGGGAAGAGTATCAGTATTAGGTCAGACGCACTCGCGTAAGATACGTGAAATGAATTTTCATCGCGAGTTTCTGTAGACTTGAACTTTATATTTGTATAATACTGTTTAATTTATAAGGAAAGAGTAGATTACGGTAAGTATTAAATAGTGGCAAGAATATTTTAGGATTTATTGCATTCTGTATAAAATGATCGATGTGTTAGAGAAAGAACTCGTTCCTAATTTCGTTTTCCATTGAAATATTTTCTAGCAGTCTCTCCTCGTCTCAATTTATTAGAATTGGAACATGTTAATCGTACCGTAAACGAAAATATATATCTCGGTGCACGTGAATACATAGTTTTGTTTCCTGCTTGCTTCTGCAAATATTCAGAGGCGAGAGAAATACATACTATTCGAGGGACCAAAAGAAGTATGTTAGCACGGTGAACTCGATTGTTGGCCGCGTTCGTTCGCGTGTTCAATGAAATACGCACGCAGTGTTTATTAAAAAGAGACAATAAAAAGCGCCGTGGAACAAAAGCGGCTGGGAAATTTATTCCATCGAGCGGGAGCGTTCCCTGTACAATGCCATTACTATAAAAGCTGGCGAACCTACGAATATCAAAACGCTTTTTTGGTAGACTCCGAAACAATTGTTGCTCAGCAATTCTTTTTCTAAAGAGTGTGTAATTGCTCAGAGTGCATTGAAAATAAAACGATATGAATTACATTTCCGAATTCTTGTGGCATCGAAACTTGTATCAACATTTGGCATCTCGGTTCTTCTGATTAATCAAGATTCATTTATAAGAATTCGACATATTACACACGCTCGATTACCTCTCAAATTATGACGCAATGCACGATGAATAATATTGAAATTAGCAGCACTTCATCTTAATGGATGTTAACTTATCATTCAACACGACTATCGCGTCCATCATCTTCGTAATCACGTCATACATATTACAAGTAAAATTTTCCTCAACATTTGTCTACCCATATAACGTCAACGATACATCATACCTTTCGAAACTCCTACAGCAACGCGTCGGTAACATCGCGAAGCAGTGCAAGTAATGTTTTAATGTTCACAGATTACATTTCTAATCAGAAGAAAAATCGCATTATCGTTAAATGTCAACGCGATAATATCCTAATGCATAACGCAACGCTGGAAAATAACTTACCGATGACTCCTCCTGTCCTTGAGTCGTCCTGACGAGTGAGCAGACCGATCAGTCTCAGCCATTTCCGCGTGTCGAGCACAGACCCGTAATTGCGGTTGATTCATCACGGTAATCGTTCTTCATTAACACTGAAATTGTCCCGCGAGAGTCCCAATGATCCGAACCGCTCCGCTTCGATCACGACCGACTCTCGCTTCCTGAAATTGTCGAACGCGTGAAAAGAAAAATACCCCCGTGTATAATAACGTAAATTACCACATACATATTCTGTGATAAACATATTATCATGCTTAATAATGTACCTCCCAATTCTCTTCTTCTACCATCCTCCTCAACATCCTAAGTTTGTCACTTAACCCTTCGTGATAACACGGGGTGCATCGCACCCCACGAAATTATTTTTTCTTTGCCAATATTCCTGTAAATTCTTAGACCTTGATATTGAAATTTAAAAGTGTGGCGAATTTTAACATGAAAACCGCTTTTCTCCTTAACTATTTTTTTCAACTACAAATTTCATCATATCGAAATTTACATTACAGTATTACGAATATACAATTATTACTGAAATGTGTAAAGATTCAAAAATACGAAAATGGTAACTCAAAAATGACGCTGAGGTGCAGTGAACTCCATGTGACCAATTTGTGATTATAAGAAGGTGTGACCACGAAGGGTTAAAATTTCCTATCATAATAGCATGGTGGCTGCACATCACATTCCGTATATTTATTTACTTCCCATCGCAGTCCACTTCTCAGGATTAATGCACAATGAAAGGGTAATATTAATATGGAAAGTGCGATGTGGAGGATTATTACGGCAACACAACAGACCTTTTTATCTCCCACTAACGAGTACCTTTTCTGTCTCTTTTTACTACTCCCCTTTATCATTTCCCTGGATACAGGTTTCACTGGATGACAGTGACGTGTCAAACGCGATACGATCGCGGGATACGGTCGGTAAACTCACGTGGAAGTAATAAAAGGACAGAAAGCCGAGCGAATGAAGCGTGGTTCGCGCTAGGCGGAACACGTCGATGGCGAATTATCCACTGTGGCGGATCAAACATAGTTCTTGCAAGAGCGTTTCACGCCCCCCTGCCACCCCCCCCCTCCCTCCCCCATTGCCCCCGCGTGTCTGCGTGGACCAAAAAGGCGTCTGTCCCTTCCACACTCGCGAGCGTGTATCGCCGCCGGAACGATGTTAAATCGATCGAGTCCAGCTTTGTCCGCATTATCGCTCAAGGGTGCTCGTCGGTCGTGGGACAAAAAGACAGAGACAGAATGGAAGGAGGAGAAACGGACTGCGAAATTTTCGTCCGATGGAAAAGATGAGCGGGACGGGAAACAGAGGGATAAGGGGACCGTGGCTGCGTTTCGTGGAACTAGGAATTTCGTGGCTGGGACTTCCCATTTAACTGTCATTTCGTTTATCGCGCGAACGATCGCGACCAGCTTTGGAAGAAAATTGTTTTAATGGCGTATTAGTTAGCCTGGGAACAGAGTTTCGAGAAATTTTAGCGGGAAACTTTGCTTTCACGTTCACGTGAAATCTAATTGTGTCTGAGCGAGGCCAGACCCCTGATCTGCTAATTGGAAATGGCTGCGAACGAAGTGCTTGTGCGAAAGGGAGGTTTGTTCTGGCCAAAGCGTCGCCTTTTTCAGGAGGGTGTAAATCTCCGGCAACATAACGTCACTTTCTAAGTGGTGGTTTAAACCACAAGAACTCACTGAGTTGGAGGATGATGAAGATGGAGGTTTGCGTTGAATGATCGAGACACCGGTAACAAGGTATGACTGAGGTATAAATGTTCACTGATTGTGAGACCCCTATATGGTTGGTCTAGGGACAAGGATCCCTTTCGTTTGAGCAGTAGTAGGTAACGTTGTCTATTGGCGGGAAATAGTTTGATAATAGGTGGTGAAAAAATGCAGGAAAGGGAGATTTTGGTAGGTAAAAGTGTTATTGAATCTGGCGTCGCGTGGCCGTCTGTTTATTGTCCCTCCTATCCTGGGACCCTCGGCCCAGACTTAGGCTAATAACCTTTATTTCCGATACGTGGAACTGTGAATTTGACTGACAGATCAAGTTTCAAAATACAAGAGACCCTAATGCGTCCTTGGAGTTTATGCGAAGGCTCTTCAACAAGGTTTTCTATTGCACTTATGGATATTTAAAATTCTTTACATGTTTAATCGATGCTTGTGGAAAAGTTAGATCGCTCCCTAAATCGCTCCAGCCATGAAAGTCGGAACCAATGACAGTGGTCACGGGACACCGTGTAGATAACCAGCGTGGTCGTGAAAACCGATACCGAAAACCGCAGGGTCGTGCCAGTCGATACTGACTGGATGTCAAACTCTCTCTCGAGTCGTAAGACTCGATATCGACGACCCTGGAGACGTAGCTACCAATATCGACAGAACTCGACGTCGACGACCCTGGGGATACAGATACCATTATCGGCGATACAGAGTCGTGGAATCTAATATCGATAACTCTAGAAGATGTAACGGCTCTGCCAACCCTCGATTCTCTGGGATATAGTGGAAGCATAGTATCTAGTATCGCCGAAACTGATAAATTTCTTCTGATTGGTGAAATAGTGCGATGTCTTACGGCTAGATCCCCATCAGTGTAATGTTCTGTACAGTAGTAGCGGAGGTAACTTGCATCGAGCTTCATGATTTGGGAGTCATTTTTCTGGGGGATATCTAGGGATCACTCATATCGAATACCACAACTTAGAGTTCAGGCATTCAGAGCGACAACGGAGTAATCCACACTGAAAAAAAATTAATTTGTCCTATTTTATATGAGGCATACAGCCTATTGGAATACATTATTGCTACTAACTCAATTTTGCAAAAAATGTGGGTTAGTCCGTTTTTGCTCTCAAAGCCTAAGTTTAGAGGATCATCGTTTTCATTTCCGAAAATCTTCGCTAGCAATTTCATATCTCAAATCTAATCACACGTATTTTTGAATTACCGTTCCACTTCCATGTCGTTGGAACCTTTGAAGGAAAAGTAATTTAAATGTAGTCAAAGTAATTTCGTGGTCCAGTGTTCGTCTTCGTTCCCATCCGAGAAACGGTTATTCTTCTCCCCCGTTCAAGATCCTTCTTGTCAAGGATCGAAGATTTTCGCTTCGATTAACACACAAATTAAATTCTTTTTGTGGCTGGTAGCCCTGATAAAACAATGTTGAATCTATCGAGGCCAGTTTTACTTGTTCTTTTGAGCAAGGGTAATCGTCTGTCAGCGGATACGAAGCCAATGAAAGTGTCTACTCCCTGGAGGGTAAGAGAAAGAGCCAACGGAGAAGGCTCGAGGTAGACAGAGAGCAGCAGAGGGAGTATTAAGATAATTCTTGAGTGTTGGAACGCCTCATCCCATCTTGGTCAACGTTTCCGTACCTTGCAAGATCTCTTCCCATTTTCCTCATCCGTTTATACGAAAGCCGCCGGCTCACCAAAATAAACTTACGTTTAAAAACTCCTTTAATCGTGCCCATAATAACGAGAGATAAAAGGGGAGCGGGGAAAGTGTTCGTCTTTTTAGTTTGTAGTGAAAATTGGGTGATTTCAAGTTTGACGCGGAACGTGTTAATATGTAATTTAAATAAAACTTACCTAAGAGGAGTAGAGGCGTAAACACCCATTACCGTTCAATTGCTCGGAGGAAGCACGATACAGCAAAATATTCTCCTACATGTGCCTCTCGCTAAAATTCGAAAATTTTATTCCCGTTAGGTTGAATGTTTTATCGACACTTAATCGATTAAAGATACGAGCGTTCGGAGCACTTAAAATTTTTACCAACTGCTGTTGGAAAATTGAAGTACTGTGCTGTTAACTTACCCAATCAGCAAATAAATAAAACGAACATATTTCACCGTGACGCGCGACAAATTGTTTCGAGACGAAAATGCATTGAGTAAATAAAAATTGACAGAGGTGGGACCGCTGCACGTGTGAATAAATGTGCGAAAAAATTGAATGAGGAGAGAGGAAAAGGGAAATAATTTTTTCCATCTAGCGCGATAACTTCTCTCGTCGGCGAGAAATTGGTTACGAACCACGAGAAAACGACGTGTCGTGGTCCACGAAAGTCTGTAAATAACATTTTAGCAATTCAAACTATTTCCATCGATAGAATGTAGAATAATGTTGTGCAACTTCTGTCTGATCCCTGGCTGTTCTGCGGCTATTAGTGGTGCTATCTCGTAATATCGATGTACAGGGTGTATAAAGAGCGATGGACACCATTTTCAGGGACAAATACACCTCTGGATTGGTGGACATTTGTAAAAAAACTTGTCGCAAAATTGTTTATAACATTGAAAATTAATGCTGAGAATTTTTTACACCAATGTGTTCTGCTCAATGAGAAGGCAAAAAGTCCAAGAGGAATCATATGCCGCAAAGACACAGTTATGGCGTAAAAAATTGTTAATTTTATGTCCATCACTTTTTATTTTGTATACATTCTGTACAACAGTTCTTCCAGCACGTTGTTAAGTGTCGCACAAGTAAAAATTTTTAACAAAAGAACGTATTTCTCAATGCTGTGTAACTTTTGTCTTAAACGGATTAATAAGACAGCTGGTTTCCTCGCGGATTTAATGACAATTCAGCAATAATTGAATGTAGATATGTTTCGTTACCGCGTATAATAATTTTACGTTATATTCAACTACTGAATGTGAGAGGGGTGTTTTGGGTCATATGATCCCTCTCTAGCGGTGTAAAATGATCCCAGGAATCAGGTGGTGCGCGAAAAAATTCGTCTCTGCGAACCTGATATCCATTTTATTTGTGTTTGTTAGATAATTTTAAGTATTTCTACTCATTGATCATGTACGAAACATTATTTAAGATTTGATTTTTTTAGAAGATTGTTTTAATTTATTTCGTTCGTATACTTTGTGATTGACTTTAATTTCTGTTTTTACTTAAATAAAAGTTTATAAATCAAATGCGTTTTAATGTTCGTCTCATTTACTATCAGTAGGTATAAAATGATCCTTGGTGGTCACTATATACACCCCGTATAGATTTTATACACACATGTGTACAAAATGATCCTTTAGTATGCCTTCACAAAAATGCGAATAAAACATGTAATTAATCAGGTAGCTAAATTTGACCTAAGCCAGTGATAAGGTAGATCGCCCAATTTTCAAAAACTACTTTGCATTTATTTAAATGTGCCTTTGTATTTCTCATATAGGCAGTCGAGTTTATTTGAAAATGAAGCACTTCTGTTTCAATTAATTATCAAGAAACAAATTGAAGCTGAGGCTTGTTCTTTGACACAGTGTTTATTGACATCATAAGCTTTAAAAGAACATGTTTGTTTAGTCAAAAATATGCATTATGTGGGATGAAAATGATGTGTGATTGTGATAAAATTTAAACATGAAAAACCCTGAATAACCCTGAAGCAAGTGAGCTTCAGTTCATCATATTTGCCTTTGACAAAGTTTTCCCACTTTTATAGTCATCTGACAATGAGATATGTATTGAACTCCACCTTTTACTAACGCGACACTTCTCAAACACTCTATCCCTCCCCTTTCTTCAAAATCCCCCGGCGAAGTCCAATTATTCTACACGGATACGCTACTTCGATCGCGAAATTAATAATCAAAGCAATTTAATAATCGCCAGCGCAGGTCTCTGGGACGAACTCCGTTCCCGCGGGATGCGATCGATGCGGTATCTGGCCAACCGTAGTTCGGTCAGCGTGTAATAGGCACGTGTACGTTACACGTGCACGCATAAAACGTATAGATAACTTGGCGAGCGTGCACGTAGGTACTACGTGTTCAGGGAAATTTCTCACTGCAACGGTGCCGCCCTTTCTGATAATGGAATGCAAAAACAAGTTTCACGTGGCGAGCCATTTAACTGGCCGCCACCTTTCTCGCATCCAATGGAGAAGAAGGTCGATTTAATTTCCCCGGATGTACAGAGTGCAATCACGACGATGGAATCGGGAACGAGAGTCTACAAACTGCTGGGAAACGCCGAGTTCCTTTCGAATCTCACACAACTGCTGAACCACGAGCGATTTCATTCGGAATAGATAAATATTCGTTCGTTCTAGAAGAAGAACCCACATCCAAATCTGCTTGGACCCTAAGAATTATATTTTTTGTAATGAATTCAAGCTCCTGTCACTGAAACTTCAACACGAAACGATACACTCGTATAACCTGCTTAGGTTTTCAACTGGACGACCTTTAAAATGGTTCGAAATTTAAAATCACCCCCCCCCCCCCCCTCGTGGTACATCCCACTTCAGCGAGACACAAGAATTTGCTCCCGAAGCACGGAACAATTTGCTTGCTTTCTCTCCCCGTTGCTCAAGGCAGCCCCGCTTTCGACAGAACAGAATTAGACTCGTATCCCGAGAAGATGTAACGAGAATTCGACTGTACAATAAAATCATTACGATCGTCTGGCGGAGGGGTGCCAGCCCAGCAAGACGAGATCGATATCGGGAGCGTCCGCAGATCGGTCGAGACGACAAATACCCGTGAGCGAAACAAGAATTTCAATTTGCGTCATGTACGTGGCAGGCATGCCGAGTGACGAAAAATTCCGGGCTGTCCTCTCCACCCCTGACCGACCAACCCTTCAACTCGACTGGTCTGCAGGGAACACCGACTTCCGGCGTTCCCAGCGTCTTATAAGCTCAAATGCTCGGGCAATACCCGGCGTTCCACTTCCTCCAAACGCCTCCCACCTGTTTTCATAACTCGCGCGATGATCGAGGGTGTCCCGGTCGATATACCGAATCGCCAGCTCGACAAATTTCGCTCCATGAACTCGCCTCCGTGGACGAGTGGAGCGGCTATTGTTGCTTCGAGAAGGCCATTTGGAAAAACGTGCACACGATAGCGTTCCGTCGCGACGAAATTGTAAGATCGCTGGGGAAATTGGGCGTGGGCGGTGTTCATGGAGTTCAGACTAAATAACTCATTTCCTTAAAGGTCCACAGAGCAACCAACCGTAACGGGCAGAGTACGAATATTAACTTTCTTAATCTAATTAATGCAGGGGATTCCAACCTGAGGGTTGCGACTCCGAAGGGGGTCGCGGTATGTTTTCTGGGCGGTCGCCGGGGTTATTTTTAGTGGACGATTCTTAGCACTTACTTATTTTAATATGGTTACATTCCCATATTCTATTAATGATGTAACACTGATTTTTTCGTAAATGAAAAACGAAAAAGCTGGTTATTCAGATGGAGGCACACTAAATAAGATAATTAAAGATTATTACCTAAGTTCGAATTATATTCTGAAATGGCTATTTTTAATGGTCGCAGGTTACTCGACTTACTATAAAAGAAGGTCGCGACTGAAAAAAGGTTGGGAAACGCTGAATTATTGAGTGCCATTTGTGATATGTTTCAGTCTCCACAACTAAATTTCTAGCAAATCTACAATAATCGTATCTCGCCAACAACACAGTATTCTAGAATATCCACGATATCGTTAGCCGCGGATCGAAGAGCGCGGAGGATCAGCAAATGTTGTAATTACAAAACTTTCTATATATATAGGATGGTTTATAGCAATACGATTCAGATATTGGTTGTGCCATGGCGAGTGTTCAATGAAACTATCCATGAAATATTGCATTCTGCTGGTTCCCCTTTGACGAGAGGCACCATGAAATCGCGAAATAATGGCGCGGGAGAGAGGAAAAGTCGCTGGGACCAGGGGCTCAGGGGCAGGCGGTGGTGGCGATCGATCCCAGGGGGGCCCTTCGAACAGTGCAGAGTCGAGCAGCATTTCCGGTCGGCGACGCCGCCGGCGGAACAATGCGCCGCGATATGTCACGCGTTCCAAAGTGTCCTCGACGTGCCATTAATTGGAATTCAAATGGACATAAACATCTCGCGAGCGCGGTCAGTGCCAGCAAGATGCACCGATCGAAGAGGTCGAACACCTCTAGATGCAGGCTGCAGTCCACGTCGTAAATTACCGCCGACCACCGAAATTGCTCGGCGTTTTTCCGCCTCGGAACGGTCGCTCGAAATCGGGAATACATTGGGATAGTGGTTCCCCCGATGGATTTCTTATTGAACTCCGAAGACGATTTCTGAAACGAAATTGCGAGCAGCAAGTAGGTACTGCTCCGTTCCTGGTGGTCCAGCTTAAGAAGTATCATTGCAATTCGATATTCTTTATCATCGATAAACATTCACACAACAATCGCCCGCGGTGTCTCCGGAATGGGGATGGTAAATTACTAAATGCAGCCATCACGAGTTTCTTCAGCATTCCCCTTCGACCATCCAGAAGAACGAAGTTCAGAGGGCGAGTGTAAGTGGCTGTGCGCGTGAAAAATTCTCCGCAACTTTCCGTCTGCCGAGTCCGCGGAGCACGTAGCGACTCGGGCCGGTATCAGTCTCGCCTCGCGACGGATAATTTAAGGCGGACGATATTAAAAGGATATTAATGACGGCTAATTAATTCAGAGCTCTTTCAACCAGCCAGGATCGAGGGTGCTTTTTAACGTCCTAAATCCGTGAGCAACGCTCTCGAGCTCCCTGGCCACCGGCTGAAACGAAGATAAAGCGTCAGCGCGCGCGTGAGGAATTAGTCTCCTTCCCGACGATTTCTCCGCGGCAATTCGACCGAATGTGGCGTTGACGAGTGGAGCGTTCCGCCAAGAGGCATGCACAGGGCGGTTGCGAAGGGACAGCAGCCCTTCTGATCGCAGTTTCGACGGTAATCGGGCGGAAACGCGAACAGTCGCTCGAGAAAAATCGCCATACGTCCGTTTTTCTGGCCGTTCGTCAGAGAGACTCCCGTTTCGCGCAAGAGATTTCGCCGTGCTCGCTTCTACGTGACCTTTCCGCCTCGCGCGGATCACATCTCGACGAGAAAACGCTCATCCAACCCTCGATGTCTGCAGCATCCTGTCACGCGTCGAATTATGGATGCGCACGAGCCGTGATGGTTGCGCCCTTACCGATAAATACGGTCGGTCGCGTGTTTTTCGCGATTAATCGCTCCGCCATTCGCTCCCGCGGCAGGTGCTTTCCGCGGAATATGTTTTCTGCGCGTTTTATTCGATTTGAATTTTACATGAGGGTAGTCGTTTGGGGAAGGGACGTAACTGAAACGGACAATTCAATAACGATTGCCTTTGTTTTTGGAGCAATTAGCGATGCTTTGTAATTGATTATATTAATTTGTCGTTAATGAAAGTAATTTTGTTGGTGAAAGGGGATAATTTGCGGGGATCGTGCTCGTCAGTCGACGAAGGAGAACGATATAGGGGAAGGTACTATAAGCATTGCTTATATTTAGTCATTACGTACTACGGCTTATGTATATATTTAATCCTTTATCAAAGGATGCCCACCCGTAAATAAATAAATAAATAAATAAATATTGTTATGCTACTTTAAGAAGGAACATAAATTGGGATATTTGTTATTAAATGAAACTACGATTGAAGGAATATGTTTACCAATTCTTTTAGGATTGTTATTAATCCCGCTACTACTGCGATATCATTCTTCGTCGATATAATAAATGGAAATTGTCATAAAGTAACTCTCCCAGAGCTATACACTCTATTCTATCTGGAGTCCTTCAAAGATCTTTGATTAGCTTGTTTTCTTCGAGATGCTTTCCTTGTAGGGAAATAATACCCAGAGAATTCTCCTAACGGACCATGTCAAGGATCCAGTAACGAATTGTACCAAGGATCTACTAATGACTAGTAGAATAATGTGAGATAATCTAAACCCAACCAAATCACTTATCGAGTAAAGACGAATAAATATTAGGTTTCAATATTCATTCACAAAGAACATTTTACTCCAAACTCACAACTTCTCGATCCTTCCCCAGCATCTTCGTCACAGACTCAATTATTAATGCCTGGCTAAATCTAACAATTAAAGCTTTCAACTAGCGATGGAATGAAGTATATTTGAAATAGATACGAATCTGACTGCATAGTTTCGAACAGGTCATGAGCACTTTGAAAAAGAAAAGCAATAGGTGCTTTTAAGTAGAGTCGAACCTGGACGAAATAAGTTCGAACTCTCTATAAGTACTTTAAGAAACGTTAACAGTACTTTCAAGTATAATCGAACCCTGGCCAAGTAGATTCGAATCTTTTATGCGTGCTTGAACGAGGACTTTTCTGTGCAATTGTGCGATTCGTTTTTCTTTTGTTTGCGAAATTGCAGTCTTCCAGGGTTCGTTTACTACTTTTAAGATATTAGATTCTTTCAAATCTCTAAGTACTTATAAGTAAATATTCGAATTCTACAGGTATTCGCTCCAGGGTTCGAAATCAGCTTGTGTGATCTGAGTACTTTACAAGCACGTACAATTGAACAAGATCTTTTATGAGTAGTAATCGAATCCCAAGAAATGATCCTTTCGTATTGGATTCGACTTGGTTTCTTAAGTACCTATTGAACTTAATCCCATCCCTACTTTCAACTACTCTGCCACTCGACTTCTAACCCAAGTAAGGTACTGCAGAGCAAACTTCAAAACCGAAATTAATATTCTTTCAACGGAGTTCGTATCCAGGTGCGACGACTTCGTGGTCCTCCGAACTCCGCCGGAAGTAGAATTAATTTCACGGGGCAAATGATCCCAGTCGGCGCACGGGAATATTCTATTTACCTTCATGAGCGACACTAAGCGGGAGACAATACCAGCACGCTATGACGGCGTTTAACTCAAGCTTAACGGGGTTTAACCCTGCACCCCCTTTGCCCGCGGGCCCTGAAAATGGTTGGCACAGGTATCCAAGTCGATCCACTGTTTCAATTCATTCGCACGTGACCATTAAGCCATGCCCCGCCGTCTCCTCGGCTCGCCTCGTTGCTCCTTCAAAGGGTAACAATGCAACGAGGAGCAGGGAGGGCTTCGACGTGAAATCCACCTCGTTCGTTGATCCGCGAACGGGTCCAGTTAGAATTTCTCATCGTGAACCTTGAACGCGCGCGTGTGTTCCACAAATACTTCGCAAAACAGTTTTCCTCGCGATCCGGCTTAAGCACGCTTCCTTTAATAGGAGATTTCATGGCTGCGTTTCTAGCAATCATTTCGAGAAGGTATGAAAACCTTTTGGAGTTGCTTTAATTAAGGGTTCCCCGATAAAGAGTTTATGAGTATTAAACTTCTCGTATGGATCTATTTGAGGGAACTCCGCAAAAGTAAATTCATAATTAAAATTGGGTTTTGGTGCGCCTTACAACATTAAACGTAATCCAAGGAGCAGAATTGCTAATTAACTCAAGAAATTTTTATAATATTTAAATGCTGTGCCAACATACTGAGATTCATTAAAAGCTCCACTGACATTGAAGTATAAATAGGGCGTTCTGTTTGAAAGGAGCATGAAATGGCAAAGAGATAATCTTAATAAAAATTCGAGAAAGTACCGAGTCATTCATGCTTCTAAGAAGCTCTCCAATAACCAGAACAGATAGTTTGATAGCGCAAAATCAGGAAACTACACCGAGTAGCTAATTACTTGCCAACCAAAATTCATTCAGCCCCTTTTGAAACACGGTCGCTGCGCGCTGTAATATTTCCAGGGTGCAACTTTAATTCAATAAACTCGCGAGCGTATTCGGCAACGCGATTATCGATAAAATTCACGTTCGAGCCATCCGGTTGCTGGGTGACTCGTTTCCGACGATTTCGAATTCCGATTCCGGGATTCATACGACCACGATGGCGGCTCGGGCTTCAAAATTATTCACCGCAAATCTCGGACCGTGCGCGTCGATATTTTTCCGCAAACGTGTCTCCCTGTTACCGGGCAGACGCAGCTCTACACATTCTGATTAGAGGCCGCTTTCAACGGCCCTGATTACGGACGGTGTAATTCGAACCTCCCATTCACCTAAACATCCATTGTCCTTGCGTTAGAGCGTAGCCGGGAAAACTGATTACCGATATTCGCGGGCTCGCATTGGAAATCTTTGGCCGATCGACGGAAAGGAGTGCTCCGAAGTGATCCGCGACCCTGAACTCAAAGAGTCGCGAGGTCTCGCCTGCCATCAGCTGAAACAGTGGAAACGCCCGGGAGAATCGTGAAACAGGAAATAACAGCGGGAAAATACTCTGTATAAATAACCGTGAGGAATAGCTACTACCATTGCGGTGCACGGTTCCTGTGCCCGTTTAATATCGAAACGAATGAAAATAGAGCTTTTTAACTTCGAGCGCGGCCGATGAACAGCTGCTCGAATTCGTTGTTAAAAATTTTTATTGGAAATCGTTTCGTACTGTACATTTACCTCTTAATGTGTTTTGCGTAGACATCGTGACTGTTATGAGAGAAATTTTAAAACTTACGGTATAAGAGTTGATATCTTTAATGAAGTGATTTTGGTTACGAATACCCATTATGAATGATTAAACATTTTTTTGGCTACCAATAACCATTATCGATGACGGAAATTTAATTTTGGTTACCGGTAACCAATATAAATGATCGGAATTTTAAAACAGTAACCATTATCACTGACCCGAATTTTAGTTTCGTTAAAATATATGTTTTATAATTAATTTTTAATTATCAGTAATGTGAATAACAATAATTGACAATAATTGAATGTAACCAGAAACAATTTTTGCCGTCGGTAAACGTTAACCAAAATAACATTCGGGTCATTGATAATGGTTACTGGTAGCCAAGAAATGTTTAATCATTCATACTGAAAAGTTGTAATCAGAACAATTAAAAAATAATATTTGTTAATCATTTCATTGTTTGAGAAATTTCTTTGAGGTTTAAAGACAACTGGTTTCCCCTTAAATAAAAATTAGTTTTTACTTAATGACATTTTCAGAAAAATTTCAAAATAACTGTCAATTTGGATGTCTGATTTTGCGATTAGGGATAGTCTTGTATAAGTCACTACGGCGCGGCACAGCGAGTATTCTAAGTAGTACGAGTCGATGGATTCATAATGCTGGCAGCAGGACAAATTCTACTCTGTTGATGACACACAGAATGTGCCGTCTTGTAGAGTAAGGGTTACCCAGAACTGAACTCAGCACTGGATTATTAAATTATAACAGTATATTTACTCTCAGTTAACTGATGAAGCTACAAGTGACTGTTCCTTAACGTGCCCGGAACTTTGACCAAGTTTTACTATTTCTGTAACTCTCACTGTCTCCAGCGAAGGTTAGCTGCCTTCTGGTCTGAAATTTTAATTTCTTGGCACTGTCTCTCGCACTCCGCGACCTAAACGCGCATTCTCTAGTAAGGGTGCGAGACAGCGTCCCGATTGTGCGAGGGTTAACTTTTCGTACACGGTCGTTGGGTCTAGTAAGTATCACAGCTCGGTTTATATAATTAGAACTCTTGCCTAACCATAAAAAATGGTACAATATTAAGTTCACACAAAATTCGTTAAATTACGCTGCATTTTAACAGAAACACTCTCACAAGGGAACATATCGAACCCGCACACAACGATTTTAATGCGGCTTTTATAAGAAGAAATTCTCATATAAATATTTGACACGTATTTTTTGTTATCAGCAATCATCCATGTTGAAGGGGTGTAAACAGCCCCTACAATTGGGCTTGACCTGACTTGTATACCTGTGCCAACCATTCAGTGGACAACTGGCAAAATATAATAAACTTAATGACTTAAAATGTCATGAACGTGTGTGGTACCTTTTTACGGCACATGCTCGAAAACTACATCTCTCAAAAAGTCAGAGTAAAGTAAATAGACAATAATTATTATTGCAAGACTAAAAATAAAAATGTCGAAATATCCGTATTTTCTATTTTGAACTACACTTAACGTATAGGTATAAATTTACCTGAAAATTGATTAACGTTTTGCAAGAAAATTCACGAAAAAGTGTTAATCTTTAATACATCATTTAAACAACAGAAATTTTCTAAATCTATGCACGGGGCTCGATCCGTCTTTAAAAACCCACACCCTGAAAAAATAGATAGTTCTACGTTTAAAAGTTCTCGTAATATTCCAGAAAATATGTTTTCGACCCGCAACCTCAAAGGCTGTTTTATAAATATTTTTCTGCGATCTATTTCTTACAAAAGTCCCATTAAATTCAGCGTGTGCAGGATCGATAGTTCCCTTGTCAGTAAACATCTCGTATAATTAGCGAGCGTAACACTACAAGATAATTACTCCGTCCACACAGTGCAACTTGTAGACATTTAATCAATAACTTAATCTTATTGCCCGACTTTCATCCTTCGTAAGAATTCATGCGAATATCGATTAAGCCATTTCAGGGGCATAAACCCGCGAGGAAAAGCGGGATACTTTTTTACGCCAGCCTCTCGGTTTGGAAGCGTGTAATAACAGAAGCGTAGCCGTAATAAGCCCGGATATCCGCGCGGCTGTTGTTCCATGGTGTACAGGTGAACGCCTCTCGACACCTGCTACCTCTGCTCATCTTTATCGCGAATCGACTGGCTGAGGCAGATCGATTACGTTTCCCATACGGTGGCGGAGTTTGCGGTAAAACAATTAAATAGTTCCACGGCGACAAATAGACTCCTTCGGTTCGATGGAAAGATTCCTCGATTTAGAGAAGGCGTTGAAAATTTGTAGATAAGCTTTAAGGGTGGATAGAACTGGAGGAAGGGGAGAAAAAGGTGTCACAGTTGAACCTGAAAGTCATCGTTTCAAAAGCATACAGGCTGTACATTTAATCACATAGGGTTATAATAGTAATAGTGGTATTGAGTTCTGTTTTCCTGTAGACGCTAATTCTCTATTTATAGTGGTTAGGGGGCGTCCTTAAATTATATAAGGGTAATTTTGGCGGTTTATTACCCTCTCCCTCCCCCAGTACAAGAATTTGTAACATCGCTTTTTAGGCGATTCATACCTATTGAAAATTAGAGTAAAAAATATTACCTACGACGCTAAGTAGCTGACTCCCTTTGTAAGAAAACATAAGAAATACGCGACCCCGCTAGCAAAGCCATGCGACTTTGTCATCAAACTGTGATTGCAACTTTGCGATTCTAACATCCAGAGGGGCATTTTATGAGCAATTTTTAGTCTCTTCGATGAGTTCTATGGATTTTCCAAAATTCTGCGTGAGCTTTGTAAGGCACACAGTGGTCATAAATATCACCTCGAGTTAGTTACTTCGTTACGCTTGCTTTTTATGAAATCACGGATTATTTGTGACAAGGATTCGCTGGGGCTCCCACCGTAAATAGGACGCGGAGAATTAACGCAGGAAAAGCGGGGAACATTGTCTTAAGCGGGCAGCGTGCTGCGAGGGATTAGATTTATACGTCCCCGCGGCTGGCTTCGCTGCGAAACGTATTTTCATTACGTGACTCGCGCTTCCTCCGGCGCTGAAAAAGTACTGCTTTTCAAGGATGGCCTGTCTAATCTTGCCCCACCGTAGGGAAAAACATACGGATGGCTTTTCGTTTTACCGTCGCTGGAGACCGCTGGCGGGACTCTTCTTGTTCGGCCGCGGGTAATAATTATTCCTTTCAAACGGAATGGAATCTATCGCGAAAAGTGCGGACAGCTCTTATAATATCCATCAAATATCAAGGAGGAATTAAATACAAAAAGCATGCCATGCTTCTTCAACGGTGGGAAGATCGCGAAGGCTTCGTGAGGCTACAAGTAGAACAAATCGAAATTAGTGATGCAATGTCCGTGACACTGATGATACTGTTCACTCCCACTTTTTATCTGGTCGTGCGGTACTAAGAGATTTCTACGTGTGTGCTCTATCGAGGAAATGACCACAAACAATATCGAAACTAATCCATTTCAATGATTTGATGAAGTGGAGTGACGTCCCTTAGAAGTAGAATAACTCATTGCTGGTCAGTCACGCTGTACTTACTAATTCCTCCTCTACCACTCGAAACAGTGAACGATGGCATAAAAAGTGGCCAATCTAATTAACAGCAATTAGGTAAATAAAATTTCTCAAAACCATCGAGTCACTCTCGCCTAGCCACAGCAAGTAGAAAAACTCCGGCTACTTAATTTGCATTCACAGGCAGCCCCGAGTCGACCGAAAATTCTGTCTAATCTACCTCGAAGCTCGCCCCCCGAAGTAGCAAGATTCATCTTGGCCGAGTGGCAAACAAAAAGGAACCTCTAATCCGCCGCGAAAATTTCCAGAAACCAGCCTCGATTCCTTTTTACCGGCGTCCTTCCACTCGTCCGAGAGGAGACTATACGACACCGAACGCGATGGAACAAAGATTGAAAAAAATTCTGAAGAACCCCCGGCCCGTTCCCTTAGACGCTGTTCCTCGTCTAATATTCCAGCCTTAAGACGCTTGTAACGCGGACTTCTCCATGGATTACGCGGCGAAGGAGGCGCCTGTGATTGCCTGGCGGACGATTACCAGCCAGGACGCGTTAATCAGTCCTCCCCCGGTGTTATTCCGGCTCATCCCGGATCCTCGAGTCGTTTTCGGGGCCGCCGATTCTCTGGCGGTGCGCCGTGACACAGCTGCTTAAGTCGGAGCTGGAAATTATCGCCGCTATAGTTATCCGACGGCATTAATCCGGCGAACAGCGTCGCCGTTAGCGGGCAATGTCTATTATCGACACCGTTGCTAATGCCATTATTGGCCTCTTAGCTCGTCGAGCATCCTCCGAGGACAAGTTCTCGGCGGGTCGCGACCCCGCGCTTGAATCAGCTCAGCGGCAATCTCGTCAAACCCTTTGGCAGTATAATCAATAACCGGTGTTACGCATTAACGGGTAATTTAATGCCGCGCGATGGGCGATGGGACGTGAAGAGGCGCGGACGACTCGATGAGGAGTGTCGCGGAAAGAATGCTTACTCGACGATCGGTGAGGGTGTTTGGGGAAAGGAGAGCTGGAAATAGGGGGAGGAAAGGGATATTGGGTGATACGGAGCTGGTTGTATTGCGATTTGATTCGATGTGATTCATGGAGTGTAAAAATTCGGTCTCACTGGAGGATATAGGGAACTCCGTTTGGGGGACTAAAAGCGGATTCGTACATATCAGTTCCGTGACGTTTTAGAGGCGTTAGTGTGAGTGGTCAAAAATATCGTTTCCCTGTTTTGAAATGGAGCAGTTTGTTGTGAGCAAAGCGCCACTTTTTAGGAGGTCGCTTTGTCGTAAATCTCCACGACTGAACGCGACTCTCCTAGTGGCGTTTTTAAAACCACCAGAGTCCACCGAAATGTATGATGATGAAAGATGGAGGTGTGATTTCAGAATAACCCTTATTACTATATTTCACACGAGTAACCACTATGTTATAAACGGAGACATTGATGAGTTCTATGTGTATACTTGTGAGTTCTGTTGGTCACTGCTCTGAACAGGAGACTGACTTCGTGCCGAGGTGGAGAGGTGCAAGAGGTGGTAAAAACTATTCTCTATTGGTGAAAACGTGATGTGGAAAACGGAAATGGATCACGGAAAAACAAGAAAGGGAAGATGCAACGGTGGTGAAAACACCTACTGATCGGCGCTAGGCCATCTGCCTATTCTCCTCGTCATTCTGGGAATCTCGGTCCCAACTCGGCCTAAGAGCCTACACTAGCGGACAAAGAAGTTACCACTTTTTCGATTATTTTGTTCTATTTTTGTTATTTTTTAGCATACATTTGGAACTGTTACATACATTTGCATACATTTAAAGCTGTATAAAACCCAGATAAGGTTGAATTTATTTAATTGACAAACAAAAGTGTTATATGACATTGAACGGGGTAACACATTTTTGGGGCCGACAAAGAAGTTACCACGTTTACTAACGTTTTAGATTGTCCTAAAAGCAAAAGGTGCCCCCAGAAAATATTAGATTTTTTTATTAATGTTCAAAAGTGGTAACGTTTTGTTAGCTTTAACCCTTTCAATACGGCGAAAAATCAGTCCGAGTGCGCCCCATTGCCGGGATCAGTTATTTCTCCTCCAAGCGATTATTGGATAAAATAACTTTTATGCCTAAAAGGTTGAAGGTCTTGGAGACGCATAAACGTCCCCATAACAGCGCACCATCAACAACAATGATTTCACAAGCTTCATTGATGTAATATCAAAAATTTTCCAGACTGGGACAGCATATGTCCCGTCCGGTGCGAAAGGGTTAAAAGTGTGTTGTCTTGTTTAATGTTATGTAGGGTTTTTGTTTGTTAGTTAAATAAATCCAACTGTGACTGGGTTTTATAAGGCTTTTAATTCTCTTTCAGAATATGTACATTAGGCACATACAGCAGTTTTGAGTTGATATTGAAAAGTAATAGAAATAGGGTGGTTCGAAAAAGTGGTAACTTTTTTGTCCGCTACTGTATATTTCAAAGCATTGAAAGTGAATTATCAAGTCCCAAGTTTTTAAACAAGAACCGGCAGACTAAGTATTTACCTGATGCGAGGTGACCAAACACAGGACACCTTTACAGGTCCTCGAGTTCTATGAAGGAACTTTCTCTCCTCGACACTGTTCATACTTGTCCGTGTCAGTTACTGACGCTGTCACAATGAGATCAGTTACACTCACGCTACTGTACCTTCGCGGATGTAGCGTCTTGTGTTAACACTTACTAAAGTTTCCTAGAGTTTTTCCCCTAAGCTATATGCTGTTAAGCAGCGTTACTCTTTTTATAAAATAATAATTGGTTGGCAAGGAAAGTGTATTTATCAGTTTGTACACGATTTCATATCAGTTCTTTATTTAATTAATAATGTTAATTTGAAGTACGGTAATTGAGTTTATTGCAACTAAATAAATATTACAAATTCCCACTATAACAGCCAAACGGAACTGATATCTGTGAATTCACCTTTAACTATTTACTAAAAGTTCTGCGTAAGAGTGTTCAATTTCCTCTTTGAACAGATTACAGCGAACATTCTATTTGCCAATTACATTACTAAATCGTTATCCCCTGTGTCAGCTCCAGCCCATCATCTTCAATCAGCACAACGGCAGACCATGTAATTTGCGCCACATCATTTGAAGAATCGAACGATTGAAACTTCACCGTGCGTCGCGCAACAAATAACCTCGTAACAGCATCGGGCGAATATTACGTGAATTGTAATCCCGAGAGGACCTAGCTCACCGAACACTTCAAACACGGGATTAATCTCATTTTGCGCGAACACAACGTCGAAGCTCTACACGAAGTAGCGGCGATGCAATGTCGAAGTTCGGAGTACCCCGCGAGTTTTAATAAACAAGATACTCGGGCTGATTAAAATTTACTACGTTCTATCGTTTAATAAACAGAGAACACCAGCTAAACCCAATATCGACCCGAAAACGCGTTGTCCAAGTTTTCGAGCAATGTTTGCGTGAAACGTTTGCTCCGAGCGTGCCCGTTAAAGGAACTTTTACTCAGGCCGAACTTTTCGGAGGAAATCGTGCTTGAGGTGAACCCTCGCGCGCAAATTCTGCGTGAAACTTCCACGAGAAAATCACACTTAAAGTCGAACGTTCGCGTGTAAATCGTGCAGGAGCTGGACCCCCGTCTCCGAATTCTACTCTTCCGGACTTGAAGCTTCACTTAACCCGAGTCATCGCGTGGAAATGCCATTTAACGCGGTCCGTCGCCATGGAATTCTATCGTGTAGCGGAAAAATTCACCGCGACTGCATCTTCGCGAAGAATTCCCATATCGCGTGGTTCCGCGCGAGAAAACTTCCGTACGCTTCGCTCGAGCCTCCAAGCGACGAGGGTTCCCCCGCGCGCAGACAATTTTTGCCCGGCCCATTGTCTACCTTAACAAGACGTCTTCCCCTTTAAGCCTCAGCAACAAGCCTCACCGCAGATAGAATCAGACGGCAGCCGATGGCAGGCGTACATATCGCGGCCGTTGCTCGCCTCCGTCGTCTATTTCGACGTTAGTTTCCGGCAGTCGCGATGGCATTTCCGTCTCGAAGTACACGCCACGAGAAACCGCAGGCCTACCGTGCGAGGCGGCAGACAGGATTGTTCGCGTACCAGGGCTGACGTCCCGTGTACGTTCATCCCCTAGGCCATCCACGCTGGATCGTTGATCGCTGCATTCGCACGCCTGAAGACACCCGGGCGTACTTGTTACGCGCGATTGTCTCTTCGACGGCGCAAAAAATATGTCAACGCGTCGGAGAACCGTCTGGTCGCTAGGAGAAAGGCCTCTGGTGGCACTTATAGGGCGACGTCGTCGTAAACAGGGACATTTCAGAGATTTAGGAAAGCGGGATAATTCGGGGTACATAAGCAAGAGATGCTATAAAATTTGAGCAAGTTACACATTTACTAGTTTTTTTTATATTAATTGATGGTTTGAAGTGTCTAGTTTGTAATGGTACGGCGCAGAGAGCATAAATTTACGTTGTACCAGAATGCGAGATGTTAATACAAAAAGGTCACTTGACTTACCCCCACGAGTGGGGTAATTCCAGCCATGAATTGTCTTTATAAAAGACGTGAAAAAACTGTTAAATTAATATTTATTATTTTTTGTTATAAAATTAATTACTACATGAATCGCAAATGTATTCTTCAGGAGTATCCCATCCCGAACATTCTTCATGTATCCATTGACCACATGCTGTGCACCGAAACTACTTTTTACCACTACTTTCCGAATTCTTTGAAAAAGGAGCAAATACCGTCCACTGCTTTTTCGTCAGAAGTATCTGAATCGCTCGATTCAAAATTCAGTTTTTTCTTTCTCAGTTCCCTTTTACCTCCCTTTTGTGTTCTTCGATGTGGAAGCGTGTTAAGAAATTTCCCTGGCTCTATTCTGCCATCTTCGTAATTCTTTTATATGTCATCGAAGCCAGAAAAAAACAATGTTAAAAGCTGGCTGGAATTACCTCTCAATTTTGGCCGATCTTAACCCACAATACATATTCAGATAGTTGAAGTAATACACTGAATTGAATTTGCATATCACAAAAAACCAAATCTGAGTTTGAAAGTAGAAACATTTCTCTATTTAATGAGATTAATATTAAAAATTTATATCCATTCCAAGTACTAACTTACCGTGCTTAACAATCGACCACTGTTATAAGGGTACGTTGCGAAATGAACGCTCACGGATTTATTTACAACAAAAGACTACTATAGTCATAGAAACGACGAATATTAGCTAGCCGCATCATTAACAAGTGGCAGTAAATAAATTACCCCGCTTCCCCCTACTCACTTAATTCTCGATCAACGTTAATATTCCCATTGCTGATTTTTCTGATTAATAGTAGACAAATTTTAGAGCTCGAAGAAGGCTACTTCAATCCCCTTTCCGACAGCCAAGAAACCTGTCGCTGAGGAATCAAGCTGACAATTATTTATTTAGTAAAGTGTTTCCTCGCCGGCGGTTGCGCCGCGCCGTTACCGACGATGCTCCCCTATTTACTCGATATAAGGAAGACGCTTCCCCCTCGCTCCTTGTTCAATTATTAGAAGCCCGTCACCGCGGGGAGAACGCATTACGTTAAAAGCTCACGTTTGTCAAAGCGATCGGGCCCGGTCGAACCAGCGGCGACGTAATAATAGACAAATTAGTTAAAGGAAGTAGCTGCCGCGGAATTTCATTTAGAGGCTGCCTTTGAAAACCCGCCGCGCTTCCAGTTTGAAAATACTCACTGGATCCCGTCCGAGTACACGCGTTCCTTCCTCTATCCGCCTCTTCCTCCATCACGTGCTTCCCCTTTGTCTCTCCCCTGCCTCCGCTCTGCCCTCAGAAAGTTATTTCTCTAAAGTGAAGTCACCCCTTTGCTGCTGCACCTTCTCCAGGTGATTTCGCCCCCGGCTCTTCGGGGAGGCTGATCGTTCGATTTCAATTACCAGATTGGCATGATGAAAACGGGCGTCTCTAGCGGACAAGTGCGCGCGACTGCTTCCCCCCGTGACGCTAGTGAGCGCGACGGGGCATTTGGAAAATCGCGCGAACGATACTTCGGCCACGGATACGGCAACTTGCGCGCTTTGTTGCGTCTCTGTTCCCGTTAATCATCCCCCTATCGGTCTTTCTGTACGCTCGAAGTGGCGGAAGCTGATTAGGAGACGGGGCTTTTTGCGACCGGCTCGTACGAAACGACGCTCGGCCAGCCACGAGTAACGCGGATTACGAACGGATCGATAGGAAACGAGGTGAATCGAGAATTTAGTGTTTTAGTGCTAATACGGTATGGCGAGCTTTTAAAACTTCCTGTCTCTATTTCGGATTCTTATTCTATGGTACGGTGAAGAGGTACTGGCAAGGGATGTTAGGCAACCTGGATATTCAGAAAATTATGCATCTTCGTGTACAAGTGGAGTAGTTGATGCGCAGTTTTGTAGATATGAAAAAAAGATGCAACTTTTGTTTAAATTTTTTTCCAATATTCCCCACCGTTCACGAGATATTCCTCGAAAATGGAAATTCTAAAACTGCACTACGGCACCAACAAAAAATAAGTTTGTCTTACGCAATCAACTACTCTACTTCTACAAAAATTTGCATACTTTTCTCAATTTCCGGGTTACCTAACTTCACTTGTGAGATAAAATGGAACTCCTTGTGCATATGAATGGGAAGAAATATTGTGTAATTAACGATGGGTAGAAGATTAACTTGGGATTAATAATAGTGGATGATGATTATTCGGAATGTCCATTCTTCACCTTTCAATTTTATTGTGTATTAAGGTGAAGATTTACGAGGACAAAGGGGAATTCCTGGTGCACGTATTATTGAATGAGAAAAAACATTTCGTAATTGGTAATTGAATGAAGGGGATGTTTAGTAAGGAAGGTGAACGAGTCCTGAAACGGTTTATCGTTTCGCGTGCTCGAGTCTGGGCTAAAGAGTGTCTCCGAGGATTTCCTCGGCGCTTCGAGATTGCTGTTGCTCGATAATCGGATAATCAGGTTCTCGAATGTGATAATTCGATTCCGGCGCCTTGTTTTCGTTGCGACGTTCCCGGCCGTGCAGCGACACAGTAGTGAACGAGCAGCTCTTTTCATTACATTGCTAAAGCCGTGTTGTTTTATTCAGCCCTTGGCCGGCATTGAATAGATTCGAGTAATTAGTACGCAGTTCTGTTACCGTTATTGTTTTCCAAAACTGAGCTGCTTCAACAACGGCAATCCTCCAAATTTTCAAATTACCTCATTCGCGTGTCTTGCTCACGTTGAAATGAATTCAGAATACATTTCACAGCATTTGGCCAATTATGTATTGCCTTTTCAGTGAATTCCTCATTGTACATATTGTAATTTTCCGATCGACACCATGTCCTACTGTATTCTCTAACGGAAAATGTACCTCTCGCACCTTTTGCCAACAGCGCGCAACGGTTGGAAGAAAATGCCACAATACCATTATAGCAAAAGATTAAAAAACGACTGGGCTACGTATCATATCACTAAACATGGGCTTCAACGAATGAATTCCCGTCTGTTGAATCGCGAAAGAAGTGTACCTCTCCCTAGAGGCGAGCAGAACGCGAATCGTGACATTATATCGACGTTTCCTGCCAGAAGACATCCGCTCGCTATCTGAAATTGGACGAAAACCGTGAACCGAGTGCGTATCATCGCGTGGACATTGCAAGTATAGTTACTCGTGTCAGTATAACCTGGAAGCATTCAGAGCCGACGTGTCGCTCGGATTTCAGTCCCCATCGTCGACTTCCACGCTGACAACGCGCCGCTAATTAGCTGGCTTGTAATCATTACAACGCTCGTTCCAAGTCCTCATGCTTTTGGAATCCATGCCGAGACTTTTCCCACTACATCGATTTTATGCGAGGTGCAATAAGAGATTGTAAAAACAGATTTAGTATTGGCTGCTGTATCACGTTTTCTGATATAAGATTATATAGCTATATACTACATACCAGTGGCGCACTCAGGATTTAATCTTGGGAGGAGCCGAGTTGAACGGATGAAAGTATTTTTAATGCAAATTCAGTAAAATTCATTAGGTGATTATACAAATTTATTTAATGAACAAAATCCAGTTTTCTTGTCTTCTTACAAAGCCTCTTCATTCAGGGGTGTAAGGGCACCCTGCCCCGCCCCTCCTCCTCTGGGTGCGCTACTGCCTCATACATCTTTGAAAAATGAAATTATTTATATATGTATTAGGTTGGTGCATATGAAACTGCCGATCGCAGGTACCGCAAACTCGCGAAATGTCACAGGAGCTCAGAGAAATAAAATAGTTGAAAAGCAACAAATATTTTAATTCAAACTTCGGCAATTTCATGTGCACCAGCCTAATAGAAAAACGATATAGGACACAAAGGTGTCTCGCAGAATACTATTAAAACGAAAAAACACGGTGCTTTCAGGGCTTCAGATTAGTTAGAAATCCTGACCAATTATCCGAGCAACTACCAAACTACCAACTACCTATCAATCAAATACTCGAGCCGCCTATCATTCTCATCAGTGATTCCAGACTTTCAGCGAATCGCTGCTGCATTATCCGCGCGGTGCACGTACCTCCCCCGCAAAAAAGAGCTCGCCAGATTTACCCTCTCGCGTGAGACTATTCACAAAAGCCTGTTTCGAGAGTGGGATCGACCCCGCGCTATCGAATCTCCAACAGCCTACGCCGTTTCATTCGCATCCGATCGAACGAAATTAACTAACGCCGGTCTCTCTTCTATTTTTCTCCAACGATCCACGTGTAATGCAGCTTCGATCGCGGGCATTTCTGGGATAAAGCACAGTGTCGCGATCCGAAATCGCGGGGCGGCGCGTTCGAAGCGCGATCATAAGGGATTAAGCTACCCAATGGCGCTGCCCGTTCAGTTGCTCGTGAAACGGCACCGCTCGACCGACCCGGCCGCGCAGCTGTCGGCGATTAAATAAAAGCGTCGTCAGATTGATTAACCAAGGCAACCGGTGCGCGCGTCAAGCCCGCACGCTCGCGTTGTTTCGCAAACGAACGCTTCAAAGGCTGCCTCGCGATCGCGTTGGCTGCTTGATATGAGCCAACCGAAGGGGGCTCGTGTACAGAGCTGTACGCGAACCGCGGGCGTGCCGAGTCGTAACGAGCCGAGTTAATACGTGTTCACCATGCAACCGACGCGACGTGTCGCGACGCTGCGGCGACGCGCGCGCCATTTTTCAACCCGCCGGCCTGGGAATTTGCCGTCGAATCGCGCTCGGGCAGCGACGTGACGAATCCCCGTTTGAATTTTGCAGCACCGATTCGGCAAATGCTCCCACCACTGGGAGAATTCAAAGGAAATTGCGGGTAACGATTTAACGAGAATATGCATACAGGGGCGGGTTTGTGCATAGGCTAATTAGGCTGCAGCCTATTTAGGGTGGCAAATTTTGGGGAGCGACAATTTTTTAGCAAAAGAAATTGGGACAGGTTCAAGCACAGGGTCTTGAGATAACTTTAAAAACAAATGTCTTCTTTTTCATACAACGAATTAGCAATAACTCATATGTGAGTTGACATATTGAATTAATTTTGAAATCGCCTCGACTCTTTTAAATTAAAATATTATAATAGTAGACACTTGCTAGCCTAGGGGCGCCAAATCTCCCAATCCGCCCCTGTATACATAGGTATACGGAGTATGAAATTGAGAACGTTACGATATGTTCAATGATTGATAGAAATGGGGAAGCTTTACCTCGTGACAATGATATACTCATTAACGTTTTCCACTGTGTACTAACGTTCGACCAAGCCTGCCCTAACGATCGCAAACACGAGGCGAAGTAGCCGCGAAGGGTGGCTCGTTCCACAGGTCAGTCGAGTGGATTTTGAAGCGTTGGCGCCAGAAGAAACGGCCAGAAAGAAAACGCCGGTGGCGCGGAGAGGGACGTCCACGAAAAGCCGCGGCGGTGCTCGTTGAAATGCAAGCTCTTTTATAACGCGCCACTGGGCTTACACGCGCACGGCGCTCGTTAACCCGGCCATCAGTTTCACGCATGGCGCTGCAAAAAAGCATGACGACAGCGCCAAACGTACCCTCTGACTCTCCGTGTTGACTTTTCCACGCCGCCCCTTTCTCCCACCGGCAACCATCGTCCCTGCACCGCACCCACCCGACCGTCCTTTTATTCCTGATTTCTCGATTTCCACCCTTTGCATTACGCTACCCCGCCGCCGGTGTAAGCCAGTCAATCCTTCCATCGCGAATGCCCGATTGTGACACTGACCAAAGCGACTCGATCGACAAACAGGCAAGCTGTTTGATGCCGGTGATCTTTGAAATAGGTGTCGATGAGTGGCGTTGATCGAAACTTTTTCTTCGTTACTATCGCGGTTTTCATCGTTGATACATAATCACCATAACAGATTTATTTTAGATAAGTTATGAGATGAAGTAGCCGATAAATTAAATACAACACAATGATTACGATTACTGGGTAGACTTTTTCCGATATACCATTTTACGCAGCTTGAAGATAATAATCATTCTTCTTCAGCATCACTCAGGTTTAAAGGGTTCGTCTTTGCGAAACCTTAAACGACTGCAAATGTACTATTATCACAGGCCCACTAGAAACACACCCAAAAAATATATTTTTGTGCAGCTTTTATTGCCGTCTGATCGACGCTCTTATAGTTTCTATCCCAGCACCAACATAAATATATTCCAAGTCGCATTTGTCATTTGAACCGCGTTACAAAATCACAGGTAGTAGCGCAATAATCACTGGTCAATGTTTTGGTCGCGGTGATGACCGCAGACCACGCAGTGTCTGCCAATGAATTACGGTGGACGGTATGCGTAATCGCGCGTGCATAATTTTCAGAAGACGCGCACACTATAATGCGTAATGACGAGCGGGGAACCGCAGCGATCGCGTTTACGGGCGATGAGGATTTTCGAATTTCCATGGGAACGGCGACTCCAGCTGAGCAATAAATTTCTTGCCTGTTCCAGGATTACTCAGGCTGCAGCAGATCTACCAGGGCCTGAAGCCGGGGAACGAGTCGTTTCAGGTGGAAACGGTCAAACGGATACAAAATATGTCCGAGGCGATCGACTTCCTGCGCAGCTTGGAGGAACTCAATCGGTGGGTCTAATCGCGGGGCTCGTTCCCTTTACGACAGTTCTTTCGATTGGTTTGTTGATTTAATTGAATTCCATCCCTATTGGAAGCTTGGGAAGCCAGTGAAACGAAGTATAATGGCTCTTGGGTGAAGCAGGATGAAGTATAATAGGCTAGTATAATCACAGTAACTGCCTCGGGTGTAATAACCAGAGCTTTACTCAATAAACGTTATTGCCAAAAATCAGTAGCGAAAGCAAAGTATTTTACACGCAGGTGTGATTGATGGAAATTGCGTGAACCGTGACTCAGGAAAACATATAGGTAAAAGGTGCTATAAAAGGGACAGTTTTATTTAGCATCCATTTCTGATAATATCGTGATAGGTACTCAAAGCAGAAGTCCATTAATAGGAAGTACGTTTATTGGCCTTCAATATAAATATATTCTAAACGCATCAATAGTAACAGAAAGTAACAAAGTTTTAGATTTTTAAATAAGTCGAAAATTACCCTTTCACGACTAGATGGTATTAAATGAGACATTATACGTCATGAAAGGGACACGTTAATGAAAATATACTTATCAAGTATTACAATTGTAATTCTATACCTTTATACTACAAAATAATAGGATCTATGACAAAAGTAACTCTTTGTACTAAAACATCAATAGTTTAAACTGTATTTATAGAGTGCGACTTGTCTCTAATGCCTTACCAGCTTTTTTAATTGTAAAGTAAATTTTTTTATAAAATTTGTGTCTTACAAACTAAGTTCAACACAGGAATACCCACGAGAGATAAGAATAAATACGTACTTATACATATAAGAAATCTACAAAATATTCAAGTAATAAAATAGCTTAGATTTAAATTCTACGTCCCATTTAAGACTCTAAGTGAGCATATTATAAACGAACCACCAAACGAAGAAAATAATCCATCAAGCTTCCCTGTTAAATATTTTCATTTCAGCTGAATATAGGCAGTATTACTTAATATATAATTATATAGCTTAGTTTAGCTTCCCGGTGAATTCCCGGCTTTACTATCCTGTTGCGAGTGAGACTACAGTGAAGTTTACGTCAAATCACTAGGCATTAGTGTTGCCATAAACAGGAAAATAACTTGCATGTGTAATGCACTTAGAATTTTGACAAACGTGCCCCTTTTATAGCACATCTCCCCTACTGCCGCATAAAAATGGATATATTTTTCAATTAGAAGGAATTTCTGCTTATTATTACCACGTTTGGGTGAAAGGAAGGGCTATGTCTCTGGAGGCGCTAAAAGAATGCGCCCCTGCGTTTGTTCTCCCGCTAGGTAGTATAGCTATTATTTTTGTGCCAATGAACTCTGTACTCGTTCGTGTAGTCTGATGGATCACGCTTTTGCGGGTATACGAGTGGTCACCGCGTATCTCGGCCGCAATTTACCGCCGGCTACGCATTTGCACCAGAGGGGTAATCAACAACCAGCCGGCCGACAATGGGCCCGAATCGAATGAGCGTTGTAGTTACCGAAAACAAAACGTAACTATTGCAAATTGTCGCCGAACGACGGCTCGTTGCGCCGTGACATTATCGTCTGGCGGAGGCGCGACGCGACTGGAATTACATAAATTCATTAGGAGGAGGGTCGTTGAAATCTTCACCGTAGCAAGCGCGGAGATATTTCAGTAGCGGAACCCTTGGAAAGAGTTAAATTGGAACGGGTAAAGTGGTTAAGTTTGTTGTTGATGGTTTCAGACTTTTCCTCCTTGGATCGTTTAGGTTGACTGCTCTGGGATAATGGAAGCTTGGGGGTGGTAAAGATGCATACTAATATTTCGAATGATAATTTAATTCCTTTGGTTCTAAATTTTATTGAAACCGATTGGACTTGAACGGAACTACGTTAAATGTAAGGTAGACTTACAATACGTTAGGCTTACAATTGATTGTAGTCGCAAGAGGTACAGATATTTAAGTCACTTTTTCGTCACCTCTGACGTTACTCGTGCTTGTTCCGCCTTTTTTGCGATGGATAAATGTTGACATGGTAGATGGAGTCTTGCCTTTGGCACGTAAACACGAAGCATTGCCCTGACACGTCTATTTGGTAGTCGCTGGTGTGGAGTAGCACCCACTTCCAGTGTAATTTTAATTCTGGATGAATAAACTTAACTGTACCCACCGCCGTACATTCGTTGGACTATGGAAAATAACTATCCTGAAGACAGTTCAATCTATTGACCCATGGCTAGGCAAAGTCAGAATAAAACCCATGTTATAATTAAATCAAATGGGTCAATGCAGAATGCAGAATGCTATTTTAATTGTTAAAGAAAAGTAGCTTTATTTCTAGTGAGTACATTTTATTTCTTGTTATTCTTTTACAATGTTTTTTGAGTGGGTTATTTAATAGTATAATTAATATTTTTTTAATTTTCTATAGTTTTTGTTTTTTAAGTCTAAAATGAAACTATGGCTTGGTAGTTTTAATAATTATACGATGTAAGAGTTATCCTAATGGGTTGGTAATTTTTTGCGAAATAAAGATCGCAAAATTATGGGATCTGTACTGTGTTTAATAAATTTCTTGTCAGTTTGAGGGTCGATGGCTTTCTGCATAACTGGGCCCGAATGTACATTACATCCAAGCACTGGAAACGTCATTCTTTCATAATATCTTAGAAACATTAACAAAGCTTTGTATCCCCAACAATTGGGGAGGAGATATATCAAAGTCACGATCACTAGGAACTGTTTAAACCTAAGAACCTAGTCGCCAACCCGCCTGGCCTAATACGCAACACAAAGTAAATTGGTAGTTTAATAAATGAACTTTACTGTCTCGCAGGTGGAGCAACAAATACGTGGTACTGGACTGCCCCACAGATATGGCGAAGGATATCGTGGTTAGCCATGTAAGGGACGTGGCATTAGGGAAAAGAACGTATCACTATCTGTTGAGTGGTCTGGTAAGTGCTCAAGCAACGTGTAAGCCTCTCAAATTCGTGCAATATTCAATCGCACTACATACGTAAAATATCGACAACGCAAATATCTTAATCCACATTCAATTCCGCTGCTGCGATCCATCGAGACGATTAGAGACCCTTGAATTCAATCAAAACACCGCAGAACAGCGAAATGTTAGCTCACCCGCGTACTCTGGAATACACGAGACAAGACAGCTTATGTTCAGTGGTTTCGAGCGAGCGGCAAGGAACAGAGGTGTGTTCTGTCGGGACGCAGAACCCATACGTGCGTATGCGTGAATTCCCTGCAACCTCGATGGGAAACGCCATCGCCATTCACCATATCAGTCTCGAACCAGTCACTACCACATGAACACACACGTCCAACTCATCAGTCTCTATATTTTCAATCTTCCACTTTAACACGTTTCGTGGAAACTTTTTCACGACTCAACTCAATAGTTGCCAGTGCTTTTACGAAGACATACACATATGTATCGTTAATAGTGGCAGTGTAATTTTCTCCCGTTCATTCGCCGTGCCATAACAATCACTCTGAAACAGAAGTCGCCTGTAAAGTAGTGACGAACTGCTCGCCTCGCGACTTGAAATCGACCGTAGATCGAGTAATCCTAGATGAACGGAATCATTTGGCACGCGCAGAGCTCCTCGTGCTCATAAACTACCGGGAACGTCCAAGTGGAAGTGCCTCGAATCCGCGGGAACCCGGCCATCCGTGCTTCGCGTCTTTTATGCGGCAGTACAAGCACGCTGTTTTCGTGTGTAATCAGATAATGGACGACCGATGGGAGAGCGAGGTGATCGAGTACGGTGCCATCAACATCACCGGTTTTCGCATCGTGGACTCCACTCGACCCTACGTCAAGGATTTCCTAGCTGGTTGGCATCGCCTCGACCCAGTGACGTCCCAAGGAGCTGGACGAGAGTCTATTTCTGTACGTAGAAACGTTTACTCTCCTCTTTCCCTCTGGAAATTGTAAAATAACTCCGCGATAAGTATGTAAACTTAAATTACTAAAAACTCACTATGAAGTACCCCCTGACACCCTCTCTGTCACAGCTCGCTGAAAACTCTGTAAACTTGATCTCCCTGAGACTCTGTCTCCTCGTTTTCTCCAAAAGCTTCCTCAACGAGTACATAACTGAATGACACCCTCGCCGCTGTTAGTCATCCGCGAGGATTGCAAATACAGTAGAGCCTCCCGTATCAATAGGGAGACAAAAGTGGCCGGATAAGAAAATGTTAGAATAATAGAACAATCACTGTTTTATATTAAACTTTATTTACTCAAATGGAAATCAACAAAATCGACACTTTGTTTCAATATTTAAGGATTTTCCCATATCTTTTTCACTGCTAAATAACATAATTCTTTAACTTTTATAGTCGCAATAACCACTTATATGGCTGATTAACGACTCAATTGTAATCTTGTAAACGTGGTTTGGCCCATTGAATAGTTCGATTACCTACCAATTAACCGCAATGTCCCATAGAAAATTACACTTGAACGTTCACTTATTAGATAAACCATTATCTTCATCGCAGATAACACAGACCTGAGCCACCCGGCTCAATGCAGAGAAACGGAGCCTTCGAGAATATTCAAAGACCAAACTGCGCGCCGTCTAACTCACCGATTATCGTGATCGATCGTCACACAATTTCGGCGCGCGGTTCCCCAAGTTTGGCCGCGTGCCCGACGTACCACGTCCCCGTGAATCTGCGTGCGTCCCCAACGGATAAACGGTTTTCTCGGTTTCCCCGAGCGAGTTCAGCTCAACCACGCTGCCCGGAAGCGTCGCGAAAACTCCCCGTTTTCCTCGCAACTCTGCGTAGCCACGTAATTTCAATTGTCACGACGATTACGAACAATGGTGCACGCCCATTCGTTACCGAAATTAGTGAGAGGGGCGTGATCGAACGGACGAAAAATAAACATACTATATCTTACGCGGCTGTCGCTGGCTTTTCTAGAATGGCGATCTTTTCTTAAGGGGAGACGTACACCGAGAAAGGCCAATCGAGAGATCGAGCAACCTTTCACAAGTTTGATTTTCGTCCTCATTGCGGTGGCAGGGGTCGATTACGAATCGCAACGCCGAGCCCTTGCCCAATTCAATGTCACTTGACGCTCCGGAATTCGGTTCGATTATCGGAAGCAATGCATTCAGCGTGGTAATCAATTCAGTTCCACGTTAAATCGTAATTAATCGATCGCTGTACCATCGATCAAAGTGGGGCTTCTAGCGTTAACGTTCTCGATGTTTACGAGGAAAGTGTTTTTCATAGAAACTAGAGAAGAAAGGGGGCAAATAGAATTACCATTCAAAATTTTTGTTCGCAGTCCAATAACGTTATTCGAACGGTAATAATTATTATTTGGTATCAGGCACCGAAGTCGTTCTTGTTTCTTGGTATGACGTTGAAGAGAAGGTTTCCCTGTGAACCACGCACAACGCAAAGAAGTGGTGGTAGACCGTCGAAATAATGTTATTCGAAACATTTCTTTTCCCACGTTGACGACACTCGAGCACTCATCCACGCAATCTTCCTTGCATTAGGCACAAGCAGCGCTGATGTACGACGCGGTATTTGTTCTCGTCGAGGCGTTCAACAAGTTCCTGAGAAAAAAGTCGGACAGGAGCAACGTGAGGCGGACTGGGACCCCTGGCACCAGCCAGATTACGAACGGCACCAGGGCGTTGGATTGCAATAACAGCCGCGGATGGGTGACGCCGTTCGAGTACGGTGACAAAATCTCGAGGCTGCTGAGAAAGGTGAGTGCACTCTTTCAATGAATGCATTACACGGGTTCCTACCTACTGACAACGAGTGCTTGGCAATATTTAATAAGAAGATCGGTATAAGGTGACGTTTCGGAACCGACCGCGTCGCCTTAGATTGAGACAGGGTGTATCTTCGATTTCTTCTTGAGAAAGTAAGGTAGGAGGTGTGAGTGGAGGGTAGGACTGCAAAGGAAAGAAAGAAAAAAGTATGCGTTTCGTTCTCCGTCTGTAGTGCATTCATCAGTAAGCTTTTCCTAGCGGACTCTGCCTTAGACGCGGGGAATTAGGAGGTAGGACGATACAGGAATTATATGAGACACTGGGAGCAAAAACGGACTAACCCACATTGAAAAAAATGAATCTATCTTATTTCATATGATTAGTGCAGCCTACTGGAATACATTACTGCTACTAACTCATATAGAAATCGGTAGTTGAGAAAGAACTTACGAGAGAGCGCACAGTGGTCCGTCTTATTGATGACCTAGCGGGACAAAAGTCCAAAATCATGACCTATCCAAAATGAATGAATCCTTGTCATACCACAAGCTACTGAGTCAGAGATATCGGGATGATATGGTATGCAAATTTGTATGTATTTTATAAAAATGATGATTGTCCAAACGTACGCGCGCCGGGCCCTTAGTAACAGTTTGTTAGAATGCATCAGAATCAGCTATAAATCAGTAGTGCTCCGTTGTATCGCAATTAAAATTGGTAGTATTTTACAAAATGGACTGCAAACGTACAAGTAAGTAGTACATGAAGTTTCAGCCATGAATATTTTAATTTCCAACGTACAGAATTAAAATATGATCATAAAAATGGTGGATTTTTTCAAAAGCCTTCGTTGGAAAAGCCCTAGGTATCCTGGAACCTCGTGGAACCTAGAAATTTTTGTGGGGTTTTGTTCTATTTACTTTATAGAATACATATTGACAAGTTACAGCTGCAAATATTTGCAACTCTGCATTATTAAACTGTTTGTTTATTTGTAAGGTTAAAATCTAGAAACTCAATTTTAACCCACTTCTAACTATCCAATTGGCTTGTAACTTTGCAGGCGTGGGTAGTATATCACCACCGAAATTGTAGTACAAGAAAATAATAAATAATAAAAATAATTATTTTTCTACGTATCCCCAAAGTTTCATAATTTTAGGAATTTTCGTGTTGGGGATCTTCCCTTGTGAGGGGTGAACGTTTTAAGGGTGGTAAAACAATGTGGATTTATGGACGAAGCGCGACTTTTGTCCCGCTAGCTTCTTAATAGACGGACCACTGTGGAGCGGTTGGAACTTTAATTGTTCATATCTTGGAAATTATAGAATACTTACACCTGCTATTTTACACGTATCAATAGGGATTTGTCTGCTACCATTCTACAAAAGCACATCGCAGTCAAAGTCGAAGAATTCGGGTCCTTCCCTTGTGAGTGTCCCTCTCTCACTCATACGCAGTCTCACTCTCCGCGGAAAGAGCAGAAGAAGTAAGGGGGATAGCGTTCACCTTAGATCGAGGCAATAATGTAGCTTCACAGTCTACTGGATGACATTTGATGCACCTAGAAATAGGGGTACAGTCCCATGCATCTTGTGAACTCAATTTAATTCAAAGTCCTGAATGTTACCGTCCTTGGGTTATCGTTTGTTCACACTGTGTAGGATTAATCTTTCTCAGCTGGTTTCTGACATTGCCGACGCCGCGAGGGTGACATGGCCGAGCGGTGATTCGTCCCGGAATTCTTGAAACGCGGACAGAAACGCAGAAATACTCGATATGTTACGAATACCGTGGAAACCGAAATTGCCGGCGACCCTTCCCGTCGCCACTCTGCTGCTGACAGTAATTGGCGGTTATTCCGACTCTAACGGAATTCCTGCGTCTACGTCAGATCGCCACCCTCTCTCCCCCTTCCATTCGCCGGTCCATGACACACGTATACGTATAGTTAGGGCAACACTGCAAGTCGCCCACCCCTTTTCTACTATTTGACGGTTCGTCGGTCGACGAGTCAAACGGGACAATCTGTCGATATCAGGGAAATCGTTACCATTGAGGGAAGTGAATTCTTTTTGAGTGGAGGGAAGGGACACAGATAACTAAAGGAGTTTCTGGGAGGGCGGTCCTCGGAAAGGGTGTCACAGAAAGCCTTACAAGAAAGCGAAACGAGGTTTCTGAAATATAAGCACTTTCTTTTCAATAACTATTTTCGAGGAAAGCTCCAGAATTGTGCTTTGAATTGTAGAAGGAATCTGATTTTTTTATTGATATGGGATTTGCTTATTGATATATGTTGACGTATAATATTAGGTCGGTGCAAAAGTTTATTCGCTTTATTAAACCAAAGTCTTTATTAACCCTTATCCGATGACGTCCCACTTTGTGACAAAAACGGTTACGTTGAATCGCAGACTCCTCTTTAATAATTTGACATTGTCAAGCCTAAATTTATTTTTAACATATACTGCAGTTATTAGTGACTTTATTACATGGGTATTTGAAAATATGCTTTGCATGTTTTGTTCAAAACCACTGAAAGTTGTCTTCATGACACGACATATTGTAAAATAACTTCACGTAAACAGTTAATGGTTAAAAATAGAAATATATTACATGATTTTATTAATCGAAGTGGCTAGCTATGATCTTTTGCCACTTTTCTGGTAAAAGTACAAGTAGGTGTAGAAAAAAGACATTTCTGTACACCTAGCATCACCTAACAGTGAGCGAACGAACTTTTGCGCCGACCTGTTATTGCCTAATGATATTAGTTTACATTTTACCCTCAGGTCGAAATCGAGGGGCTAACGGGGGAGATCCGTTTCAACGATGACGGTCGTCGGCACAATTACACCCTCCACGTCGTCGAGATGACGGTCAACAGCGCCATGGTCAAAGTAAATATTTTTCTTCGTGTCAGCTCGCCACAAGATTCCTAATCTTCACCCTTCCATCGAGCTTAAACATATATCCCATGATTAAAAAATTCCGCAGCATCCACAAAAACGCATTTCAGAAAATCTGTTCAAAAGAAAATCTAATTCTATTCTGACAATCTCGTGAACTCACAATCCAGTTCCATCGGCGTTAGAGTGCTTCCGAATCCGTCAGTCACTTATAATTCATTCTTCAAGGTTGCAGAATGGACGGACGAAGCTGGATTCCAGTCGATCGCGGCGAAATACATTCGGCTCCGACCACACGCGGAAATCGAGAAGAACAAGACCTACATCGTCACCACGATCGTGGTAAGAAGTTGTTCCACGAGTTGTCTTGGTGATTAATAGAATGAAACTGTGTATTTATGGCGAACGAAATTAATCTGTGTCTTCGTTCTACAACGCAGGAAGAGCCGTACATCATGAAGAAAAAGTCAGACGCTGGCGAGGTGCTGGTTGGCAACGATAGCTACGAAGGTTATTGCAAGGATCTCGCTGAGCTTATAGCGAAGAAACTGGGAATAACGTGTAAGTATCCGCATCAATTCGTTAAAAAATCCTTCCACTAACTTCAACAATCGTAATACTCTTTCGAAGACACCATTCAATCCTGGTATTATTCCAACAATTTTTCATATTATATTAATCTTGCTATCCCCCGGATTCTTCAAAGATTGCCTATGTAAAATTACGTTCCATCTGCTCAACACATCTCAGACATCTGAACTAAGCTGTTATGCAGTATTAATGCCTTCCGCGTAATCCCAGCATTTGTGCTAAGTGAACCTGCTCACAGCTACTCCACCCTAAATAATTCAAAAAGCCCGAGAACCCTCGGTTCAGCAAGTCCAGTATTGTTAAACGACCAATCAAAGCAATCTCGTCTACTAACTCATCACTAACGTTCGATTTGATCGAACGTCTGCTCCTCGTTTTTTAGACGAGCTGCGAATCGTAAAAGACGGCAAGTACGGCATGGAGAACCCGGATGTTCCTGGTGGCTGGGATGGAATGGTCGGCGAATTAATTCGCAAAGTAAGTCCACCTCATTGGGCACACCCGCTCAAACGGCCTATCGCGATTTCCAAGTTTTTCCCAAACCGGAACTCCCCGGAAGTTAGCACGCCGCCCTCGCCAGGGCGATCTCGCCCAGCTACACGAAAGATTCTGCTATTGATCGCCGGGCTTCAACTCCAACAAGCTGTTTTATCCTTCGCTGGGGGGTGCGAGGATCCTCCGCCAGATGCCACGAGCTTGCGAGCTCGTCAGCATCGTTTGCTGAACATAAAACTACATCTGGTGGACGAGTTTCGAAGGGATGCAAAGAGAAGCGATACCTCTTTAATTGCATACGATGGAATTACAATTACGTACATGCAACTCGTACAAATGAACCACGATGAAATAGAACTTTAATTAGCTGTTTAGTGAACTTTAGCTATTTGTTAATATTTTTCAGCTCGGAGCGAATTGTTTCATTACAGTTGCAATGCTTTTACAGGAAGCGGATATTGCAATCGCCCCTATGACAATCACGTCGGAACGAGAACGAGTGATAGACTTCAGCAAACCCTTCATGTCCCTGGGTATCAGTATTATGATAAAGAAGCCCATCAAACAGAAACCTGGAGTGTTCAGCTTTTTGAACCCGTTGAGCAAAGAGATCTGGGTGTGCGTGATATTCTCGTACATTGGCGTGTCCATCGTGCTATTTACCGTATCCAGGTAAACATATTTCTAAAGGTACTTCGATATTTTCACTGGAGACGCGGCCAAGTAGATTCGGTCGGTATATGGCCAGGCGACGGCACAGCAACCTTTTCAGAGTGTAACGTTTCACTACTTTTCGTTTTTAATCGAAACGCCATTGTTTCGTCATCCAAAAGTAGAATTTTGTTTTGAAATTAATAATATGGGTTGTTTATTATATGAGACTAGAATCAGATTATCCAATAGTAATTTAGTAGGAACGCTACGCATTCTAATCTTTCTCCACAATATGCTGCACAGAAATAATATCAGGCAACACCAAGAATACATGATAATTGTTCTAAAAAGGCTACTGAATCAGTGTGAAACATTTATATATCCACATCATACTCTACACTTCAAACGGCAAGCGATAAATCATAAAAACGAAAGTAGAGCTCATTGCAGGAAGCAGAAATGTATTTCTAGGATCTGTAAATTCACCCTCTCAGAACCTAGTATTAATTTCCTATCAGCCCCGCTTGTTCTATATTTTCGATAGAAAATTACGCAACAGCCACTCTTGTTTATCCACGCGAGCAGCCACAGTTACGCGTTCACTCACCTCAATTAGGCACACAGTTATCGCGACTCCATTGGTGTATTATGTCCAGCTGCCACGACAAATCGTCGTTGCTTCCATTTCAGCCCGATCAGACTATTTACCGTTCCCTGTCTCGCGTGATTTCCCCGAATGTCGTTTCCTAGCGATCGCTTCAATCAGGGAACAGTCGCGGTCTTGATAGGGGCGATAAGCGCAAGTACGTTGTCACGTGATCACTGATTCGATGTTTACATCGATTTCTCTGTAACGTGTGTCGCGCGTGGTTCTGTTAAATACAACTTGAAGGCTAAACTCTCCATGTTTCGCTGTGGTTATAAAAAGTAGACTCGAGCAAACGATCTACCGTTCAAGGTTCGGAAAATGCAGGGGATCACGAAGGAGAGCCCGGACGTCGAGCACTCAAAGTACATTCGATTCTTTCCCCGTTCATGAATAATAAGTAAATTCTGGCTCTGAAACTATTTGAACGTTTGACTTGGCATTTTAGTTTAACTTCTCACTTGAAATTCTTCTTATTTCCACCGACAAAGTTGCCGGCATCTCGTTCCACCGTCGACAAGAAACGTCACCGAGTATTTATTACATTACCATTCACAGATTCTCGCCGTACGAATGGAGGGTGCTGACGCTGAGCAGCGGCGGAGATCCTTCAATGGCGTCAAGGAACGATCCCACGTTGCAGCATCCTCACGGCTCCCAAGGATCGCCTCACATACCAACCTCGAGCATGGCCAACGACTTCAGCATCATCAACAGCCTCTGGTTCGCGTTGGCCGCGTTCATGCAGCAGGGCTGCGACATATCGCCCAGGTAATCGTTAATTCTCTTGTAAAATTCGGCCCTGATAAGCCGTGGATGGCTGTCCCGAACAAGGAACTCCGTAAAAATTAACTGCTCGCCAATCTCGCCCGACTATCGTGCTTTCTTTCACAACTGCGTCCAACTTTCCTTATCAGTCACGTGACACACAACTACTATACAGCGCACTAAAGCTGTTCGAATCACGTAAACTTCGCGAAACAGTGGTCAAGCCCTAACGCTGAAGATCTCCGATCAGAACAGTGGCTTGTGATCAAAGTACCGGCGAAGAAGAAGTTGGAAAAAATTGTTCGCCAACTGTTGAGAACGACACTTAATTGCGTGTGACGAAAAGGACAGTGTCCTCGACCACCTTTCTTTGCGCTAATTATAGCCACTCGCTTCACCCTCCGCACTCAGTTCCCGCGGAATCAGCGAAGGGAGTAAAATACATAAAGGCTCCGTGGGAGAATGGCTCCCTTTACTCGGACCAGGTCAACCGTATCACTCTGCTAATAGGATGAATTGGGTAAGATTCAAAAGGTTCGTCGCTGTCGACGTTTAAAGTCTCCTGTGTAAACGTCTGGTAGTTCTTCGGCCCCGTCTGTGTATCGCGTAGCGCGCCGTTCTGAAAAGGCTACTTCTGTGTAATTAGCGACAGGGGTTTGCGGGGGGGGGGGGGGGGGCGGGAAGGGTTCGATTCAAGAAGCGGTAGAGCGTAGCGAAAGTAATAAGCGTCCTTCCAAACCATGCCTCTGCTCTTCGCTCGCAGCACAGACGTAGCTAATTGCGTTGAACAATGCATTATCATTCCTCTTTCGCACGGGGGTTATAAGCTTCGTCTCCATTATCAGGCTCCTCGCACCGAGGTTTGCAGAGTTCCGTGTGGGACGCTATGATGTCTATGTTCGAGCACCTTTTCGTAAGCAACGAACCTGTCGATGGCTGAGGCATGCTAGTGGCGTCTGTATCTACTTTAAAATTTTAGCGCCAAACGCCTCGCAGTTTGCATTTGCACTCGCAATTCCCTGTTTGTACTAGATTAAGTAGTAGATACATGTTTACAGTATTTTTATTCATGGAAGAAAGCTGGACCTACCTGAACCCTGTACTCAATTTCTTTATGTATTTTAACCTCTTAAAATTTTTTTTATATAAAATAGAGAAATTCAGACCGTTTTTAACGATGAAAAGAAAACGGGATATTTTTCCTTCAACGGGATCTAGGTGCCAGCGCTAAAGGGTTAACGTTAGTCCTGTCATTTGTTGGGGTTGAAATTGGAATACAGATGGTAGAGATTCGAGGACTCGCGAGATTTTTCCTTGTAATATTGTATAACAACTCTGTTGGTGTTCGTAATAAAATTTCAATATTCTTGGATCCTCGAAGACTATAAAAATAGACTTCTTCTGTATCCCAATTCATCAAACATAAAAGTAAACGGATAAAGTAGAAGCGCAGCATTTCCAAAGCGCCACCTTGGCAGGAGAAAACGTACCACGCTGCTATTCCGAGTGTCCTTCAACTCACGATCTCCATATCGCCACCCGGTAGATACACCGACGATGATAACCTTTAAGAGTGTGATTTACGAGGCCTGCCCAGAGGAGAAAGGGGGGCTTTAAGGTACGCAATAATTACTGTTGCAAATTCCTTCGTTTAAATTACAACCGCCTGCCGGTTAAACGACGATTATAACCGCGCGGCCAGAATTATCACAATATAATCGGATTACGTAGGGCAGTCTCGTGCTGGATGTAATTTAGAGCGGGCCACGTAATCGGCGCCGCGATTAGGCGAACTGGCTATTCGAGGGCGGCTCATTTGAATGAGCGTGTCGTTCGGGCTCCAGCGAAAATTCCATTAGCGACACGCGGCCAACACGCCGAGGCCGTACGTTTCCGAGACCACCCGCCACCCCGCTCTGCCGCCCTTTTTCACTACTTTTATATCCGTCTTCCCACGCATCGGGCATCGATCACCGGCCATGGATCACGAACGATACGTTTCATGACGGTCGTAACGCGAGCTGCCGGCCCCTTTGCATAAACGTCGATCCCACTCGCGGCTCTCCTTCCCTTTTTTCTACGTTTCTCCGGTTAGCAGAATGCCTCGGGTCGGCGGACAGCGTTTCCCGCATTCGAAACTGCTTCAGATCGCGAGGATTAAAGGGGCACGATGAAATATGGACGAATGTTTTACGAGAAGGTTTTACGCGCTGATGGTGGAGTTGTTTTTGCCGAGAAGGTGCGGCGCTAGTGAAATTGCATATGTATTTTGCAATGTTCTTGGACACGAACACTTTAACGACCGATGGTGACGAAATAATGGTTGTCGATGGGCCTCTCGATGGAGACATTCGTGGGGCATTCGGTGCTAGGTGCTTATCACGCCTTATACAGTGGGCGTACTGTATTTTATATTCAGCGTTAGTCTCCCAAATTACACGCGAAGCGAAGCATATTTACTCACGGTTTCGTGAATCTTGAAGACGCGTTCGCGACAGATTCGTTTCGCAGTCTCGGCTGCCGCCAAACTGGGTCTCAATTAATTTACATTTCGCCGTATCCACCGTACCACCTCATCGCGGTAGCCTCCCTGATTAATGGTTTAAATATTCGCGCGGCGGCGATATGAATTGTAAATCTTGTGGAACCTTCTGTCCCCTGTATCCACCGGACGCCCTCTGCGCCTCGCTCCTTCTTGCACAAGTCAGCCGGTCCCGCGATTCCGCGCGGCCAGGGCGTAAAGTTTCGTTATTAAATACCGTCATATCTGTCGGACGTGCCGTGTAATGCGATTACAGGCTTCTCCACGAGAAAGAGCGACGGAAGGCGAGGGAGAAAGGGACGGCGAAGAGAGGTCGAACGATTATTTCTGATGAAACTGGATAGAGTAACGAATGCACGAGGTCGAGGGAAAGGAAAAGAGAAATTTACGAGTAATTTTCTGCTCTTCGAAATTGCGAGCGTGGTGTGTGTGTGTGTAATAGCAGTGACGCACTCAGGATTTAATATTGGGAGAGCTAAGTTGAAAGGATTTAAATATTCTTAACGCAAATTCAATAAAATTCATTACGTGATTATAAAAAAATTATTTAAAGAATAAAATCCAGGTTTCTTTTCTTTTTACAAAACCCGTTCTGTGCGGTGCCAGGGCCCCTTGGACCCTTTCTGGGTGCGTTACTGAATGCGAGCAAAGAGTTCAAAATTTATGTACGACCGTGATGCTGATATTACGTAATTGCCGGCAGTTTGCTGTAATATGTTTCTGGTAATGGTACAGCCGCGAGTTTTTATGTTTCGGAGAAATCCACTGCAATTGAGATGTTGGCTAAAGGGTTACACGTACAATATTCATAAAACAGATTCATTTGAAAAACGGATACCAGGTGGCTGACTTTTTGCGGGCAGAGAAATAAAGTATTCAGACAGACTTAAGGGAAAGGCTAATAGAAGTCCTGTGTTTAGAATTCGGAGGTAGTACTAGCAATAAGTAATTTTATGTTAAGAATACCTACCCTCCCATCAAATCACTCCAAAAGTAGGTCATTTTTAGGATTTTATTTAAAAAATATTTTAGGCTATATTTGCGAGAGAAGATTGTTCGTGGAATCATCTACGATCATAACTTTTCGAGCAATCGTATTCATTTTATAAACATTTTCGTGCGTAAAACTACCCGTTTTTCGAAATCTGTGGTTCAAACGTCTGCCAAAACATGAGATTGCAATATTTTGCTATGACCGTAGATGATTCCATGAACAAACTTATAAACCTTAAGAATTTTCATGGTTTGTGAATTTCAGACAATTCTACAATGAGTTATCAATTCCGCAGATTCGGAACGTTTTTTGCATCACCAGGAAAATCACAACCATCTACGGACAGCAGTAGTACCTAGATAAAATATGCAACAAATTTTGTTTATTCTTTTCAAGTACCTATGTTCAAATACAGCCTATATTTTGTTTACCTTTATGACGATTACATTTTTTAAGTGAAATCCTAAAAATGACATATTTTTGAGTGATTTCATGCGAGGGTACCCTTAAAATGTCAATGATACTAGCAATTGTCACTTGACAGAGAATACTGAATGAGTCACAGGTGTTTAATAATTTCCATGGAAATTCCATTCGACAGGTCGATATCAGGGCGAATAGTTGGCAGTGTCTGGTGGTTCTTCACCCTGATCCTAATTTCCTCCTACACCGCGAACCTGGCTGCATTTCTCACCGTCGAGAGAATGGTCGCGCCGATTAACTCGCCAGAAGACCTGGCCTCGCAAACGGAAGTGCAGTACGGCACCCTCTCCCACGGGTCGACCTGGGATTTTTTTCGCGTAAGTACAAGCTAACAGAAAAGGGATACGCTTGAAAATAAATGGATACGTTCCAGACTCTTTCACAGCTAAATCTTTCTTCTTGGGGGTCGCAGAAATCGCAAATCAATCTCTACAGCAAGATGTGGGAGTTCATGAATTCACGGAAGCACGTGTTCGTCAAAACGTACGACGAAGGTATACGAAGGGTGAGAGCGAGCAAAGGTAAATACGCTCTTCTGATAGAGAGCCCGAAGAACGAGTACATCAACGAGAGGGAGCCCTGCGACACGATGAAAGTGGGCAGGAATCTTGACGCCAAGGGCTTCGGCGTCGCGACGCCTCTGGGCTCTCCGCTTAGGTAAATTTCAATTATTTACCTCTTACCTATATGTATAGTAGCTCCCTTGAAAGGATCTTTCGAACACCACCGTGTGACCAAATCTAACAAAATGCAAAGAGTATTTAAATATATTTGTCCTCATTAGGGTGCAGCTTTTGTGTCATTAAATTAATTTTTCTATCAGAAAGCATAGATGCACCGATGAAAGTGATCTGCCACTTCATTTCTCAATTAATTTCCGTGACCAGTGATAACATAAATTTAAAACATTTATTAGAATTCGGTGAAATCGCTCACTCGAATAAGTTTCCGTAAGTGCAGCACAGGAATCAGACAGAAAGGAGAGTAGACGCGTTCGACCTATTTCTTCC